>LUCM01005352.1:0-213489 GCA_008360955.1 Fasciolopsis buskii
TGTTGACGATATGAGAGACGGAGAAAAGACGAAGTTGGGCAGTTTCGACAGCAAACCGTGCTAAACTCGGTCCGAAGCCTTAGAAATGTCGACTGTGGTCAAGTGCGATCGGGTACATGTGTGGGGCGGTCAGTTAGCTGAAATAGTTTGTTGACTACACCCGATTGCTCGGCTTCGCTCCCTGTAGCTGAAGTTTCATGGAAGTGTACCAGCCACTCGGGTTGTTAACGTTGAAATCTAAGATATGTATATGCTGGGGCATTAAAATGTCTATGTTTTTGGAGGCGTTTTAGTTGGTTTTAATTAATGACAACAACCTTACCCATCGAGTAATGTACTCGCGATTGCGCCTGTATTTTTGAACTGAAGATAATTATTTGCCAGTTGGGGTATTTTATGTTAATTGTCTTATGGTCGTGATTGATTACGAACGGAGAAATTTTTGTTCCATAAGGATCTTGAATAATATCGTAGTTGACCTTAAAGATCATTTAAGTGCACTACCCTAACGGCTTGCATGGTTATCACGACGGTGAAGCAGTGTGCGAGGAACAGTAGGATCTTTTGGTTCCGCAATCTGGAAAATATTGGTCTAATTAATAAACATCGGTGAATTTAAAATTTTATATTCAAGCTTTTCCGGTGTCTTTAACTAAACAAGACTGCAATTTACATCATATTAAGCAAACAAACTACGTAGACAACGTTGTTCGTCGTGAAAACGAAATACCCCTCAAAGCGACTGCAAAATTGTGTTAATTTTTGCGAAATTTACGGTCAGAAATCAAACAAGAGTAGGAAAATCTATTCTGTGATTGGATTCCATTTTGTTCACAAGGATAGGACTTGGAGAATTAATCTGTTTTTGGGTCAGACTGATTATGCATGCAATTTAGAACTTTTTTGTATACAAAAAGGTGAATTTCTATATTAGAAGCAGGAAACAGGTGAGAACGAATCTGCTGGCTAACTTGTTGGTCCGGTAGAAATTGTTCAGCTTGTGTCCCGGTTGATGCAGAAAATTGACTAAGGAAATATATTTGTGAGAAAACGGGGTGCAAATGAGGATGTCAGTTAGCCGAATTTGGACACTAGTGTGACGCAAGTATTGATAGGCAGTAACATCTCCTTCCTGTTCGCGGCGTCATGCGACAAGTCGGTTTGACCGGGAGCCGTATTCCTCGGGTAAAGAGGCAAATTTTTGAAAACAACAATAGAAGAAACTAAGATCACAAACGCATTTGATCTATCATATTATGATCATATTTTTGTTCGCTATTTGTTAGTGATTTTCTCACATTGTACTGCGATCTGGTGAAGGCTTTTGCGTGCAATTAATGGTTCACAACCGGTAGTACCAACTGGGAAGGCATAATAGGAATAAGTTCTGCTTATAGACGTGTCATTCGAACTTACTGAACGATAATGTTTGTAATTTTAACGAGAATCTATCGAAACTGTGGCGCAGGAAGAAAACGGTAAGCAAGAAAGAGGAAAAAAGGTATATTGTGTACACCTGCATACTGGCCATCTCCAGATCATCGATTATCTATCGGAATCCATGGTTCGTCGATGGTTCGGACAATATTCAGCTATTCACACTGGAAGGGAAAGTTAAATTAGGAATCCCTAAGATCAATTTCTCTGGCCTAAAGTGCAGAACGAACTTGAAACCAACTGAGACTCGGCGGCTCATTGCCCATTTCACGAACCTTTAGGGTGAACTCAGTTGCCTTTGATGCCAAGTACATAAACTGAAAAAGGGGCCAGATCTCCATGTCTCACTGATTAATTGGAAGGGCTTTTTGAGCAGATATCTACTGTCGATGAGGAGAATGCAGCTACTTCCTAATAATGACCGTACTGCTTTGTACTTGCAGACAATCTTTCTAAATTTATTCCACGTGCAACAATGCCCCCGTATTCTGCCGTGATCTTGTTAAAACAGAAATTTCACCATCTTCCGCGTGATGGATACTTTGAATGACTGGATTTTGATCAGTAGTCTACTATTCTGAAATTGATTCTAATCTGCTTCAAAAACTTACTGAGAAACCTCTCAGTTATCCCATTATACTTCTAAATTATCTCGGATTCGCGATATGATTCCAGAAAAACTGTTGACATAAAGCGACCTGAATTCAATTTTGTTGGCTTAAATACTATGCAATGGTTAACCATCTCTCATGGGCTATTGTCATCCGTAAGCAATATCGTCACTAGACGAAGCACTTGGATGAACAAACTTACACCACAAAATGACTAAGCGGGATTCCACCTGTTTAAATCAGTTATTCTCCCGTTAATTTTTTGACTGAGTTGCCAGCTGAAATCAAGTAGAACCTTGGGGGTTAGGAGACTAATCAATCAAACCTTTACCTTACCGGAGCGACCGAATCTTGGGCCTCACGCCGCGTAACGACTGCTGTTAAAAATCACCTTGCTTTTCAATAAAAATCGAAGCCTCCAAAGCATCCAACCGACTTAAGTTCGATAATGATTTATTTTTGTTTAAAATTATGAACTCTAATCTACAGTGACTTAAAAACCAGTAACTGTTGCTATTTCTGTTCCTTGACAGTCTATTTTCTGTGAGTTGCACATCCTGTATCAATTTTGTGCGAAATTCAATAACTCTTCTGTCGAAAGTTGGCTCTTCTGGAAATTCACTTAGTACGTTGTAGCAGTGTGGGACGATGAAAACTGAACCAGTGGCAAGAAAATCCTGGTTTACAAGCCCGATGCGCCAATCAGATGGCTCGGCCAAAATATGCCAGGCAGAAGCCATTTGTGAAAGAGGAACTGACTCCTCATTACAAAACAACACAGTACGTCCCTCCTGTTTTAGGACTTTTGTCCACTTGATCGTCGGCAGATAGATTTGTGCATTCCGACTTCAAGGTGATTGGTGCATTTTTTTCAGCCGGTGACTGTATTTTGTTATCTATCTCACTTTTTTGCAAATCAACTTTAATATTCTGCTCTGGACTCTCTTTCGCCTTTATATCTTTCTTAATTTCGTGTTCCTTCTTGGCAGAAGACCTCCGGAACAAATCAGAGGCGATTTTTTGTTGCCCATGACACCATCTCTCGTTTTGCCCAAAATTTCTTCGTCTGTTCTAATAGTTGAATCCGAACTGCGTCATCTGGACAAAGGGGTCGCAGTAACTTACTACTCGAGTGACAAAATCGTTTTTGCATCTTTTTGCATACATTCGGTTTTAATTTGGTTTCTACGGGAGATACTACGTTTTAGTCTAGCAATCCAGCACCTGCAGCCAAGGTTATTCTGGTTTGCGTTCGAAACATGAATCTCCTCATTTTTTTCTATATTCTCCGATTGCGTATTACGTAGTTCATGAATAGATCACCACCAGGATTTGAGTTCCCTAATTCCCTTCTTTGTCTATTTAATCGCGCTCTCTGATTTGCCATTGAATTTTTTGTAGTGAGAACTGATAACGAAAACTGCCGGAAGCCTATGCTGCGAGACTGCGAGCATC
Organism: Fasciolopsis buskii; assembly: GCA_008360955.1. NCBI lineage: Eukaryota > Metazoa > Platyhelminthes > Trematoda > Plagiorchiida > Fasciolidae > Fasciolopsis > Fasciolopsis buskii. Next base: position 3,504 of record LUCM01005352.1, read on the forward strand.
ACTGAAAATTTCCCGAGTCGAGCTCCCATCGAGCACAAAATTCGCTATTTTTTTGACCACCTTTGACGTCGTTTCTGTCCTCAACAGATCGACTTCAAAGAAGTCACTGTAGTAATTCAATTCCACTAAGCAACTGCCCTCCTCGTTGCAAAATATATCCAACTCAGTCTGCGAAGGTACCTCCCCATATATTTTCTTGTTTGTTGCCGATAGAATTGCCTGCGTTTTACACAAACGGGTGCTATCTGTTTAATCTGCTCTGCCGCACCCGCCTATTAGTAAGTATCTAGCCATGTTCATACATCCATTGATATCCGGCTGAGCGATATTACAAACTTGAAGCCAACTTGTTAATTCCTTGTTGGATAACCAAAGGCTGACCTAGAAAAATCAGTTCGTCCTCTATCATTAGCTCATCACGAAACTTAAAGTAAGATTCGACTTCTGCTGAAAAAGATTTTTTACCTACCAGCCAACCTTGAACGATAACCTCCATTACAGATTTTAAAAAGACATCTTCAACGGTGACATTTCGCATTCACGGTAATTCGAGTTCTACTATTGCGGTAGTTGGATTCACTGTTCGTTCTCAGAAATTGATAGCATGGATCAAGGCAGTTTATGGGATAAGTTCATTTGCTTGACTTATCGCTAATGCAGCTAGTTACTTTAGTTGTGCACATGTAGCAGAATTGACCGAAACCTCATCGATGCTATATATTTCGGCCTATCCATGCTCCTGATCCACGGGTTTGTGATCTGAGCATGTGCGTAAGTCGGCCAAAGTATGGTCGTTGGCCTTTTGAAAGGCATACTTGATTGCCAATAATATTATTACAACTTGTGCCAATTTATGGTCGCAGAAACTCATCATTCTACCGGGGACCATTTTGTAAAAGAAAGCTTCATAATCCGTAATGGCTGCAGTCACACACACTATTTACATAGCATTAACGATGAATCATGATATGGCCATAGTTGGCCCATTGTGGTAAGCTGTTTCAAACGACTGAAGACCCATTGTTCCTATTCTAACCAAACCCACTCTTCTTCCTTGTACGTTATTTGGCAGCTGAGTCTCATCAATTCTACTGAATCTTACAAGAACCTGTAAGAATCCGGTTATTCTTTTAAAACACTAGGCACATTTCGCATCGATTGATGCGGACATATCTAATATGTCACGTAATTTTTCCGACCCAGTTTGGAATTCGCGTCTGTGACAATGTGACAATGGAAATTGGATGCTGGTTTGCAGAATGCCAACTTGTCTCGTATCAGTTTAACTTCATCTCGAATGTCAATGGAGGGGAAAAACAAGCTTTTAGTTGTGATCCTAAGTATTCTGATTAAAGGTCGACATGTCATTTGTCGCGCAATGTACTCGAAGCACACCGTGTATTGCTTGCATATTTCTCTTCTGAAGAATATTGCTGGATAGATTTAAGGCAAACAGTAGTCGCTTCCAGCCACAACGATCGTACAAAGTACCAGACATCGTCAATTAACTACAGTTTGCAACTTGGAGCTTACGCCAAGTGCCAAAACGTTGAGGCCAGATTAAATTTCGTAGGATATACAGTGATCGGCAGCTAAGATAAAACGTTGCAAAAGAAGATCGGTGAAAGGTAATCCCTCACGGATGAGCTTTGTTTACTGGTTTCGGGTGGGTACAGGCGCGTTGTTCTCCCGATGTTTTCGTACCTAAAGCCATTGGAGTCACCCAGTCTATAGGTCCATCGAATTTTTCCAAGACGCCTTTTTCTATGAGAATTTCCAACTTCCGTCGAAATAGCCCTCTGACCGCCTACGGACCACGCGTTGTCACTAGTACCATGAACACAAGGGGTTTCACTGATGTTTACTCTCACCGCTCCTAGACGATTTCATAATTTCCCAATGGAAAGGGAGAAATATTTCTCCAGATAATATTTCCCGTTGTGTGAAATACGTTAGTCAGACACATCACAGTGAAAATCCAAATATTCCATAGACTCCTATTCCAGAATTAGACATTGCTCTGGTCGACCACGATGAAGTTTTTAACAGAAGGTTAGCCATTCTTGCGATTGGTTCCTTGTTGCACTGCTTCTCATTGGTACCGTTCTAACTCGATCTACGTGCGAGTTATGGCGAGGTACCATGATGAATTTCCACGAAGCTGTTGTTCGTTTTCTTGCTTGCATGTTGCCACGTGCAATACGATGTAAACTGAGGACATTCAACTGTAAAATTGTACGAACTGCTACTTTTGTTTTTCATTCTTGGATGAGTTTGGATAATTCTGACCATTCGGTCCTGCAACCAGGAAAACAAAAATGCAAGAATTCACGGCGATTACTTTGGCCCTTGTCACGTCATCTAAATGGGATTCAATTTCTTCTCCATTCATTGGACATTTAATACAAGCTGCACTACATTTACCTGGTGTTTGTTTGGTGACTTTTGGCTTGTGGTCATCTCTGTTTTGGGGAAACATTCTGATTCGAAGTGATTGCGCTTTCTGCTAATATTGACATTTCACCCGAATGGGATAGTTTTCTCTGTGACATACAATCTGCCTCGATACCAGCATTATATCTCTGGCTCCGGGAATTTACCGGAATGCTACCTTATATATATCAAATATTTCATACATTTTTCGACTGCCTCTTAGGCACGAGAAATATGGCTTCATTGCTGGAGTCTCAAACTTCAGGTTTTCGGCAGCGTTTTTGCAAAAGTGAAATCGTGCAAATCCGTCACAGTGCGATCATGCATGGAGATGTCCTCTGGGAAACTGCAAAAGTTTAAGGATCGCGCAAGAGATCTCAAAGACAACAAAGGCAAATCGAATGATTTGTCAGTCGAGTGAGTTTGTTGAATAAAAACAAGACATTCTTACGCCTCGTTGCATTCGCCAAGAGAGTACCGTTCCATTTACAGTATCATTGTCTGTAGTATTTGGACTTGAAATCAGTATGCGAAAGTTCGGTGATTCACAATAACGAACGGATACGAATTACTTATAGGCACTGAATTGAATCCAACCCAAGATACATGAACGTAGACAACGAAAGTACGACGGCAGATGGGAAACAAGTTAGAATTTTATTTATAACGAATTTATACACAAAGTTGCAGATATCCCGGTTGGTGGAATATATTATGTCCAATGGTTTCAAGGAATGTTTGGAATTCACGACTGCCTGTCCCCATGGTTCTCATTGGCCGTTTGATTAGGCAGGCCAGCGCGAACATATACTGAACTACATCAACTGAGTTGCATGCCGAATCATCACACTGACATCCAGTCAATCAAGTGCTAGTTGGACTTGGACGAAAATCCATTCAAGACAGGACAGGTTGCCAAGTCAAGTATTTGGCAGAATAAAGTGGTCTGGATGGCCTTCTAATCCTGTGCCATTGCCGATGAAGTCAGAAAATCACCATAGTGTGCTCCCTTCGGTCTCTAATTATCCGCTAATATTCCACTTACATCCACCGCCAGATGCGTTGGAAGATGAATGAGCTGGAAATTTAAATAGTCGCACTTCGACATCGCCATTATCACGTCAGTTTTCGTTGCCACCACGTCAGTTATCAGTACTTCAGGAATTGCAGCCACTATGCTGTTGGAAAGTGCATCAAAAAGTCTGGATCATTGGTAAGCAAGCTGTGCTACTCCATGTATTGTAGTACGGAAATCCCGCCAACTCACGACGGGCAGGTATTGCAACCATTCGGTTGCCATTGCATGCCAGAAGAATACCATTGGAAGGTCGAAAGTCACTGCCCCTAAGGAGCTAATATCAGTAGAAGAAATGGACGACAAACTAGGACGTAATCATCGAGGTGAATAACTGTGTTGGACTTTCATCAGTTGCATTACGGTTGGCATTTCTGTATTGTAACGAGAAGTTATCACCAATCGGATCGAGTTCAATAAATGAGTCAAATGACACTTTTGAGAAAGTGCACAAAATCTTCTGCTGATCCATTACATTGGGAATCATGGAACGCAGTGTGCAAATGACGACTACCAAGTGTCTTCCACAAGTCATTGAGAGGTTCGGCAGGAAATTCAGCATCATTACTGGTTACAAATGAAAGTGGCACACCTTCGTTACTCAAAATCTTATGGAAAGAATTATTTTTGAATTCAGATGTGGGCGAGATTGTCCAACATACTTGTGGCCACATTGAAAAAGCGTGAGCAACCACCAGAGCAGTGTTTATGCAATTAGGAACCGCAGTAATCTACATGTCCACGCTCCTGTCACTCATAAGTAACTGGCAACGGAACGCACTTGGTAGGTTTGTATTGTTGTTTTTGGACATATATCTTGCATTCCTCAGCGGTTTTGATAACAGTCCCGTTCAGTTCCGAAAAACAACACGCCATCCTTATGAACGACTTCATTTTGTCAATTCCCAAGTGCCCAGAGTGTCAGTCTTGAAATATAGCTAACCGCAATGTTGCAGGAGCTACCGTGGGGTACCATCTGGAGTAACTGAAACGATCATCCCGGTAGGCGAATAACGCTGAAAATCGTTGCTTTGCGTTACTTTAATCGATTTCTCAATGGGTAGACTGAAATCAATAGGTAGAAACCTAAACTAGTTCAGCACAATAGCTGAGCTTGAATTGTGTTAGTAATTCTAGGTTAACCGGGTGTACATTTGGAAGAATTATAAATCATTTCAGGTCCAGTCACCACATGTTCCATTCACGATGAAGTGTCGAGATAACATGTCCGAAAAATTTTCAAATACTTTGAACCAAGTTTTATAGGTACATGGGGAGTAGCTTCAGTAACACGAAATCTGACCTCTGAGATGTTGTGGAAGACTGAGTATTCAGAGACAAAGTCTGGATATTGGGTACTTTTTTGGTTGATGATCCTGTAGTAACAGGAGGTTATTGCAATACACCAACGTTGAACCTTCGCGGCTGAAACTTTTGTGTGCCACAGAAAATTTAGCGTTTCACGGTTAGTGGCAAAAGTAAACTTTATCTAGTGATGAACTTGCGGAAGTGTTTGGCTGTTTGAGAATATCCCAATGGGGTCTTCGTGAGACTCCTTGAAATGCAAATCACAGGTCGCCTGTTTCGTATTAGGATAAAATGAAGTCCTGAGAGACAGGTATTTGTAATTGCAACAGGGACAAAAGAACCGATGGTATCTTCTAAAGAAATGAGGGCCATGACAAACACTTTGGATAAATTCTGAAGTATGACTTGGTAAATTACAGTGCATGTGATAATGACTCGATCAATTTTTGTTGGAAAGCCAACGTTTGAGGTCATAATGCAATTACTCTGAGTAGCCATAAATTGAGATCTGTTGGTCCACTACTCATAAGCTAACCATTCGCTTGGAAATTGAACATAATAAACCAGTTGAGCAGATACATCTGTGAATAATGCTTTAACCTTGTGAGAAACCTTGACTGCTTTATTGGGAGATAGATGGGAAAAAATGCGATACTTTTACAGGGGAAAAACAAATCAACGGATATGGATTCACGTGAGATTGTGCTTCGGCATCAGTTTGAAGAATCATGGTGCGTTTACTGACGTGGAGTCAGAAAAACAGATATTTATTCCATGAATGTATTACCACTAGAAGCTTTCAACTGAATTGATCAAAAGGAGCAATGCAGTCGGTTTCCTGGACCGTCAGGTAATATGAGAAAGCTTGTTCGCAGTTTCTGTGACACAGACGGATACAAATATTTTAGTAGTAGGAGATTGAATGTTTTCATGAAATAATTCACCATGTGATATGGTCGCTCAACTCACCATAAAGAAAACGTGGAAGCACTTTACAGCTGTTTCATCCTTGTTAGGAATCATCGCGTCATAGTTCGGGCGCGGTGAATATGCACTGCTGATGATCCCTAACAAGAATGAAACGGCTGTACATGGTTTCTTTATGGTGAGTTGAGCGATAATATCACATGGTGAATTATTTCATGGATACAAATATCTCTGAAAACGCGAGTATCTGGCCGAGAAACTACTTATTCACTTGCCACCTGCTTCTGGTTTGGAGTGTATGTATACACACATACACGTGTGTAAACGTTGGAACTGGTAGAACCTTTGTATGATTTATTTATTGGCTGTTTGTTTTCTGTTGAGGTGTGTCCAAATAGCATTTGGTTTTAAGTGTGTGCAGAAATAGATATGCTTCATGGGGGTTCATCCGCTTAGCGTGAAATAAAATACTGAGTAAAAATTGAGCTCATCAAAATAGTCGTCCGGTCTCAACCCCTATACAATCATACTAAAATGGTGACTAACAACCAGTACTCTGCATATCTTTGTCTACCGATACAAGATTATTCAGTCTTTCTTAAGGTCTCCCACTGGAACAGATCCCTCCCACGGTTTCACGTATATGACCTGCAACAGCGCAACAGACGGACTACATAGCGAAGTTCCCATTCCGATTGGTGATTGGTGAATTCTGTTGATTACAATCACCGATCACCATCTTTTGAGGTTTCGTTTTGCCTTCCAAATGCTAGACCAGGAATCTCATGACTGCTTTTGGGACATCGCTGGTTTCTTTTATGATAAAAATCGTCAGAAAGCGTAAAGTTGAATTTCGGCTTCTTGCCCCAAGCAGCACTATAGCATTCTTTGCTTCTACGCCTTGGTTTAAAACATGTCCTGACGCAAAAATTACACCAAGCTAAATCGCACTGTGAACATAAAAGTAGCGCATAAAACGCTTGTGATACTGGGAAATCCAAATCACGGAATCCGATCAAATATCCTTGAAATTTAATTTTAAATTCTTTTTACTCTTGAACTGAATAAGCGGAGTAGAATTATAATTAAAATGGTTAGTGTGAGGTGCACTGCGCCACACGTATCAGTCATGATGGATAATATTTTTGATATTCTGTTCATGTTGCTGAATTATTTTGATCTTACGTTTACTCTAAGATGACATGCAGAAGGTTCATAATGATCTTATACGAAACAAAATAAATGAATTTAAACCTTTGCAATCATATAATTATCCTGTTTGTAATGTCAGAAAAAGAATAGATAAAGATCTTACCTGAGTGTATGTCTGAAGTGCTAGGACGATATAATGATATCTTTCGGGCTTGGATTCGTAAATTTCAAAGGGCACAAAAACGCGGTGATTGTAAATTGAACATGAATTAGGACACGTTGTCAACAATAGAACAAATAAAAAAGACCGATTATTGAAGGATGCTTATAAATCTTTGCAATGTGATTACCGTTCCAGTTGAAATTTCTCTTCAAATAAGAGCAAATGGGACCTAGCTTGAGAAACTGCGTCAAGAAGATCATAATATTGGATAGATGGATGTGAACTCGACTCGAAGGCGGGATACGTGGACATTCGGCCTTTATTATGGAGTTTCTTCTTGGGTAATCTGAAGGTAAATTGCAACAGAACTCATTCCACATCACCACTGTATACTTTGAAGCTGGGGTCATAACAGGGACTACTTTGCGGTGCATGGCTGATAATAATAACACTAGTGACAGGGTTCCGTTAAATGCGCATTATGATGTTTAAGCTGCATACTTGACTTATTGTTTTCGCGACGTGAATAATGAAGTGATATTGGGTTGTCCTTATTTGTTCACTCTTCGTATTCAGTTGATGGTGCTGAGAAGAGCAAGGAGACTGTTCTTTCTTTTATAGTAGAGCAAAGAAAAGAGTTATTTGGCATTATGAAGACATGCCATTACTCGATAATTGCTTACATCTGTCGAACTATTTTTTCTTTTCCTCGAAATATTTCCTGAGCTCACAATGTTTGCAATATGTTTGGAGGCTAAATCTCACTGGCCAGTTACAGCTCCTTTCTGATTAAATTAAATTATTCATCAGTGGCCTAAATGGGACTGAAAGCAGAAGTATGATGCCTAGTTGGGAATTTGACTGGGTTTTTCATTCGCGTTAGAGTCAGCAGGTTCATTCCGAAAGTGTTCTCAATGTGAGAGAAGTCGGAAACCGAGTCTCATGTAAGTCTGTGGAAGTATTTGAATGCAATTTTCTTGGAACATTATGTTTAGCCTTCTTTCACATGACAAACTAGTCAGTGATTTGAGTTCAATGGATCGGCATCACAAACAAATCTAAAGTGATTGTGAAAATCAGTTTTTCTGTTCAAAATCCACAGCGATATCTGTGCTCGATAAGCTTGGGTCGAGGCGATCTCAAAACCTGAATGTTCTGTGATGCACTAGTCAAAATGACCAGTCAGTGTGACCTAATCCTTAATAATTATTTGTGGTAACATTTGCGAGTGGCCCAACCGAGAACCATCTCTGGCAATTACACATAATTAGAAAGTCTTATTAGTAGGTATATTCTAGGAAATCTAATTAAAGTCAAGCAGAATGATGTAACAGGTTTAGAATACTTCTACGGTGAAGGGCGGAACGTAAGTGTAAAGTGGTCATCTAATCAACAAGAAAAAAATGTTTACTGTACCCACAGTTTATGGCAATCTCATGAATGTTTACATTCTCCGCCACCTTATACGTGCTTGCACGGCCACAGAAGATAGCAGATTCCATCAATGGACAAAGTATGACACCCCAGTTTAAATTTTGTTGATGACTAGACTTGAAAGGTTAAAGAATAGAGTGCACCATATCTAGCTTGACCCGCGGAATAACGGAATTGCAGCTGATGAAAATCCCCACGGACCTCCGCATTTATTGAAATGAGAATAATAGTGAACAGTGGGGATCATACGAGTGCTACAGTTTGGTGTTAACTGAATTATTGCTTCGGTTACTTTCCAAATAAGGTAAAAATCTTGACATTTCAGAATGGGAAGGATTACAGTGCAATATCAAGTTTGATATTGATACCATTCACTGCTGATAGTATCTTGAAACTGCTCACGGAGCTCATTTCCATACCTGTTTGGAATATGGTTGGTATACAATCACACATAGAGCTATGGCTTTGTGAATTGAAGAGGTGGAAGATCAAAACAACAAGATTTACGGATAACAGGCTGCTCGACTTGATAATCCATGAAAAGCTTGCTACGGAAACTATTTAAGGTAAAACTCCGGAATCCATAGTGATTCTCACAAGCTTCCATTCCAGTTTTTGTTTTTATATTAAAAAAAATGGCGCGCGTTAATTCGGTTTCATCGAAACCGGCTGCAGAATGAAGCATTTTTGGTTTTGGTACCAGATGACATAAAATAAAAACAAGGATAAAATGGAAAAGAACACATGGATTGGCAAACCTTCCGGGGTTTTTCTCGGCATTTCTCTGTGAGTTTCAGATTTTCAGTAAGCACTATATGGGGGTATTTTTGTCTGAGTCCAACAAAAGGAAACAAAGTTCCTGTCGAATAGCCTGGGTGGGTGAAGTTCATCGGGAGATAGAACAAGGTGCGCCAGATGTGCGCTGCTGAATATTGGACAAAAATGGTGTGCATGAGTTGGACTTGCTTCAACATAAAACCGACAAATCCTTCCCGGTCAAAAACGATCGGTAATCATTATGTTTGTGTAGATAAAAGCTGTATGAATTACTGTAAATAAGGAACCCCGAGAGAAAGAAGACAGAGACAACTAATCAACATTTGTTTGCTGGAAATATTGCGTCATAATGATTTTCCTGTATGTTGTTTTACGGTCAGTTATCACAATTGTTTGCCTGCTCCGCAGATTGACCTTCTGGAAGAACATTTGATAGTTAGTAGTTCTTTCTCATGAAGATTAATTATTTTGTTTTGCACGTTAATTCCAGTAAATTAGATGGACCTCCAATGGCTATCCCGACGGGCTAAGGACATTGTTTTCATGTCTACATTGTCGGTGTCATCCGTTTACCAGCGATCAATAGTTCCATCCTTTGACAAACAATGAAATGCGAATTTTTTGCCGAATCTGGTTGACATTTCCACAATTAAAATGCTCACACATGGAAATAAAAAGGTTTGATTACAAAAACAGCATCATCATCAATAAAATACCAAATTCTTGATGCATCCTTGATCTCTTATCTCTTGCTTCCTTTTTAATGAAACAACAATATATATCTATATTCAGGAAGGGGCCTGCGGTCAACAGAGGGTTGCCAACTAGAGAAGTTGACCGGCGGTGGGAGGAGTCGAACCCGCGAGCTCGACGTCCAAACGCAACGACCTTATTCGTTTGGCCACCGCCAAACGGACAGCAGGAATTAGTTATCCATTCATCCAATCGATTTTATCCCTGGAGACACAAATGTTTGTCTTGTATAAATATTTGGGCCCACCAGCAAAAATCACAAAAGTTACCACTGTTAGTACAGTGATAAATTATGTAAATTGCAATCATCAGTTAACACGGATGTGCACCACTGATCTAATTACATCAAAGCATTTTTCAGTTTTCATCCCAATTCATTTAATTCCTTCACTTACAGCTGTGATTCAGCGCATTCACTCATGAAAGGATTACTTTAAGTTAAAGGTGTACGCCAAATATCCTAATTTTTAAAGTACCGTGATTATGTTGCATTGTTCACAATTTCAACGGTAATAGCTAAAATAAAAATGGGCGCGTAAGTGACAGTTTTGAGGTGGGAGTAAATCAGCATTGTCAAAACCATGGTGTCAAAACACCGTGCTTTCATTTGAGGCTGAAGTTTATTAGTGTTTCGACTACTTTGGGGAAACCTTCTTCAGTTTGTTTGCGACTGGACAAACTGCCCTGATGCAGATAATCAGAAGCGAGTAAACGTTGGAGCACAACACTGGAAACCATCAGTGGTGAATTTAGACTCAGGATGCCTATTCATTATATTTGGAATGAGTAGTAATTTTCTGTGGATGAATTCTGTCAGCTCAGAACAAGGTGTAACAGAATATCATTGACATCGATAGCATCGGTGTTCATGATCATTTGGCCTTTCAGCACTTATTGTGGAGCGGAACCTACGATCTCCGAGATGTTATTCTTGATCGCGTTGTCAGATTACAGGGTGAACAGCAAGTAGTCTGAAACCTCTCTCTGACCTCTTTGTGTTAACCACTTGTCACTTGAATAAAACAGTACTAGTTAAACGTTCGCACTCGAAAATAGCTTATTTTTATAATCAAAGCAAGTGGTTCCTACTGACGGTTTAGTCTTTTCCATTCGGCAAATTCTGTATTGTTTACTCGATAGTGACGTTCTCCTTTTGATGATTCCCATTATATATATATATATGCATGTATGCATATATATTTGCATATGCATGTATTGGTGCAAGTATGAATCGTCCGGAATAATAGGAACTATTTGATAATCGTGTTGAAAATTAGCTTTTTGCCATCATTTCAATACTTCTAACGGAATACTGACTAGCAACAAAATAATGCGCCAAGTTTAACAGGATTTATATGGTTTTTCCTAAAACGCAGTTGGTAATTGTTTGATCGTTACCAAAACATTTTAATCACAGAAATATTTCTTTTCTCACCTTTATCTTCTTGTTTTGAAGAAAACCGAACAATGGTAGAATTCAGAATTAGCTTAATGGGAGTTACTGAAGTTTATTCGGCGTTTTTACCCTAACGGACTCGTTGATTGAAGTACTGGACAGGTTCAAAAATGAGCTCGACAAGATGCACCTTGATCGATATGATAACGCATCTAACTGATGGCTGAATACCTGCTGTGAAATTTCGGTAGCACGAAATGGTTGGAAATTCGATATCAAAGCTTGCTGTCATTGATTAGTTGCATGATAAACCCCTCAAAGGCGCAATGGAAATAATCAACAAGGGTTCTTATCAACTTGCATTTTGAAACTTGTGATAACAAATGCTTAGCCTCGAATGGACTTGCTTATATATACATATAAACCCAAACATGTGCAAATATTTATGCGTTCACCCGTTGCCGGTAGACACATCGAAACTCCGGACACACTCAATACATCTACATAACTAAGGCCTTCAGTCACACATTCAACGAACCTGACATTCGTTCAAATCGTCTCCGCTATTTTCAGCTGCAATAACTTTACATTCTCGAACCATTATTTTCTGTTGACGCAATCGGAAATATTTTTAATTGTTTTATTTTCAGTGATTTCAACAAATTGCCTTTTAAAATAAATTGATCATAGCAGGTCCTGATCAGTGGTTGTTAATCCGATCAAATCGTGATAGAAAGCGAGTTCATGCGTTAGCTTATGAAACCATGCCGTCCATAGGATATGTATTATCTACCTAGTATTGATGTTTCTAGCGTGTTTTAAGACACGGAGAAAGCTGCGATTTGCCACTAGTGACGGGCTTTTGGGAAACAATTAGCCAATCCTTAAGTAGTATCCATATTTAGTGACTACAACGCCAAGTTTGGCTATTCCGACGGGCCAAGAAGTGTATGCACAGAAAATCTTCCGGCAGGCACGTCGAAGAAACCGAAAATGTGACCGAAGCAGTTAATGTAAGCTTTCAATAAGCAGCAGATTCTGTGCCCAAGATTATCGTTAGAAAAAAAACGGTTTTTGAAGCAACGCCGTTGACCTGCTTCGAGTCAATCATACGCGACAGAGAAAACATGCTGATAGATGTAGACTATTTTTTCAGAAGCGGACATTGTCAGACTGCGCTAGGACATGGGCGCACCAGCAATGATACAGCTCAAAATGTACTATCCGAACCAACTTAATCAGCTAGTGTTAAGGGTAGGCTCTAACTAAGGCGAATTTGAGTAAAACTAAATCAACACGCGATAAAAATATAAGGTAGTGGAAAAACAGTTTTTGAGTCTAGAGTAACCTGATTAGTGAGTTGCACAACAGCAAATTTGAGTGAGGGTTGCCGGGACAGTTTACCTATCTGTATCGCGGTTTTCGGTTCGTAGTTGCGTGTTCAGTGTACACTCCGGGGCAGTATCAGAGAAATCACCACATAATGTCAGTCAAAGGATAGCTGTTATTTATCTCTGCACATTGTTGAATTGTTCGCGTCGAAAGTGCTACTGTAAAATGGAATGTATTTGAGTAATAGATGGATTAGTAGAAACTGTTCGATCTGTATACGAATTACTGGGCAAGTTTAAAGTCCACCAATAAACTGTATTTTGGTCCAAGCTTATTGTTTCTGTTTTATAGAAGGGAAAAATAACTACTAAACCGATGAAAATGGTCAGTGGTTTCCAAAGATGATTCTGTGCACAATAGTAAGAACCAACAGAGAACAAGGAACACCGCGCTACTGTGCCTGACTTAAGCAATGTCAGTCGCCAAAAGAGACCAACCATAACTGGACCCAAGGAATCAAAAGCAACAAATAGGTCGAGTTCTTCATACGAGAAAGTGATAAAATGTTGACATTCCACTGTTTATAATCGTAGATGGAATAAGGGATATGCAGCCATTTGGGTTTATCCTGAACGACGGGTTTTGAAATATCCTGGAAGAATGAGATGGTACCAAACAATCTTCGGAAAGTATCTTGGCTAATGAATTGAGATAATTTTGTTGTCTCTATTTCAGACTCCTCGAACAAAGAATAAAGCAAAAATTTATCGAGATAAAGTAAAATCCTAAAATCGGTCAAATTTTCAACATTGCAGGGAAATAACTAATCGATTGAAATACCACTGTGGATAATGGAACATTCGGAAGATAATTTACAACACCAAAGCTTCGCCAGCTATTGAATCAAGAAAGATCTGTGATTTCTCATGCGAACACAAGGGAAAATTTATCATCCTTTTAAAAGAATGAAGCTTGAATGAAATGCAACTTCTCAATGGGAAAAGTACTCCAAGGCACAGACTGTCAAATGCTCGCATACCTTGCCCGTTTGAAAACTGCTTATGCAATGCAAGTTTTATTTTATTTAAGGTCCTAAAATAACCACTCTCACATTCATTTGCAAAGTAGTAGAATGAAACCTAACGAGGGACGAGAAAAAGTGAAAAATTAAAACGGGAATATGGAGGTGACGAATTTGTTTGATTCTGCGGAATTACTAGCATATATTAAATTAATAAAAGTCCTCATTTTATGGTGTCATTTCTCAGCAATGGCCTGCATTTGCCATCAAGAAGATTGACTTTAACCGGTTGGTATTTAGTGAGTGAAACCCTCTTCCAAAACCAAATAAATAGTAATAGAGATTAACACTCTGAAACTGTGCTGGGAAGTTTTCCACCATTTAGTGCCTATTCACATTAGTTGTGATAAAGCGAAACGAATTGATATAGAATGCCTGGATTTGCGACGATATAACGTTTGCTTGATGAATTAGTCGCAGGACGCTCGACTTACAGCAGTTTATGATATAATACCTGCGGTGGTCAACCGGGCAACTTCATTACATTTAACCTGGAAGTTCGCGCGTTCGTGTGTCCACTGGAGATCAGCTTCTCACGCGAGAGCGCTACCCCAGAGGTGACGCCCTTCTTAGGAAACGGTGCACATTGTTTTCTTAAATAAGGGAGCAAATGACAAAACGATAAAGGCGACAAAATAGAAATTCATAGCAATGCAAACGCATCTTCGTGATGTACGAAATTGTACAATAAAATGCTGAAACCTCTTAGTTTAAAACAGAGGTTTGTATTGGGTTTTGATTAACGCTGTGTTTCCCCCCACGGGCCTTTACTGCAAACCGTGTTGTTTGCAATTTTGTATTCCTGTTCGACGGTATTTCAGGGCCGCGGTTTTTATACGAAACCAACCATTAACAGAGAGAGGTGGACGTGGTTGCGCAAGGGAAGGATTACATTTGGCTTTCAAATATTTAAGTGAATTGATCCCAGCAAGTTACTCTTTTGTTGAGGCATCTCTGACTGAAGTTAAACCACTTTTTGAGCTCTTTATGCTCCTTCGTTGAAAGTGGCCGAGGTGATAGATTACTGACCCATGTTTCCTATTTCTTATGGATGCTTCAAAAGCTTCCCTAGTTTGGTAGATAACGATAATTTTTTCCTTTTCTGGTGATTTCTTACACGTAGCTCAATGCCGGTTGCAAATTTCGCAATGGTTTCATTATCGACTACTTGTTTGCACAGGTATCTAGTCTCTGTTTATATTCCTATATTTTCCCAAACGATTATGAACATTCATGGTCAGCATACACACCATTCTTCTGCCATTCTGCCTCGCTATCCTCCATGCCTATGAATGATTGATCGCCTATTATTTGCTCCGCTTGGTAAGATACTTCAATATAGGCATTCAGTAGACAAGTGTGCATGCGGATAAGAAGCAGATAACTCAGCTAACTGGGATAAACAGAATCCATTTCATAGAGACCCATGATCACAAATCGCAGGGAATTGTACGGATCTGTCTACGGAAATAAGTCATCCAGTATTCAAATAATCAAAATAAAAACAACAGCACACAAATAACCGTATCGAATGTCTTAGGCCTATCGTCGGTCTTCTAGAATCAGAGGTCAAACCAATGGGATCACGTGGAAACAGACGCATAGTTTCCAAGCCAACATCGTCGAAAATGTTCAATTTCAAAGCCGATGGTAACACTATACATAGAAAACCCCAGCAACTGCGCACTCGCAATGACGACATTACCTTCACTGGTGATGAAACGATTACCCCCTAAACGCCAAACTTAGCGATCTGAACCCTGTGTAACGTGTAACGTTATTTCGTATAACTAATAAAATCTAAGTTACAGGTGGGTTTCTCCAGTATATGGCCTAGTCAGTTGCAACAATTCAGTCATACGGAAGACGTCCAGTTAATGTCATTTGCAAAGTTAACCGTTTGTCCCTTGTCGGTGAGCATCATCCATTGCCAGATATACTATAACCTACGAAATGTAAATCGTAAATTGCAGCAGTAAGTTGTTTCTGGGAGCTATGTTCAGAACATGGATTCTACAGATATAAGTTTCGCAAATCCCGCCGTTATGAAAGCAGTAATGCAACTTTCCTTTGCCGGAGTATAACATGAACGCTGTGAACGTGATCTTTGCAGTTCAGAAGTTAGTTTTATATATGAGAGATGAAGAAGCAACGATTCAGGATGAACTTTTCTGGCACCTGTCGTTCGGTGTAGTGGACAAAATGGTGCTCGGTTACGAGGATCAAACTAAATAGTTTCATCAACTCATTACTGGAATTCGATGGTGGCATGTTTGGCCACAATTTCACGGTCAGACTGTTCAAATATATACTTTCTCATACGTTTTCCGTTCAACGTTTTTCCTGACGTGCCATCCATCTCGAAGTAAACTTTGAAGCGTTCAAAGAATGGCTTCCCTAAATTACTTTGTGACTCAGCAATTCAAGCAGACAGAAAGCGAACTTACAAGGTATATGTGACTGCAGAACTAGAAGAATTTTGGGCAAGTTGTTCTCAGATTTGAATGAGTTTGAAAGTGACATCGGTAGACCAGAAAAGAACCAATATTCTGGCCACAGACCCAGTGAAACGGAATCATATTTGAGCCCATCTAGTGCTGCATAATGGTTGTCATTTATTACTCACTTTGTAGGTAATCTTACCAATTGCCTTGGTATTGCAAACGCATAAAATAATCATCAAGTAGCGATTTATTTGAAGTTTATTGTCATATAATGAGTAAATTGCACTGAAAATAAAAGATACTGAAGAGTATGTATTGGGCGTTTATTATCATGTATTGCAGACAGGAAACAATATACGAACCGGGTGAGAGCTTGCGGGGTCAAAACTATCGTTGGTTAGTTTTTAATGAACTAATGGCTATCTGCGTAGTTGTGCACATCAAATATTCTACCAACGACTGGGCTAATTTTTCAACCCGGAAAAACCTCTACTCCTGCCAAGGAAATTGAATATAATTGTCGGAATTTACATCGGGATCTTCTACTCGATCTAAAAGAGGCACTCGTGCTGGCTGGCAGGCAGCTCTTAAATACACCCTTCAGCCAAGATCTCCATTCCGGTATTGTTGAGTACCAACATCCGCTCTCTGTTTACGAAAATGCCGGATGTCTCCCTCGCACTTCAATCACCGATCCATGTTTACTACGTTTATCATATGCATACAAGAATCGTGGCTGAACTGGGATATCGCTGATTCATTGGTGTCGATAGAGAGTTTCGGACTCCATCGGCAGGACAGAGTTTCGGACAAGAATCGGACCGAAGGCGATTTGGCAACATACATAAACTCCTTCTGGTCTGGCAAGTCTGAACTTATTTATGCATACTCACAATGTGGAACTGGCTGTCTCGTAACACACTGTCACCATAGGTTTTCTCGCCATATCAGTAATGCCATAATGAACCTATATATTGCCACTTCTAGTTGGTAATACAATATCACAATATCACCCTTTTCTGGTGTTTATTGTTCACCTTCTTAGAGATAATCTGCATATTATTGCGGGTGATTTCAATCATGCATCTACCTTGTCAGTGATTGTGTTTGATTTGACTGGCCTCTGCATTCCTTCCACCAGAGGTGGTTCCATTTTAGATAGTTATTACCAACCACCCTAATGTATTTTCCCTGAAACTGCGTGCTCCAATTTCAAGTAGCGAACACTGTCTGCTTCTGTCAAGACCTACGATAAACTCTAGGTCAGATTTTCATTCCTTCAGGCAAAGCAATCAAATCCGAGTACGCCTCTGTAACTTTTCACATGAAAGACTTATTCTTCTCCAGAAATTACTTTCACTCGCATCTATCTGTTTCTCTTTTGAACCCCTGCTCAGTGACAAGGTCAAACTTTTCCCAGAGATGGTCAACGCGATCTTTGATATTTGCTGCCCCCCAGAAATTATTCGTTTCAACTGGACATACCTCCACCCAGAAACTGAAATTTCTTGAAAGATTCAAGAAGCACTTCTACAAATCACGTAATAACTCAAGCGTGCGGTATCTTTCCAACCTAATGAAGGCTGAAAATAAAAAAGAAACACATCGACACTACATTCGCCAGCCAACTCTTGAGTGGTAAAAAGAGCAGATTCCTATGGCAAGGCATTCGACTGTTGTGTGGGAAGAAAAAGCAACATGCGAAATGTTCTGCGGATGTCGACAGAATCAATCGTGCTTTCATCCATCCTTCCACTTATACCCCGGTCATATTTGAACAGGATAATGATGTGACAGTCACAAGTTTTTCTAGGTAAGTATTGCTCGACGTTCTCTGCGCTAGTAAAATTATCACAGGGGTTGGTCTTGACAGTCTGTCTTCAGCTCTTTTAAGGCATGGTGCTGTGGCTTTGATCGATGCATTTACTTCTCTGATAAACTCATCATTAATCTCGTCTTCTACCCCTGACTGCTGGAGATCCGTCACTATTATTTTCATCCCCAAATCTGGCAGTCCTACTGCTTTAGCAAAAAGTTCCCGCCCTATCCCTTTAACGTCTTCTGGTCTTAAACTGATAGAGTTTGCTATACTTAAGCGCGTGCGTTCTTCTATGTATCATCCTGACGACCCTGTTCAGTTTGTCCATAAATCTAACAGGCCTACTTTGGACGCTGTCACCTCCCTCATACACCAGATTTGCAAGTCCTTAAACACATCGGTGAAATCTGTGCGTTGCGCCTTTCTAGACTTTTCGTTGGCATTCGATTTTGTCTTACCGTCTCGTCTACTACACAAACCGAGAGCTTGTTTGTCGCAGGTCACTATTAGCCTGACTGCCTGATTATTTGACTAACCGAACCCAGTGCACACATGGACGGTAAAACTTCCAAGCCATTGATTAACAACTCAGGAGTGCTACAAGGTGCTGTTATTTCACCGCTTCTTTTCTCTATTTACACCAGCAACTTATCAACCAACTCACCCTGACATCTAAGTATGCTGATGGTATTGACCTTTCTCAAGCCGCTCCGAACAACGATGATTTTCAAAGTTTTTCCAACAACCTATCTTCTGTTTACGATTTCTCTGCACGAGCCGGTTTAAATCTCAACACATTTAAATGTTTCGAATATCTGTTCTCTCTCTCTTTGTCGGCCTACCCATCCGACTCGAAAACACTTACGAAGATTGATTCTGTGAAATATATAGGAGTTCCCATTGAGGAAAGTCTGAAGCGGAATACTCACATTTCTACCTGTGTAAACACTCTCCGACGGTTATTTCCAATGAAGAAGCTTTGTCACTATAAGGTGAAACAAAGCACCATCTCGCGATTTGCATACCAATGTGTTTTTCCCATATTTCCTTACTGTTCGCCTGTCATTTTTCCAGGTTTACTTAGAAAATTAATAACCGGGGCTATCAATTATCAGCCGTGCCTTCCCTACCACTGACTGAGTTGTCCTTCAGTCTGTGTGATCCGAACTTATCAGCCTGTGAGAAATTTGCTAACAAAATTCTTTCTGATCCCACGCATACTCTGCACAACGATCTTTCAAAACGTCGCTCTCATATTTCTACGCGATCCGCTTTTCGTCCCATACCTTCCAGTTTCAACATCTGTAGGAACTCCACTGTCTCATATTTGTCACGAATTTTGACAAACCGTGACCGGATTTCAGCCGAATTCCTGAGCAACCTGTCATAATGTGTTATGATTATTCCTGGATAAGTTCTTTTATAATTTTTTTACGAGGTAATGAATATATGTTTTTTTCTATTTGTTTATTTTTTCCACTTCGTGCTTTTTACCTTCATTTTATTTGACCGAAACATGACGTTATGGATCGTGCGCAAAAGTCTATACAATATAACGCATAATGTATACTAAAAAACTTACTAAGTGATTTATTTTGGGGAAGGAAGTTGTATCATGAACTCACCTATTAAGTAATCTCAGTCCGTTTGGCAGAATCAAATTCAGTCCGAATAAATTTATGAAAAACTGTCATAAAAATACTTTTCTCATCTCTAGTGCATGTACATTCAGAATAAAAAGGTGTTCCCAGAGTTATATTATTACAGACTCAAACTGCATCCTGTGATCACTTCTCATGTCAATCAAAGATCACTGTTTTATTTCAAGTAAATATACATTAAACCATCTTGTGTGACGAAAATCATTTTCAGTCCACCTCGCAAGACCTAAAAATAATGTGCTTGTTCTCACGTCAGTTACTGTTGAACATTCGTTTGTTACAGTGTCAGCCAGCACAGTGTGCATGGTCATTGGAACGGCACCAGTGAAGCGAAGCTTCGAAACTATGAGATTTTGCCATGAATTTGAACATTTTCCCAAGAAAAGAATAGTTGCCCAGACGGTTTTTTGCATATTCTTCTGGGGATTGCAGTGTTCTTGTATTCTTACTGTTCTCAACTGCGTGTGTTGTATAGGGCAAAGGGGGAAGCAAACATTCTTCGATGTGCATTGCGTGACTGGCCTAAAAACACTCTGGCCAAATGAGGCATAAGTGAACATTCGCACTGACGGTCAAGATAGAAAATAAAGCGTTATTTCCCATTTGTTTTTTATCTACGAATTCGAGTGATTTTTCATACGCAACGAGTTAGTAAACAAACATTTGGTCGACAGAAGTTATGCGTTCACTTTGCTGATAAACAGATAATTCACTTGCCAAGAGTAATGTGCACCTAACCGTATCAGTCAAGGTCTATCCGATTTAGTGATGTGGTTCGGTGCTAAACTGCTGTCGAGTGGCTATGTGGATAAACCTGTCCCACCCGTACTCGTTAAATAGGAAAAGCAAATGACATTTTTATTAGCCCAAATATATTTCCAGATAGTTTGTGCTAGGCATGAAAAACCTTTACGTCCTCATGTACGAAGTAATAAGCAACGTCTATGTGACAAAATGCATTAACAAATTGAACGCATCTGGAACATCCATTAGTCTGCGCATAGGAGAAATCTATTAGTTAATTTCACCCAACTCGTAACACAACAACATCGACCATTTTTGGCGATGGATTTACCCTGGCTTTGGTGTTCAAATGGACGAAAATGATGCGAAATAAACCAATAATATGCAGTGATAATTCTTATTCTCCATCATGCAAACAAAAAAATAAGAGATATCTGATTAGGTTTGACGAATAATTTGTCGACATGGATTCTGGTTAATTCCAAAAATCCTCGATTTGATAACTAAATGAGAAAAAAATAATGTCAGTATACAGAATTCGTTTGGAAATTTCTGAATGCCCTACCCATTTTCATCACGGGTCAGCTGGTGTTATGGTGTCGTTCGCATCCCTGCGTCGGTTTAAATCCCACTAAGGATTTAGAATCTAAACATTCATTGAGCGAAAAAACCGCTCTTATTGATTTTTGCGATTTAGCGACTCCAGTACATTATGTGGTCCTTCTTTCACATTTCAGTGGAAGTTTATTTCTATCAACGGTGCACGATGGTTTCATAAAGTGGCCAGTGTTTAAGCGGAAACTTGTAACCTCGGGAGTCTCTGAATGGGTAGACTATAACAAAAAAATTATTTCTACCAGTTTGTCGACGTCAGTTGCTTTGAAAATTTCCCAGTTGAGGTCAAGTACGCCCTGAAAGTCTGTGTTCTGTTATCTAGACTTTCGTTATTCTCCATTTAGTGCATACCGGAGTGCTGTTTAAGACGGGTTAGAAGTCATATAATTCATCAGAGAATTTTCGATTTAGATCTTCATTGTCTAGGGTAAAGTTGCTTGCAAAATAAATTTGGACCACCATCATCAGCACCGTCATCTTCAACGTCCTCAGCATTTCAATTATTGTTCTTAGTATTATTATTTCCATCATGGTCACCGATAGAAGTATCCTCATAGAAAATTTGTGGTTAGGAATAAATAACTGTTACTGCTAAACGGAACTAAGTTTGATATAGTAAAATCGAGATGAATGGATGCTTGAGTAAACGTTTAGAGTTACCTGACATATATCTGTGACCGTATACTACTTTCCATAACAATGCCAGCTAGGTATGAACATTCGGTTTTTAAAACATCTTGGGGTAGAGTAGAAGAACACGGGTGGCTAAGACACTTGTTCTCAGCAGTTCGCTTTCACATCTAAAATGTTTTGGACAAGGGAAAAATATCTAATGAGAATATGGGTTTCGCCCAAACTATGGTCCCGGTTTATATGGAGGCCAGATACGGAAATGTTTACTGCGGTCTGTGGGTTAGCCAGTTGTTTCGTTGTGAACTGTCACGCGATGGTAGGTGGGCCAGAACAAGTATAGTTTGAACAGGAATAATTTTTCATCACCCGACGAGCGGAAGTTGGTAGAGGTGAGCCGTAATCACTAAGGCTCTGTTCAGGATTCAACACCACAATGGTCTGTGCCGTTTTACACATTATTTTTAATCGTGCCAGTATTCTTACATTGTTTGTCGAAAATATTCCCGGGTACCTAAACATGCTTCGCTTTCACAAGAGCTGAATAGCGTACATCTGTTGATGCATTAGACAAAAGCACGGATAATCAATCCACCTTATTGCGCGAAGTTGCAAGCAAGCTCTTGCAAGTTGAATCATAAATCACACCTGCGTAAAAATGATCTGAATAAGCCAGAGATCAGTACCGAATAATTTTCACATACTACCGGCGGTGGCCAAGAGGATGAGGTCGTAGCATTTGAACATGAAGGTTGCGAGCTTGAGTCCTCCCACCTACTTGGCAGCCGCATGTTGGCCGTTGCCACCTCCCGAAAAAAATGATATACATTGTTATGTCATTAATAGAGGAAGTAAAAAGGTAGGAAATAAAGATAATGTAAAGCGGAAGTGTCATACGCAGGTGACCCTTGCACATTTTAATCGTCTCCAACGCTGTATCGTTGTAATCCCGTTAACATCGCACAAATATTTCTGCCTATGTATCAGTAGATGTGCACTCAGCTACACAGTGAATGAACTCATTAGGAGCGAGAAAACAGGATGCTAACAATGGGTCTTATTTTGAAATCAAAATACGGTGGAAAAATGTCAAGTGTAATTATAGTAACTAATCTCGTTTTGCAAGGGATATACTGAGGATTTCCTCGTCTTGGTGAGATTTTGCATCTTTTGGGGATTGATTTTTTACTGTGAAGGGAGAACTTTGCAATGCATAGATATGCACTCTATGGTTTTGGGCGTCGCGTGCACTTTGAAATCTTTCTCAATAAGACGAACATCCTCAGTTCCTTCTTCGAGGTAAACGTCATTCTTTCTCAACTGACAGTGCCAGTAGTCCCAGATGTCTCCAATATAGATTTCTTTATGCATTATCGTTCATGCGTTGTGGGTCTGACATAATGGCAAACTGGTTTTCGCATCGGTTCGGGAGGATTTATGCCATTTTCTTGCATCCAGTCTGTAATTGCTTATGTCCTGATGCCAGTGAAATACGATGTGCAAATTTCATTACAGCTAAAGTTTTGTTGATTTGGGGTACTATTTTTACCTTTAGCTTTTCGAAGGCATTCGGTCATTGTTACCAGCACTGGATAGCCAAGTGAGTTTAACTCCAAAATGGTTTATTCTCGCCGTGATTGTGCATTGGCCGTGTGATATTCTCAGGCAACGGCATGCATTGCTCGAGTTTACGCAGTGCGGGGGTCAAGCTTCTGTAGAAAATGAATTCGCTGCAAATATCCTAGAGAATTAACTAAACAATACGGAGGCAACGCCGTCCAGAAGATATAATAGATGAAAATTGTAAAGCACTTGACTCATGATAGCTGTAACAATTGATCAGTTCATATAATTGAAAACCAAAAGCATTAATTTCGAAAACACTGATGTATTCTCATCTATTTGATCAGTTCTGACAGCGAATTATGGACGGGAAGAATTTCAAAATAAATGTATGATGAAAGGAAAAAGTGTCCAACTGTCAATTAAACTGCGTTAGTTAATCGATACCGGTTAAATTATTTCTGTCTACGAACTGATTTATCCAGTTCGGAGGAAAACTGTTCACTGAATAGTCAGCTGTATATGTAACTTTCCCATCTGTCTTGGTTTCAGATTCACTTACCAGAATCTTTCTACTGCGTGCACTTCTTCGGAAAAGCACCCTATGCTTTTCATTCTGAAGAACATTTGGATAACGTTAAATTTAAAAAAAATAGTGTAATTCTATATTGGTTTTATTAATTAATTTTGATAGCACAATTTTACGTGTATAAATCACATTTATTTATAACCAGTGTTCCGAAATTCCTATTCCAAATGATCGTGATCAATACAGATTCGCTTATGTTGTTTGATCGCCGCAGGTAACAGTCACAGGTTGATGTGAAAAACAATAGTAGAATGTTTGTTTAACTCGTCCATTGCTAAACAAAGCAACATGGTTTGGTGAAACAGTAAATCTAACTCTTGACTGAAGAAGAAGTGCTTTTCACAAGATTAGGCGAGTGGTTTGTTTTGCTCTTATGAACGCATGCCAGATTCACAATGTTTGGTGTGCTGCCTGAGTTGAAAAAAATTGAACAGATGGAATTCAAGCGTTGAAAAAAAGCCAACAGAAGTTTCAAAGATCTGCTTACCATCAAGGGTAGGGTGGAATATACAAACGAAAAAAACAATTTTCTAGTATAAAGTGTAAGAACATACCCATTTGGTTCTTCTGCACGATGCACAATCGATCAGTCTGGGGTTCCGTTCTATTCAGAAAATGGACACTGATACTGGTAATATTTCCCTTCACATCCATCAGAACTAGATTAAAATGGACTTATTGTCATATCATTGAAAACGTAGAGCAACAGCGCCCTAGCACAATTAGATTTGTTATGCGCTGTAGAAACGGTATATGAAGTGTAAGAACCACGTTTTCGAACACGATTTGGGAGAAAGGTTTGGAATTTATAAGGTGTATTTAGCGTTTAAAAAACGCCCATAATTCTTTTTGCACGAGATGTGACAGCTAAGATCCAACAGGGCAATTTTCATCACGAAGCATGGCCCACTAAACTGGGGAGTACACTGCAAAATGGTCAGACAACACCAAATACAGATTGAAAAGACGATAAATAGTGCAATATTCGAGGTAATGAAAACTTATTTTATATACGTGCTTGTTTGGTCGAGGTTTTCTGCTACATGCACATTGCACTTCACAGGCAGGTTTACAGACAATTCTTCCAGTCATTCATCAGTAGCGGTTGGCTTGTATTCCTTCAAAAGGAACAATATGTTTTATTCCGTTTTGCTCGGTATGCAAAGCGAAAGATCAATTAAAGTCTGAAATTGGTGGAGTAAGATTGCATTTAGTCTACAAACATTTTATTCGGACTTGTACTAACCTGGATTCTCAAATTTCCGTCTCATTATGAATTTATTACTCCTGATAATCAACTGCAGATTATCGGGGCCTTAAATGGTCGCTACGACAAACTTCCTTACGGGAATCGTTGTATTTTCTAGGGAAAATCAAAAAGGGGAGTTTTTATTTAGCCTTTGTTGTTTTTTCGTCGTCAGATTCCAAACGACCAAGTGACGTACAATAATATTTTTGGCACTAGTTTATTAATTTGCATGACTTTATTTAAGAATAAGACTGGTATATGCAACTAAAAATCTTCTCAGTACTTCTCTCCTAGAAACTGAATTCACACATTTTTTATACAGTTTTCCCAAGTCAGTAACACGATTGCCCATAGGATATGTGGTTGGTCGACGAGTAGGCTGATCTGGGTGTCCCTGTCGTGAAAAAGGCTGACCATGGCAGAGGAGATTTCGACCAGTTACAAACTGTCAGGCTAACACTATGTTACCGATTACATAGCGCATGGGCTTTTCGATGCATTCCAAACCACTTCCGTCCCTAATTTGTTAATTACGCATCTGTTTCAAAAATAGTTCATGGTTTGATTCCCGTTTAATGCATTCTACCAGTGTATTCACTGATGATGGCAAAATGCAACCCGGTTTTTTAGTTGCACATATGTTCAAACGAGACCAATCAGCATAACGTGTTCGCATTAATGAAGGTTGGGCGTGCTTCCTTTAATACTGCGGTAATTCGTTGCACTTTTTAAGAGCAACTAATTGTTCAAGCATACACAAGTCGTCAGTGCGACATGTATGGATTGAACAATAGACCGACCAAAATATGCGTTATCTGAAAGACCGTTCCATTAGCAACATATGCTTGAGGCGCCAAATTTAAAGTGACTTGATGTCACGTGTGACGTATGCGAGGGAAATAGCGAAAGATTATCAATGACGAACAGGATAGCAACCAAGCCATTTGACTTGGTTGCCCGTCCGAGATTCGCGTCCCAGTTCCAATGCAGGGGATATTTGTTGCCAGTGATTCTATACACTGATGCAAAGACAATATTGTGATTTCCCGATTCATTAATATGTTTGGCACCAGGCGTCCAATAATTTTCTGCGATATATAATCGTCGACATCTCATACTGATGAAATCGAGATGGTTGCGAAATCCCAAGGACTAAAAATTCTTTACCGCGGAATAGTTCCCCTTGGGTAGGAGATAGGTGGCTTGTTTTGCAAATAGATTTTTGGAAGGAATGTTCTGGACTAAAACAACGATTGACTGACGTAGTTATCACCTCCGGCTCCCAGTGGGGCCTTTGCCGCCCATCGGCTCTTAGACAGTATTTGGGTCACTTTGATTGATAATCTGGCTAACACTATAATAATGATAAGCTTGGGATTTATGCTAAATAATATATGGGTAAAGTTTCGTCTTGCTATCCATGGTAAATCAGTTGATACATTCTCTCCTATGGGGCGAATCAGGTTTCGCGCATCCGAGGATTGCTGAATTGTAACTTCAGCACAACCATTACACGGAATCACAAAAGAAAAAGATCATAACAGAAAGAAATTTGCTTTTGATCGACTACCTTCTGGCACTATAACAAGTATGTTGATTAGGGCAACTGCCCAATAAAGCGATTTGATGCAATTCATTTAAGCCTTCCCAACCGGGATAACAGAGTCCTTATTTTGCACTTGTTTTTCAAGACGACCGACAAAGCCTCGTGCAAATATAAGTCGACAAAGTCTTATTTCTTCCGGTTTATCGTTGTCATCCTGGCATTGATTTTGCTAGTCTAATCGGTTTAATTTTTACGACTGTATGATATGTTTTTCCAGTTTCTCCAGTATAGACTGTTTTAGGGTATTATGCTATCTAAATAAATGGAACCCTGAAATATCAGCAACATGCCGGCAAAGATCTTAGCTGAAAATGAGAATTGCACCAATGAAGATCACGTTTGATAAATAAGATAAATCTACAGGTACATTTACAGAATTGGAAATCAGAGCAGATTTTAATGCGAAATCCATGCTTTTGCTTCACTTTTTGCTCAAATTGTATTTCGATAAGGCTTTTGTCGACATCAAATGATTATAATTCATTCTGATTGCTTCACATCTGAGCGTTTTGTTGCAAAGTTTTTTGCATGCCTAGGATTGTTGGACAGCGCCACATATCTCCCACTAGTTGAATATGTTATTATTAATTAGCTTGAACAAAAACTCGGACATTTGTGCCCTTGAAGACGAGCTGAACGGAATTTAAGGAGGCCAAATACCATCCAGCTGTTTCAACAGTAGACCAGATGGACAAGCTTTTGAAAAAGCCACTTTATTGCGGGGGTTCCAACAGTAACGGGAGATCGTGGATCGTGATTAAAAGCAACACACTTTGAAAGCTGCCCAACAACCTTTTATAACACGTGTATTTTGATGTCTTCACCGGCTGGTTAATATGCCCGCGTACGATCTACGTATAATTGTCTACGCTTCGGGACAAAAGTACCAGATGTTCCAGAGCATTATGCAGTCCACCGGTCTTTCCAACGCGCTCTGATCCTATGTGTTACACTTGCCTTGGACCAAAAAATTAGTCAAAATGAAATTTGTAAATTTTGTTCGCACTGGACTGCGCAATCACTGCCCACGAACGACTGATAAAACATTAGCCAATTTGCATGCAAACGAACGAGTTACTTTTGTGACAATGAAATTTCGGAAGTGCTAACATTGTTGTGTTCAACTGAGAGTTTTCCGGATTATTTGTCTTAATTAACAGTAACTATTCTTTGCTTCCTTGTAAGTCATTGTTTGTTTTAACAATTAACGACGTAAGAAAACGTCGCACTTTACGGACGTGCAGTTTAATTTGCTTTTATTCATCCTCCGAAAGCAAGCTTATTTTTTATATCTTTTCAAATGTCCACATTCGGAAAAGGGGTCTTAGTGTTCGTGTCTACGTTAATCTAGTCAAAGGAGCAAACTTAAACGGCAACAATAATCCCGTTGCACGTTTGTTGCTTTGAGAGGCCATTCAAGATATTTAGAGAATCTGTTTTTTCAAAGTAATAATGGTAGCATCATTAATTATCTCATTAGGGCCACTTTACTGTTAAATTGCAAGTTTGACGATTGGGTAGTGTTCTCCGAGATTATAAAAGAATTGCACCCCGCAAAAGCAATGAGATAATGATTTTCTGTTGCTCGGCTCATTACCGCCCTCTAACTAATGGAACCCTAAGTGGGTATGTATTACTGCAGGTTTAAGGGTCATGATTGGTGGCTTCCTGCATCACCAAGTTAGTGTTTCCTAGGGGTCGTGGGGCAGTCGGTTGCCACTTCATCCAAGTGTGTTAACTCGTAAAATCAATGGAAATGTCCACCATTCAGGCTAGCAAAAGTGGCTTGGAATAAAAGCGACCAAATATGTTATATATATCCACAGTTTTTCTGTCTCGAAAAGAAATGTACTTCATGAAAACTTTGCATGCCTCTGCCGTCACAGAAAACGAATTTAAGTAGCCCACTTGGAACTAAGTGATCCTGCGGACCACAACTGTTTGCGACGCAATCTAATTGCATTTTGAAACAGTATTATGTATGGGATGTCCGGGATCAGTTGTAAAAACGGCGCTTTGAACTAGCTGCGTCAACTCAAAGACACTGCCACCAAACCCATTACAATAAAAGATGACGTTCTGCATCAAAATTGACCTTCTTTATTGTTACAAAGCTTGTGTCAAAAAGTTTGTCTACCATCCGTGGTTAACCGGCGGACACTGAACCGTTTCAATACTAACTTCAATGGCTCGGAGTCCGCAGGTGTCAATCGTTTCCTCACTCATTGGCCAATGGGCTTAGTTGACATCTCATGCGTGAAATTCAATATGAGGTTACATGACAAATAAGAGAATGAGGCAAGTTTAAATATACGCTTATGTCCAAAGTTGCCTTATTGGTAGAAGAGACAGCACGACAAAATTATGGTAAGTGCAGAAAGCCATTGACAAGGAAATGACTCGATTGGCGACTCGACAGGAATCAAAACGTCACCCCAATCTAATCCCTACGGACAAATGAGTAAGCATTAACGGAAGATCACATGGCACAATCTCTTTGATTCGCTCCGTAAACCTTTCAAATCGTCTTTTGATTTGTCAGGATAACATGATATTTCCCATGTTAAAGTTGTGATATTAGGGTGAGGAAATGCAGATTGAAAAAAAACATTGATGCTTTCCATAATAGTTGAACAAAGCTATATGAGAGCTGTGTAATGTCGAAATGAAAATTTAAAAAAATATCACTTTTCGGAATGACCGAGGACTGAATAATTTATGCCGACGTCCTATGTACAGGAAGACGAATTTCGCACACTATGTTAGGGACCGCTGATCCGCAGTAATTTTTCGAAGCTAATTTCATTGCTAATCATCAGATCCAGTGTTGTCCATGCTGGACCGGTTGTTGTGAACTCGTAAAACGTTAGATTTGCTAAAACCCTTCGTAAAACGCCGTAGCTAGATATTCGAAAGCCCTTCTGGCTAATGATTTGTTTGGCAGGTGTTGGCGAAACGTTCGAACCCGACGGATACACTAGCGCCTTAGATTACCAAGGCGCAGTCAAAGGACTAATAAAACCGAAATTTAGGAAACGTCACTACTGGAAAGCTTACTGCTCATGGTTTAAAAAAAATCCGCATCCATTCTATCTCAAAGTATACGAGTTGCCTGGTCGGCACCTGGAAAATGAAATAATTCCAGTCTGCTGTCAATTGAGCTCAGTCACCTCTCCGTTCAAGAAATGATCAGCCAATGTCAGACTACCGGCGTGCAAACTAAATGACCTAAACTTTATTCTAAAATAATACTCAGGAATGAGCTTCAGCATTATCTTACAAAACGGACCGCACTCAGTTTGCTTGTTGCTGCTCTCGTTAGGAGTTAAATGCTTTGGCTAGTCTTGGTCATTGCTTTTTGTCGCCGCTGATTTGTTTTCCAGACTGCAAAAATACACTTCCTATGCCGATAAGAAAAGACACATCGCTTGACGCCGATGGTACTCTGCATTCGCGAAAAACTTCAATGAGAGGCTACAGTTGAAATCCCAACAATTCTATCGCAGGGATATTTCAGCTTACACATTCAACATTTAGTGTTCCGCAAAGTGGCACCCAGTTGGTATTCTTCTTTCCTAGCTTTCTTTCTAACAAACAAAGATTCAATATTGTTTTCTATTGAATGCTGAGATGACTTGCATTTCGGTAGTCCGCATTTTGACGGTTTCATATTCATCGTTGTTACATCGTTTCTCGGGTTAATTTAAATAATTCCTCACCACAGACTAACCGTTAAAAAATCAAAAGTTGCTGATATCCTCTTTTGGTTGGCTGGACTTCTTAGAACCTACTTTTCTTCTTCTTTTGTTGTTTATCTGAGTACGATTTCGACAAATAATCCGGTGTCAAGTGGCTGATTCTATGCCTGCTTTTGCAACAGTTAGCAAGCTCACGTGGTATGCATCTCTTGCAAGGATATTTTGTAGTTTAATCAGTTGGCGTTTCCTGGAAGCAGCCGAAGGCGGAGCACGTTTGTGCATGACTAAGGGCTGTAGAAACTTAACTTCCCGAACCAGCCACTCATTCAGTACCGTTTGAAAATGTAAGTTGCAGCCAGCTTAAAGTTTGGTGTTTGAAAACAAGTGGTGGAATAGGCCTGGAAACGAACAACATACAATGAAGCACAAGGTGGAGTTTTAACTACAGAAAATCATCTCGTGAATTGTCGTTCTGATTCTGAAATTGGCTCACAATCTGTGCACATTCACATTGATCCAAATGAGTTTGTAACGGCAATAAGTAGTGTAAGTGTCCAAGAATATGAATGATCAAGCAGAACCGTACCGGATAAACAACCTGACGTGTAAAATTAATCATGGAATCGAACCTATGCTTCACAAAAATGTGATCTTTCGTCCGTGCACGACTGGTCTTTTGACAAGAGTCATATCAGGGTAAAACATTCTCTTTCGTAAGTTTAGACAGACACCAGGGCTAGCTATTAAGCGTGGATACATTATCATAAGACTAACGCAACCACTCGAACATATTGTGCTATGTTGTCCCTCTGTCCTTCTATGCATGGCGTTTCGTTCGCGGTTTCTAGATTGGTTAAATAATTTCATTGATACGATTGAATGATCCCAACTAACGGAGGGGCTTTGGAGAAGATACACCTTTCTTTTTGTAAATGAAGCAGCCATTCTTACGTCATTTTTCTTTTGCTTCTATAATTTATTTTCCGCTGTCACAACAAAATGTGATTTTTAAGAAACATTTCTGCGGCCGATACGAGACTGTTCAAATGGGGAACTGGCCAACAGTGTGATTAGAATGACTTACAGAATTCATTATGAACTGCCATGATGCTGATCACTGGACGACAGCTGATAAAGCTCTCCTATTAGGATTCGGAATTTGTCATGGCATCATGAGGATGGGCATTTCTAATGTAGGCGAGTGCATGATTGGTTCTTATTACACCCAAGGATTCTTAATTATACTAAGGTCACAGAATATCAAAGAAATTCGCGAATGATCACTACGATGCACGGGTTCGAGCCCTTTGAAAAGAGTGGTTCCGTCCGCGCCTATTGGCTTGCAGATACATCTAGCAATTTCAACTGATGTTTCACTTTCACACTGCACCCATAAACGATAGAAATGCAGATTATGTTGTCCATGATGAGAGTTTACTAGCAGGTAATATTGCGTTGAATAGTTTCGGGGATTCGTCCATCTTGGAAAGCTTGAGTATCAGAATTTTTGTTCACGTATGCACTCTACAGACAAGGCCAAAAAGTTTTAAAATCTCCAGGCTTGATTTACTTTATATTTTCATTTGTCACCAGGCTTGAAGTTGGAGACTCCGTTGGTATTCAACCATTCTTCTTTCCATGGTTTTCCGGTGTGTTGTTCATGGGTCCGTGCGTAGATCCAACGAACTGATTGCTTTCTTTGTTGACTTCAACCTTTTCTTCGGTGGTCTGGAGTGGTTTCTAATCAGTTGTGAAGTATCCTCTAGCGACATCTCTTTCCGGATTTTCCGGAAATGTGATGTCCCATTGAAAGAATTTGTCATTTCTTCTGTGAAACTTCAGATGTATTTGATTAATTTTAGAAACCCAGTCATACAAATTGTCTTGTCTGAGAAAACACTGACGGGTAGTTGGTAATCTAGATATGGCGTTGAGCGGAAGTTTATTGATTCTCGAGAAAGAACGCTGTATGTTTTTGGTATTCCTTAGACTTCCAGACCAAGTGTCACTGTGAACTTGAATTGTTTGTGCAACTGTTCAAAGATCTTAATTTTTCTAATGACCACAGGCATCTTATTGGCGACTGGCCGAATGATAGAATTTACTCTGACCGATTCAAAGGCTCCTGGCCCTTTCATTTACCTTACACAACCCGAACAATTTACTTGCGCGATCGTACTCAAGTTGTCTATGGAGCGACTAACTGTTTCAATTTTCCCTTAATGTTCACTTGACTTCGGAAAAGTGGCTTGCAGTGTTTTGCAGGGTTTCCAATTTCGTGCGGGGCTTAGGAATTTTGAAACGCAGGTACGGAACACATTTTGGTGCAAAAATAAATTTTCATCTATGCATTAATCTATGAGATGCGAATGCCTGGACTCTTATTAGTGCAAATAACGTTTTAACATCACGAAAAATAACCTTTTTAGTTGGAAGATCGTCGATCGGTTCAGTGTTTTCCCATTCTTTCTTCTGATAATGTTGAACTCATTTACTGCTTTTTAACCAATTTGTTTTTTCGCTGTACTTGTTATACATTAGACTGAAGACAGGTTGTTTACGACGCAAGAAACTACTTATGTCCGAGTAATAATAATTAGAACTTTTGATTCCCACAGGGTTTGACGTCTTCAATAAATTCATGTCCCTACCGTATCATTTTTGCAAACTAAGTTGTTTACGTAAATATTTCAACTCTCGCATACTGGCACAGTTTTGAGCGTGTCTGCTGAACGAAACTGCGCCATCAAGACGCTGACCAGGTCAGAGTTAGGGACTGAAAATACCGAAAGGCTCTAGGTCCCCATAGACTTCACCTCACTAGTCTGGTGAAGCGTGCGATTCTTTTTCGCAAACCACCCACCATGATTACACTGACAAAAAATGACAGTATCTGAAGACCAATACACATCACTTCCAAGCCAAAGAAACAAATATGGTAAATTTAGACCCATGGTGTGCACATTTCTTTGTCAATACTACCTGCAAAGTTTATACTTTCCTACATCGAATGATCATTACTGATTTATTTGCCTCTATTCAGCTTTTGCACTTTAATTGACATTTTAATTTTGATGCACACATATACATATATATTTCATCATCTCGGACCTGTAGGCATTAGATGACATCGATGGAGATTTTCTGTTTCTTTATTCAATTACAGCAACGCTTTTCATATGATGGTCTATCGGTCGGACCAACCGGAATTCAGTCTTTTTATAGCATGTTCACATCTCTTTCCTCAGATAAACTGGTTCTACTGCACTAGGCCATCATATGTTCACTCCATTTCTGATGACTCCTGCTTCACGCAGCGCAAATTCAATCCCTCTCCTTTCCTTGTATCAACATGGCATATACGATGTGATACGTAAACCTCCGACATCATAGCTGACCGGAAATTAGCGAACCGATTGCGAGCAATGATTAGTCAGGGCATGCAGGAAAGAGCAGAATGATTCCACTGCGAGAAACAACCGTCATATGTACCTTCTGAATAGAAGCAATGGGTCATGAGGGTCAAGCTGAATAAGGATTCGGGTGGCTGTCTGACTCGCTCTCAAAGGCACTTTATGGAGCATTAGAAAAAGCATTCGATGGAGACATTCACCTAGCCCGGTTTCGCAGTGCAAAACTTGATTTTGTTTGAAAAAGTGAACAATTTAGGTGGATATTAGCTCCTCCTCAGAAAATTGAGATCAGTAAATAGATAAACTATCTGAAAAGGCTTGCGGCTGAAAGAGCAAATGCCTTTCCGCTATCATTTCTAAGGATGGTGAATTCTATCCATCCTAGTTTTTCTATTTCTCACGAACAGTAGAAAGACAACCGTATACTTCCTTTAGATATTTTGTTAATCAGACGTTCTGGTGGGACACAGCCATGCAAGATCTACCGTAAAGCTACTTGGGTTAAATGCAACACCGGTTTTCACTTTCACACTAAAGGTGCTGTCGTCCACAGAATGAAGAAAATCTGCAGCCATGATCAAGTACAAAAGGAAGAACAAACAAAACAAACGTCATTAGGCAACAGTTAGCCCAAAACATTTCGTCGAACAGCAGAGAAAGTTATGCGAAACATCGGTTACCGTAGAAAAGATGTAAGTTTTTTGCTGTGCCATTTAGGAATTAACCATTTAGAGGCTTAAACAAACACCAGTAATCAACTGGTCGCCCACCAGGCATTAGTACCCAAAAGCACATGTGTTGCTACTGAGAACAAACACAAGTTTAAGCCTTCAAAATCACCCGAGCAGTTTTGCTCGTCCGAATATTTTTTTCCCTTGCCGGTTATCAGTTGTGGTGCCGCACACACTGGCAAAACGAATTCCTGCTTGACTAAACGAGTGTCAAGGAGTCGTTAAAATCGACGACACTGCTCTATGACCATATACAGTGAGGCAAAATCTCCGGCCTCTTTGATTGCTAAGTATCTGGTTGCATCTTGTCACTTAACTGACCTGACCCAACCTTTCAGAGTACTAATGTGCCATACAAGCCCCAAGCTACTTGAATCCAGTGAGACTATACCTATCAGCCTGAGCTTTGCGCACAAATCCGTTGAGCCTGAGTGGTAGTCGACTTTGGCGTTGACCCGCACGATTTTCTTCCACCCCGCATGCCAGTTCATCGCAAAATGTACTTGTAAATCTTTATATTCAGCTTAATCCTATGTTCTTCACAATATATTTTATGCAGACTGAGATGGTTTGTAATCATAATCGAAAGGAATGAACAAAACGCTTGCATCTCGTGACGAATATCTTCTTTCTCTCTTGACAATAAGCATAAGCAGTGAAACTGACAAAAACCCGGAGCTACTTTGGAGGAAGCTGAAAGATTCTGCTGTCAAAATGCATGCGACGATTATGTTGGCAAACATTTTATTCGAAATTGTCGTGGACATGATCCTCTGCGGAATATTCAGTGGGTATAGGTGAATACAGGGCTAGTATGAGACGTAGTTGTGCTGGATGGATCGCGTTTTTCTTGTGTCAAACAAGTTAAAAGATGCGCCCAAGATATCCCCATTTCTTGATGTGAGATCACCACTGGACTCTGCTGAACGTTCGATTCTAGTTCGTCGCCTGTCACTGATAGGTGGGCATGCGAACTCCATCTTTGTTAATGGTTATGCGGAAACAGTCGAAACAAAGTTCCAGTTTATAGGATATTTTCCCAAGTTTACCATGAAAGAACATAATGTTCTTCAGGAGTGATACGGTCACAAAACGCCATATCATAGCTTGGGAATTGTGTAACTGATATTTGTTCAGACAATAAATTGCCAGATTCGGGATATGCAAACAATCCTGCGGTTTTTAATTACGATCCGGCGTAATTTTGTTTGACACGTGTTTTGCATCTTCAAAGTGTATTATGTTGCAAGACTTAACTGGCTCGAAGCCAAACTATTTTTCTCGCGGGAGTGAACTGAGTCATGTCGAATACTTTTGTTACATCTTATGTACTGTTCGCACGTTGGAAGACTTGTCTTTGAGCACACCGAATGTTGCTTAACGTCTAATATCTGTTCCGATTTCTGCTCGTCGGTTAGCCAAACCTAAAGCCAAATCACCAATGCCCGTCCCCACTGGCTCATAACTGAAGTTAACCTGCGCAAAACCTCGTTTGAGTGAAAAACCAAAAATTTATAGGTCATTTTATATACTTATTTGCGCCATCGCGACTCATATTATTTAATCGATTGTCCCGATCGCGCTGTAAATGATCCATTTTGTTTGCCGTATTTCATCCTATTTATTTCATGTGGTTTCTTTGTCGAATCTGGGCCGCCACTCCAGACTGGCTAGCACAACTCACAAAATAACCTTCTCAGTTTGCATACCCGCACTCTTGTCTTTCAGTGACGTCACTGTCGAGTGGCTGCTGCTAGCCAATTAGATAACGCGGTCTCAGTGTGGTCTTGTGGTCTGATCTCACTCACTATCTGGCTAGATCGGGTTGCATCTAAGCCTGTGTATTGCTAACGTTTGGTCGCGCAACATCCCGCAACCAATGAAACCACTCTACTAAACGCAGGTGGAACTTTGATTAACTTACCATTCCCTAACAGCGAAGGTCTAATTGACTTTTACCATTCTGAGAAATCCGTGACTTCTGTTCGACATCCGGCTATCGATGAACCATGAAATTTACGTGGTAGCAGTGAAATTGGTTGTCTTGTGAGACTCAGAATCGTGGTTGTTGCGGTAAAAAGTATGAGTAAACATTTACTGCATTAACATTGATCTCTTTGTAGTACCTCGTGAATGTCAGATTTTACCGGCCTCTCTAACGATAGACGCAGTCTATTGAGCTTAATAGCTCAACCGTATGCGCAGTTCTGTGGAGTAGAAAATGAGTGGAAAATTGGTCAAGATAAGCAACACTAATCATTAAACTGTCTTGTCGAGGCCGATTTAGGCTATCAGGGTCGGGGTCCACCATATCTTTCAGTACGGGGGTAACAGACCTTAGGCGAAGTGGTTCAATTTTGCAGCCAGTGGCCGACTTGCACTCGAAATGCTTCTGCCTCTCCCTAGTTCTCGCAACTGATGACTTCAAACTTCATCGTTCACTGTCATTCGGTGCCATGAGGTAGCAAAAGCATCGGAGCTTCGTCTTGTGAGATAACTCTCTGTACGGGTTGAAATGAACTGTTACTTTCGTGAATAAACGATTTCTAAAAATAACCTAACCATCAAATATGCTGATGAGTGACTTATGGTTGCCTCAACATTTTCATTCATTGCCTTTCTTTGCCCAACGATTACTTTTGTTCAACCTATCTCGTAATACGTTCAAGCGCGATGGATTTGTATTTTCACTCTCCACTTGGCCTAAATTGCTTTCAAGTAAAAGTAAGCGTTTCCTTTTTTTGCCAACCCAGGGATTTTCAATACGGAATCAGTGAAATCATGGTAGGCCAGCATTTTACAGCATCTCCTTCAATCCTACCTCGTCGGAAGGTTGGAAGGCCGAAGGATTGTACATCCATTTTACACGTTGAAATTCCGTTTAGGTCTTTGAAAACGTCTTGTGTGTTCCTGTGGGAAACTGCATGGGGTTTTGTTATCTAGCTAAGTAGGATGCATTGAACTTTAAAGTTTAGTCAGTCTTGCGCTAGATCATCTGAACTATGTCATCTCATTGATTGCAGTGCATTGAATAGTTTCGTTGTTGAATAACGTCTTTATACGTGCACCGGTTCACTTACACTTCCTGACTGACTATAACCATGCGCTGAAAGTCCACGTAAAAAATGAGCACTAGCCTCGTTTGTGAGACGTAAGTTGATCTGTCTTTTACCCAAGCAGGAACCGACAGATTGTCTTTCACTCTGTGTGCTGTTAGATAATTCAGCATTCGATTAGCGACGGCTGTAGCTCTTAATAATCCTATTCAATGTAGCCAAAATGTCTTTAACTTTCTGTTTTTAATATTTGAAGGTTCGCGAAGGAACCGATTGTGATAATCTGCTGTGTATGCATATATACATATGAATATGTGTAAATCTGTTGCGCCGATGAGGATCCTAATTAAGCTTGACCACTCACGTAAAAAACGTCACAGTTGATCGTCAGTTCACAGCTGACGACTATGGTAGTTAGAAAAAATGTGTCTGTATTCTGAAGCATTCATGAATGCTAATCTCATCATATAACTGGTTCAGTGAGACACCGTTGTATCCGAAATGTACCACCTGGAGAAGGAGGGCACTTTGTATGCGAAAAAGATCTCTTACATAAGGTCTATTGATAACAACGAAAAGCTGAACAGAGTCGCAACACTTGTGGGTTAAAT
The DNA here is from genome assembly GCA_008360955.1 of Fasciolopsis buskii. Taxonomy (NCBI): domain Eukaryota; kingdom Metazoa; phylum Platyhelminthes; class Trematoda; order Plagiorchiida; family Fasciolidae; genus Fasciolopsis; species Fasciolopsis buskii. The sequence continues at coordinate 41,764 of LUCM01005352.1, forward strand.
TGCCGGCAAAATCTTAAACAGAACGCTAAGGCCAAAAGAGGGAATAAAAACATTTTGAAGCTTGGAAAAAATGAGTACCTCGCAACAACAGGTGTTAAGCATGCGGGAGCAGATAGACGACTAAGCTACTTTAGTCGGAAATTTTGAATTAAATGTCATTTCCAAAAATGCATTCATTGGAATTTCTTTGGCAGATTGTGGCCTACTAACTGTATGCGTATAACAAGCAGTCAGAAAAGAAAATGCGAAAAGGTTCATTCCCTGCGTAGCAGCAATGTAATTCGTTTCATGACCCTCCACCGTCCTTCAACCAGTTCGCACGTTTCTGTCGCTGACCTTGCTTGTAACGACATCCGAAAAAGCTTACCGGCTAAAGAAAAGAAGGGCGAACGAATGTTGTGGCGAAATATTGTAAATTTTTTTCGCTCCCAATCTGTTTAAAGTAGGTGGAAAAATAGGGAAATCCAAGAGCGATTCAGTGGGGAAATCGGATGCATTTGTTAAACGGGACGGCGATGCTAGTCTCACGGCATTGCAGGCTCAGACAGACAGTGTGTGGTAATTATTCATGAGAAAACTAGATGTATGTATTGAATTGGTTAGTATTTATCGTTTCAACTTCTGCAAACTGGGTAGATGAAACGATTGCCGTTTGTCATCACTCGTGCCTTCTTATGACCATGTGAAACCGACTTCACTTGCTTAGTTAATTCGTGTACATCTAATGACGTTTGACCACTATCTTTATTTCGTCCGGTCAGTTTTCCCGTGTTGTGATTTTATTTTTCCAGTGAATTGATCTTTCGGACGAATGTTACCTTTAAACGTTAGAATAAATGAAGTGAGTTGTTCGAATCTAATTTGCGCTTATTCGTTAGTATTCATATGAGGCGTTTGGGAGTGATCGAATTTAGGGTAAGTATCCCCTTCAAGGGAACAAAATCTAGCTATCAACAACGTTTGATCGAATGTGTTGGCACTTGCAGCATTCTCATTTTTTTCCACGAAAAGAACAAAATATTGTGCTCTAGTACTTTCTACTAGATCATCATTCGGTTGACTGCCTACTCCTTAAACTATTGTTACTTACGGGATTTAACAATACCTTTCAATAGCACATAAGCGTGTGATTCGAATGAAATCCAGGGAGAGATCATAACTGGCTGACATTAATTGTTCAAAAATATTCATCACGCAGATCTCAGCTGTCCCAGTATTCTAATCGGTTAGTGTGAAACATTTCAGTTGTACCTCATTCAACTTTTGTGGGTGTGTAGAAAAAGATATATTCTTCGGGCTCGAAAGATTTATGATCACGACGTTATGGCAACTAGAGGGTTAGGCCAGTAAGCAAAATACCAGTAATTCCATCGAAAATTCCCTTGGATTTTCGAGAACTATTTAGGGCTGTTAAATATTCGAATCAAATAAAATGTCCGTGCCTGTGACAGCGCGCATGCTCAATCCGTAAAGACAGCGTGAGAATAATTGTTTAGCTTTCGCTAACAGTATTTCATATCCGGTTAAATGTTTACTGATTTGACAGTCTGGTTCCAGCGAACTGTCTTCCTTTCCGAAAAGGCAGTATTTTTGAGATAATTAAGACTATTTCAAGTGGAAATTCCACAAATGACAAGGGGAACCAAACACGAAATGTAGCTCACTTGACCTCATTGTCTCGTTCTCAAGAGTGAAACCTGGTGACATTTGTAATTGAGTCCAACTGATCAATCAGCCGATGATTTGCTAATTGCTTAATTTTAGTTTTATAAAACCTAGTACCAATAAAATCTGGTGACTAAAAACATGGACCTTAATATAGGGCGCGATATAAATCCCATCACCTAAAGCCGATGTTTATGGAGCTGGTGGGCAATATACGAAAGTCACCATCCACCCTTTGCAAAACTAACATTCCGATCTGAAAATATCTTGCTCCATGATGACTGGGTCAGGCCGAGTATATTCGAAAAACTGCTTAGCGCAACTCAGTCATTTTCGAATGACTGAAATACAAGTATCTAGGTTTCGTGGTAATATATATGATGAAACAAAGCGTACAGGCAAGAATTTAGCTGACTATGGACATCAAGCCAATTTCAGAATTAACGACTTTCGTTTGTTTGTTTCATGTACTTGTTATTATTTTGGCATTTTTTAAAAACAGAGTCGACATTGCTGACACAGGATTTTTGTGTAAACACGAAATGAGTGTGCATATAAATATGTATATATATATAGTCAGTAGTATCTTTATAAATAACCAGAGTCCCGAAAGCATACGACCCGTTTCACGGTTATTGCCGCTCATCATTCATGCGTGCCCCGTAATCTCGTGTCAGGTAATGTAACTACTTGAACATTTCCACCTAGCAATGGACTCCTGATCCACTCGCACTCCTGTTGTACAACCAAGATTATGGTGAAAGAATATATATATATATACCAATTCATGAGCCACGTTTCGGAGTTATAGCGTCTACCTCTTGGGAGTATTTCAATTAAGGATTGACAAATTTCGGGTGCTAACCACATGGGAGCAATTACGAGTACTGGACACACATATTCACTGTGGTCACTTTTTAGGTGTTAGCAATAGACAGACGATGAAACATTCAAAGCATGCTTCGAGCAACGGCATGGTGGAAGAGGCATGGCTCATAGATACTTGGGCTTACTGCACTCGGCAATCATGCCCTTATGATCTGAGGTTTTACAGACCCAAGTAAGATCTGATTAAGTCACGGGTGTCAGCGAGTTGCGGCTACCACCAAAGTGACCAACGGATCTGGGCTCAAACATCTAGCATTTTTGGAGTGACAACCGATTGATAAACTTGAACGTCGCCGATCAATAAGTTAACCATACGCTATTCGAGAAGTCATGTTAGTAGCACTACCAGTTTTGTTTCACGCTTGCTCACAAGGCAGTGAATACTGTATACTTAGTTGGCATGAACTGGAATAAAGAAACACTTTTACTGATCGTTCTCTCTACGTGCTGCAAAAGCTGTCACTGGGAATTTTGGCATACCTGGTCAGAATACCAGTTTCGTCAGTCTTTCTAATACAAGATGTAACTAGATAGGTTTGCGTCACTGTTCAGTTGGCCACTTGTGACAGCTGCAAACTGACTATTAACTAGATTGCCTGGCCGATAAGTTGAACACCTAAGTCCCCATAGACCACCTCAATCACCGCTAAACTAATCAACGCGTAATGTATCCATCTCTCCACCCAACACCCAACGGGTGGCCAAAAACTATTTGTTACTGGGAAATCATTGGTGAGGTGCGATGAATAACTCGAAGCAATGCACACGAAGAAAAAGTTGCATATTGGTTTTTTTACTTATAGCAACGTTTGCTGGTTTATTCTTTCCTATAAACTGCAGGGTCGTCCGTTTGAACTGTTTCCCATGTTTACTTAATGCTGGAGACGATGAAAATAACATGATTAATTTACCACTTTCATCCACTTGAACACTTCACGGAAATTGTACGTCTTACCTAGAGCAACACAACGTTTTCAACTGTAATAAGTTTGCTCATCATCGCGGTGACGCTAGCCCAGAAACGTGCACTGACTGGTCCTCATTTGGTCAAAAACACAATGCCTAACTAACTTGATTTTATTGTCGAAATCATAATCTCTTCTCAAATGTTCCCTCCTTTCTTAGAGTCAGAGAAATCTCGCGGTTATTCAGTTTTGATCTGAAATAACCCGTGGATTTGTTGAACACTAACCAAGCATGTCTGCCTAGATTTAGCACTAATTGCACAACCCGATTCTAAACATCTTGCTTCTATACTAATCACACTTCAATAAAGATGCGTTAATAAATTTTTAACTGTCATTTTCGGCCGAAGTCAACTATTGTTACTAGGTAGAAATCTATTTTTTCAAGCCGTTTATCATTAGTTACTTCACAAAAAATAATAAAGTTAACATAATTTCCCACGAAGTTATTCAGAATCTGCTGCCGTCAATGCTACTGATGTGGACGCTGTCATTTGACGTCAATACTGAACTTAGGCCTGTTGCTAATCAGCCCATCTATACTTTTTATCAATCCCCCTATTACCGTTTCAGACCAGTATGTCTGTGATTTCTATCGCTCCCGATAAAGACAGAATGTGCAGATAATTTGCGGTCTATAGTTGCTAACACGGCCAATTTGACTGCAAATTTAAAATCTCTTTGTCCACTCTTAAGGTATTTCCACTGAAACAATGAAAAACTGTTCCTATTGCGAATCAAATCGGACATGGGCTTGAAAGTCATAAAACAACATGTCAAACGCAGCATGCCCTCGGGAATAGAAAATGACTGTTGTGCATCACACAATATAGGCTAAGTTATCACGCTTTTAGATAGTTGTTGTTTCACCAACGAAATTTCCCCCTATAGTGTGTTCACTTGCGAGAACAGAAGAAAAGTAGGACAGCCGGCTCATGGATCTGCCCGGTTTCTTAGACTCGGCTTTCAGACGTGAAATTTTTCAGATCAGTTAGCAATGCCACTGGCTTATTTCCAGGAATATCTTAACACGATATGGCTTGGCATATACGGCGAATGTGGAATGGGCTCAAGTGTGATAAGTCTTCGATCTCGGTTGGATCTGAACTTAGCACATTTGTTTCAGCTCTACTGTTCTTAAATCTGCCAATTCAAACTTCTTAACCACTTATATGTTCCACGTGTTGTTGGTGGATTCTGTTTGATACTTGCTGAAGTTCTGCTTCGACAGTCAAATTGCGAAAAATTCACTACGGTGCATGCCATATTGCGTAACTGAGGCGGTTGGCCATTGATCCAAAATGGCTCGATAACTTCCGTGAGTGTTCGAATCCCACCCAGGTCAAAGGCTGTTTGCATTCGAATCAATTTTAAGTGATTCATTGCCATTTAAATGAATTTTTATCCAAATAATGCACAAGAAGAAAGTCTTATCAAAGAAAATGTCAGTCCTTGGTCTTCGTGAATTTTTTTGCAAATAGCTGGCCCTAGTGGTGCTAGGAAAATACCTAGGCCAACGTAAAACTAAAGTAATGGTATTAAAATGGAGTCTACTGAAAGTGAGTGTGTGTAATGATTGGATAAACTGTTTTACTCTGTTTGACGATTGGCAAAATATATTTTCTAACTATTGACATCCTCTGAATAGATCTTTCACGACGAGCTCGAACCTTTTGCTTAGTCTGTATTCAATTATCTAGGATCAAATTGATAGAGGTACACTCCCATTATGCAGATTTTAGGCACAAAAATGGTTGAGTTCGTATTTATCTTAGGAATAAATTTTCGGAATATAAGCTTATATAACAACGGTGAACACGTTCTCACGATGCTGTCTGTATTAGAATAATGAACTATGGGGTAGTGAGTGAAAGACAGGTTTTCAATTCTTTTGAATTTAAAATCCTTAGGTGAAGAATTTCATGAACGCTCCTAAGTGAGATGAACCTAAATTTGGCTAGAGTTGACCGGAAGACATTTTAGAGTGCAGTGCACGGTTTCTTAAATTGTAATGTAGTGGAAAGAACGGTGAGCAACTCACTGTGACGGTCAGTAAGCATAGAGCTCCATTCCTTGCTTGGAGCATACGAAGTTCTGCTGAGTACACTGAACTTACGACGTAAAGTTGCGAAAGGTTGCTATGAGAGAGGATGACATTTTATGGGAGAACACCGGTAAACGTATTTGAAGATTACAGGTTGTGATATTAGAAATTGTCTTAGATCAATAGCAGCCGGAGTAGTTCACCAGTATAAATGGATATTAAAGGGAGATAACGCTTATAGTGACACTTCAGTCCTTGATATTCAGATCTAGAAAAAGATTCGTCCGTATTATTTAAGCTGTCCACTGAACACAATGATCAGAAAAAAGTAAAGATTTAATATACGTATTTGCCTGGGTTCGCCTAAAGTCTGGAGCTAGTGGAAGAGATGTCAATTCCAGAAAAAGATTCACGAAGTTTGACTAAAATTAGGATTGCGATAGATGGGCTGGTGCAGAGCTACTTCACATGCACACACTGTAGCCGATTGTCCTAGGGTGTCATCAGCAGCATTGATGCAGACAGATAGGATGGGTGATAGAAAAAGTACAATTAAGAGCAATCCGGAGTTGTTGACTAAAGTTGCGGGGAAATTTGATTTATCGAGATGAGTCTTTTTCCTGTAAAAAGGGAACAACAAAAAGCTGGTTGACAGGAAAAATGACAAGTGTATGTTTTACAAAAACTGAAGTTGCAACGCTTAGTGGATAACTAAGAAACAGTGACCGTCACAAACTACGTAGTCCGCCGTCGTATTGGTGTAAAATGCCGTACATTTATTGGAGAAGAGTTACAAGCATTCCTCAGCCGTTGGTTCAGTTGGCATGTATTATCTAACCGGAATGTGAACCAGCCTGCAACACCAGAAAAAATGGAATGGTGAACATCATGATCTATTTAAAGTCACTAAATGCTTCCTTTGATAGCTGAAGAATGGGCTAGATTTCGGACGAAATGAAATTTTCTGAATCATGTAGCTGTACATCAGGAGCCTTTCAGTGAACTACTGCACTGTCAAGAATAAAAGCCATCCAATAGCAAGATTTATGAAACTAATCGAAATTATATCAAGCAACCTTCGTACGACACTGACAGGTACCTCATGATACGGGCAACAGATGAACTATTGGCCAGGTCCACGTTAACCGCCTTACTATAAGGAAAACTTCGATCGCTTTCCAACCAATTTTTCAACTCCATCAACTTCACAATGGCAGCAGGATATATTCCGATATATTCTGATCTCACTGACTTCCACCTTCCGCCATGTTTGTCTGTTTTTCCAACTTCAGCCGCTGAAACTAGAAACGCTTTACCATTCATTGATCTGCGAATATTTCGGCACAGTTGGATGAAATTCGCTCAAAATGGGTGTCCTTGCTTAATATAGTTGGTCCCAGACTAGGGCATCAGGCCCAAGGCTAAGAGGTTGTGTACAACGGTTGCATAAGTTTGCTTCAAAGTTACACGATTGTGGGTTTCGATGTATGCTTTTGGAAAATTTTGGGTTCTAGAAAAATAATAGACACGTGAAAGTTGGAAATGGTGTTTATCTAATTATAGGTTTTGGAAACATACGTACGCGTTGAAAATTATTGTGATTTAGCGATACAGTGGTTGGTTGGGCATTCAGTGCTATTGATGTGCGTAGTTGTCCGGCTTCCTCGCCTTATCGTCTTTGAAGTAGAGGCACGGCTAAAATCAATCCACCAACCAGGGCATGTGTTTTCTGTCTAGAATAACTGGATTCCGGAGCTATGCAAATTGGTGTTCACAAAAACACCGAACTCCGATAGTACTACTAAATTATTACGGCTTCACTGTGATGAATGTAAGTAATTAAACTGATACTGAACGAGAAGTAAATACAGCCCAGTATAACTAAAGCTTTATTATTACTCAAAAAGCCAACGTCTCCAGGTTTTTTTCGTGTAATTTTCATGCACTTCTGCTCATAGTTGAGAACTTCAGGGAACGAAACATGAATACCATTTAAGTTAAGTGCATCGTAAGCCTGTTCCCTGTCAACTCAGTTGGGCAGAACAGTTGTTATGTATTATCCTTTGAAAAAGCTATCAATAAAGTGTAGGCTGGCCAATTTCCCCAAATCTAGCACAGGGCATAAGAGTGGACCTTCCGCTAAACTTGCACCAGTTAATAAGCTGAAAATTGTTGACGCTGCTCACAAATGTTTCACAGTGAAACAAATTTCCGATGGATGAGTGTTTCGATGTAAAAGTGCACAAGTAATTGCACATGGTTTTCCGTCCCACCACACGATGCTGAGATAGGCACAAACATTCAAGGGCAAGTGCATGCATAGGTATGCCTATCACTTACGTTAGTGGCTTGCAGTAATGGCTGACACTGATCACAATGACGGCATTTTAATTGTGACTTTTTATGCTTTACGGATTACACACACCAGTGCGTGGTTGACCAGTACCAATTCCTGGTTGAGTGCCTCTGTTTTGACCTATTTTTGCATCCTACCAGGTCGTAAATCCGGCATATCACTAAAAAGGTAAGTAATACAGTGTAAACTCCATTTCGTCCTCTCATGCGAAGCCCAAATTGATTAGTATGCAATTTGACTGATGAAACAATTCGTGAGTTACACGGAATTGTTTTTTACCGCTGTTACCGCATGGCATTTAGAGTCACCACGGATTACATACTACTGACTACATGTCTGAGGGTGATAGAAAACCTGGTATTTTCTATTTCTCCTCAGTCAAATAACGATCCCAAATATCGTTCGATCACATCAACCGAGCATTCATCAGCATGTGTACCAGACGAATTGATCGAACTGTGAAAGCTGGTGGAATCGGATTAAAGTTTTAACAATGCCAAATATTAGGCTATCGTGGCCCCGCCGAAAGCAGACCGGTTACTTTTATAACAACTAATTTGCATTTTGCAGTCCATATTTGTACATTGATTCATGACAAATGTCAAATTCCCTTTTTAAAAATTGCGCTTCTTGTTCGTGACAACCTAGTGTATAATGGACTCCACTGTAGCCTTCCACATCCGTGGGACCGAAGCTTACAGGAAAAGTCATCGTTAGAAGAGAGTCGTTGTCCATACAAAAAATTTTGAGTTGTAGAATTAATAATGGAGACAATAAATATGTGCCCGAAATCTGAATTCAAATTTGGCATATAACATGCAATTGTAGGTAATGGAATTTAAATCTTACAATTCAATGAGCCCGTATAATATTATACAGAAAACCGATAGGCCTAGACAAGTTGTATTCAGTCACTTGTGTGTTCGTATACAGCGTTGTAGTGGTAGTTTGCCGACTGAAAACAAACCTTATGGACACTATGAGACGTCTCGGGAGATTTAGGAGGATTTCGAAATCTAAGCTGTTCGCTAAATGTTTCTGCATACCGCAAGTTCTATTCGTGCCATGGCCTACTTATCAAATCTAGTAAGAGGTAAACACTTGAATTTGGACAAACAATACCAAATTCATGTTGTCAAGTCAACAGTGAAATGCAAAAAAGTGAAACGAGAAAGATCAGTGAGTATGGGTTTTGTAATATGTGGTCTGTTTGTGACTGACATCGATTTAGACGAGATAACCAGTCAGTATAATCAAACTGAAGTAACCTTACTTCCAGGCGCAATATCATATTTCCTTTAACATGTGTGATCAATAAAACTATTGAGGGATGGATTACTATTCAAGTAAATCCGTTGCAAAAGTCGATAAATTGATAATTGTATCCATATTGATGACTAGAAGTAAATGAATTGTTGTGCTCTAGGCTGGACTGTCAATAGCAGTGTTCCCAATGAAATCCGAACGTGCTGGCCACATTACGTGCATAGTAATACTTATAGATTAAGAAATTGGCTATCCGATTCGTTTCAACTTCATTTTCATAATCTCCGGTTGGGAGACCGTTAAGTTAGTATCGCATTCCGTTTCCTGGTCAAAATGGTTGTCAAAACTCTGGAGATGCTCATGGGGTATCTGGGAGCATTGGTAATGCATTGCAAACAGAAACAAAAAAGCATTTGGTCAGATCGTAGTAAATTTTCCGTTTTGACGCATAAAAATATAATTAATTGCATATTATAAACCTTGATGAGATTGAGTTTCCGGGTTTGATATAGTCCTGAGCAATATTTGACGACATTTGCAGTATTTTGGTAATCGATCTACTTCTCCGTCGAAATGCACACGTTCGCAAGTTGCTTTTTTATCTGGCATACTGGGAGTTTTCTTTCTTTTATTCAAAGTTGAAAAATGGCACTGGCGATCGTTAGTTAACCAGGAATGAGTAATACTGTCACTCCTTCCTAACCTTTCGTTTTGGCGTGATTCAGTCAAAGCTGTCAATTATACCTTAATTTGTGATTTTCTGAAGCGTAGCCAGCCTAAATCTTTCGGTGTACTCGAACTTGGATGAATGCCAGTTCCTTCTCAAATAATAATTTCGGTTGGACGAAATTGCCCTACCCGGAATGGGCACCAAAAATTCTGAATCAGCGGTTGTTGGCGAAAGTTTTGCTTTGAGCAAACTCGTGGAATTACAAATTTCCAACAGATAATCGGGTTTGTGGTGAGTATATTGTTGGCTCACTTCACCGTTTTATTCCAATTTAGAAGAATAAACTTAGGTTAATGAGTTGCTGAAAACAAACGAATTTGATTAGATTGCTTGGAAAATCTTTCAGATTTACTGAAAATGGTTACTTCGGGAAAAAAAACGACCGGTAAAATTGCGTTATTTTATTTTATTTGCAAAAGTTGTTAGCATGGTTTCCCAAAATGGATACAATCTAGTGACATTTTTTTCACTCAGTGAGCAACATTCCAATCAAAGGACGGTAGATTGCATCTCTGAATCAACCGTTATCATGAACCATCTTCTGCTCGCAACCGACCTTTTATCTTGAATTCCGCTTCTTCTTGGCTACTGCAACGTGCATGTGTGGGTGTACGTGTGATTTTGTCGAAGAGGGCGATGCACATAAGAAGAGCACCGAAAAGGGTAAAGCTGCCGGAGATGAAAAGATCCCAAACCATGACATTCAAGCTGAAATGGCACGTTGTTAGCCGTTTGATCACGACCGTTCATTAGCTGCGACCTACATTTATTTGTTTACAAACCTGCTTTAAAATAACCTACTCGCTCTAGTAAATCAGGTTCACTACTGGTTGAGTTTTGCTATCAGATCTTAACCACCGTTCTATTTGACATTTGTACGCACGTCGAACACATGTGGAAAACTGAACAGCTTCTGTTTATTGTTTCCGTTCACTTTAGTGGAGAACCGCAGTGCTACTTGACGTGTTCCCCCAACAAATAAAAGAAAGGACCTCAGAAACAAACGAGCCATTTGGCAATTGAGCTAAACAAGGTGGTCTAAGAAGCCACCCTAGAAGAGTTAGAATATTTCGCAAAAGAAAAGATGCCTAGTCGCCTTAAATACGCAAGCAACCGCCATATGATGCAAAGGAACTTTAATAATATGATTCTCATATACATCAACACCCACGACTTTTGCCCATGGATCAATTTGCTTTCGTTCAAATTCGCAAATCGTATTTAAATGTTTGAGTATTTTTAAAACTAGCACAATTCATACATCACGGTGTTTCTGAAAAGAATGCAAAACCACACTATGATTGACAGAATTTTCGTGTCTACTGAAACGCGGATTGCAGACATGGAGTTTGATTATTTCTCCTTAATTTTCTTTGCCTGTCACATGAATGGTCACACCGAAACAAAGCGTCTATACAGTTCTGAAACCACTTCTTAGCACTACACATCTACCTACCTTTTCCCGTTTGGTAGTTAACTTTCCATTTTGGCAACACTTGCCCAGAACATAATTCCCTATTCTAGTTAACGCTTTTCAAGGATGCTCACCTGCTTGGTCAAACCTATCTGCTAGTAAGGAAAACAGCAGCTATCTTTTACCCTCCTTGACCGTGTGTGATTATGGATCAACATGTCTCGGTCACCTGACGAGTTCGACTGTAGAAAGTAACCCTGAAGTGGGCAGATTCTGAATTGGGGAGACCGAGTTTGCTGTAGATTCGTATACTGTTTATTATGGGTCTATTAAAAACCACATTTAAGCACAATGGGATAATTCCAGTTTCGTGTTATTTGGATTTGTAATTAGTATACAGAATTCGGTCTGTCACGGCAAGGAACGGATACTAGTTACCACTAATTACCGAAGTGAGTTTTGTGGAAGCTGCGCGAACGAAATCCACAAAAAAGACCACAGCGGGGAGAGAATAGAGAGTAGTTACTATTCTATTTACTATTTACTATAAAACGCCTCAATTTCACACTAAATTAACTAACCACACAAATGATAAATGTAAAATTTAAACCCGACAATCACTGAAATATTTTTGTTGTCCATATTAGATATGGGAACGGATTTCGAACCAGTCATTAAATGCAACATGCAAGGCGTGCTGTTTGCCACCGCAGGTCTTATCATCTGAAGGTGGACCCATTTCTTTTGTCCTCCTGAAAGTAACTACGAACTGCATTTTACCCTGGTTCGCTTGTGTCTTCTGGATTCTAGCTTCTGCCGGCAAAATGAATATCCAACTTTTCATTCTAGGAGGGTAAATTTCCGCTAACAATTGGTCAGTGGTGGACCTTAAGTTCAGTGAAATGTGACCTGCCAATCATGATCGTCACACAATCAAATTCTTTTAGTTTTTTCAAGGTCGCTGACCGGAAAAGCATTATCATCCTCGAAATGATCTGTGACCTCAGTGGAACACAGAGGGCTAGATAACATTTTGAATAATATTGACGCTCATTCAAATGGTTGAAAACTGGCCCAGTCATCGTACCCTTCGTTCCATTTTGTGTTCCATAATGAATGCGCTGGATATTTACTGCCAAAGAATGCTGAAATCTTGAGGCGTTTGTTCCTTGCATGTGCTGCCCTTAAGTGTGAATTGACATTGCGTGGTTAATCGTATTCTGTTCAGGGTTATATCTGAAACAGCATCTGCAGAGTCTGTTTGCTGTTATAGACTGCAAACATAGACACTCTACCTTCGTGGATCACTTCCCATTTGAACTCTTATAATAAATAGCCATGAGTATTGCACAATTATCTTGAAGGACTACTTTAGTGTTGAGTTAGTTAGGGTTCTTGTATGAATAACTTACTAGTTTGCAAAATTGGCAGATAACATTTGCCTGCCGATATGCACCTTTATTCCTGAAGGCACGAACATTACCGGTCACTAGTAACTGGGTCATATATCCTACGTAAATAATGATCTTGCTCATTTGTACTGTGTTCGGATATAGAGATATGATTCACTTCGCATGGTCTGTTGTCTTGAAGAATGAGAGCAAATGGTGGAATTCTGTCATTTATTAACACTTATTTCATTATTACTGAGGCCATAAATAGAAGGCACTGTGGTCGTTGAATGTCTGTAAATTGGCCTAGATAAGTGTGTTCAGAATGCATGGAGAGAATTTTTCTATCGTAGTACAAATAAACTGGAATTAAGTTTAGCACTAATGCCTTCATTGTCCAGGCGTTGAACTGAGTGACCTGCGTGATCCATTTTTCCAGTCGAAATTGCTCCAGAAGCCTACAAACTAGACATACTGATTCGCTACTCCTCAAGAAGCGTACTCTCACATTCCTCCGACCTACCCAACTTTCTGAACGGTATTCGGTCGGCTGAGAGCATACGCCGCACAACTATTCATCGGTAGAATTAGAATCACCTTGTTTATAAGTTTATGTTCAGCAAAAGCAAGTGAAGCCATACGATATTCGAGGTTTAAAATCATCTGTGATCAAATACTGGCTAAACTATCAATGAAATAGAATGAAGCTTGTGCTAGAAAGAAGCTCGATTTGGATATCCTTTTTCCCGTATTCTCCTGTTCCCGGAATAAACGATTCACGAAGCGGACAAAACCTAGTTTTGCGTTACTTGAATTTTCAAACCGTATTGCATTCCCAAATCATTGATGTTCTAGGCTGAGTTTCACCGTAACACAAAACGATGCATTTTGTTAGAGGACGAGGACTCGCTGGATTATAAAAGAATTTCGATATGCAAATCCCAGACGTGCCAGTTCCACGTTAGTCTGTAAACAAAAACTGACGGCATTCCATGTCCTCATAGGAAAGAAAAGGCTCGGGTCAGATGTTTTCACACACCAACAGCATTATGTATGTATGTATGGGCTTTTTGCGAGGAAAACGAAAGTCAAAAGTATAACTCTTCGAATGTGATATAACGATTAGAAACACGAACGCGCTATGCACAGTAAAACAGAAGTAACTAAACCAATGTTACAAGGCCTTAAGTTGACGGTGCAGCATACGGAAGGAAATGGTGTGCAAAAGTAAATAGATTCCTCCGGAAGATCGATTCGAGGACAGGATCAGTTATTTTGAGGCGGCAAATCAAGACGACGATTGAGAATGTTCCACACATCCGTGAACATCTACAAGTTTAGAAGATATCCATAGAGTGGAACATGGTTTCGTGTGATGTGAGGTTTTTATATCCTGTGGTGCAACTTTTTCTCAATGTCTTTCTTTAGTTCAGTTAATCTGCACACAGCTGCGAGGTTCAGTTTAAATCAGTGTCACCTGAAATCGCAACACATAAAATCTCGTTTTGCGCCCAGAATCCGCTCTACCTAGTGCATACTGAAAACATAAGTCAAGACTAGTGGTGCAGTTTTACTAACCTGTATAAAAAAGCTTGAGGAATTTTAAATCAGGATAGCCAGCTTGTTGGTTGAACAAAGACGGACCTAACACGTGAGTTCTGAGCATGTAAAAACCGTCGAGTTTGTGCGCATACACGTGTTTTACTTTCACTGGCGATGGATACGATTAAATAAATGGAACACCGATGAAGACACCAATATCCTAGAAAGAGATCCACGGATGACATTTTCGTGATCCTCAAACTCTCAAGGAGTGAAGAAGTTCACGCGATAATCAGCATCATCAACGGTATCAAATCCACCATGTAAGACATGACGAACAGAAACCAGCCAGGAAAATGTTTATGCCAAATAAGATAAAGTATGAAAAATATAATCACCTTTTCAAATTTTTTCGACAAATTCCGCAAAATGAACCACACACGGAAGAAACAAAGAACGCCTCATATGGTGCAATCTAGCCGAGTGACCACGCTATAGTTCTGTTCCACCACTACTTCATTTTCTTTTGAAAACTGATCGGTTAATTATGAACCTCTTCGGCGTGGCACTTGTTCGGAATTATCAGTGTTTAAATATCTGGCGAATTTACATGCTGTGCTGGACTCAAGCGCCGTTTTGCATCAAGTATCATCTACTCCTTTCAGGGGACGTGCCTGCGTTGATTGACAGGCAGCTGCAGAATACACTAACACGTTCGTTTCAGCACTGTTCGACCGAACAACTTTTCCATCCCCACAATAATTTTGGACGTATCTCTCCTACTTCATTCAGCTGAGTGAACTGTATGCGAAAAATTTGGCCAAACTCAGATGCTGAAGATAAAGATTTTTGATCCATGAATTGAAAACTATGCAGACGGGAAACCGTTTCGAGTAAGCAAACGATTTGGGAAGTCGCAGGTTATGTATACATACTTTCTGAACGGAAATGACTGTTTGACAAGTCAATTCCATCGCATATTTTCTCGCTACAACATCATAACTATGTAGAACCTATACAACGCCCCTTACAGCTTAGAAAATTTGATCACGGGTGCATTTAGTTTTTGACAGTTCCCGTTTCATTTCATTTGGATTATTTACATATAAAGGTGGATAAATTCAGTATTGTCTAGATGCTACCATTCACTTCGCTTGATCTAGGAGAGCTTTGTTCTTCTCTCAACAAAAGACACTCGATGTGATACAAAGCCGTCACCAGTAACCCAAAGTTATTTCTCTCAAAAATTACACGAGTATATTTGAACCTGTCATCTAATCCCAATGAGACCAAAGGCCAAGTCTCTTCCGGTTTTTTGTTCACCCTTGTCAACAAACGAGAGCCAAATTACCATCCGTGATTTACGACACCACAATCTGTCTTCTACAAAACGACCGTTTTACACAAGCCCTCTTGCATTTCTTTTCAACCTTTGCTGAAGCGCAGTCAGAATTTTCTTAAAGACGATCGATGCGACTTTTTATGTCATCTGCCCTAGAAACACCCTTCGCCCTCAAACAGCCGTTCCACTTCTTACTTATTAATTAGCGAGTTAGACGAAAGGAACACTTACGTACATCCATTGACAACTTGCATGTCCAATGCATCTTGACCGTGATGAAGGTAAACGTTTGATGCACTGGTATGACTTTCTCTAAACGAATCTTGAGTAGCAAAACATCAAATACCTGTGGTAAGGCATGCAACCGTTGTGCGGCCAGATGTGCTACGGATGTTGACGGAATTCATTGTCCTTTTATCTATGTTTCCAGTTGCATCCTTGTCACACATGCTCAAAATACTGGTTCTCCGCTTTGTAAAAAGAATGCGTGTTTAAGCTTCTTCAATTGACTAACTTCTGATGGTACTACCTTCTTTACAGTCATACCCTCTGATGATGATTTCCACGATTTTTTCGGTCACTTGGTTTCCGTCCACGAAATTCCTGAACAAAGAGATATAAGTTTAAACACATCGAGATGTTTCGACTACATATCTTTGTTCCTTCGCCTTGTGTTTCCATCTTAACCGTCGTTCAACTGCCCGTAAACATTCATCGCGTTTGATTCTGCAAAATGCCTAAGGATTGTTTTCGATATAACTGCTGGGTAACATTCTTACATTTCCAACTCTGTAACTAATCTCCTACGGTTATTGTTTCA
The DNA here is from genome assembly GCA_008360955.1 of Fasciolopsis buskii. Taxonomy (NCBI): domain Eukaryota; kingdom Metazoa; phylum Platyhelminthes; class Trematoda; order Plagiorchiida; family Fasciolidae; genus Fasciolopsis; species Fasciolopsis buskii. Next base: position 58,187 of record LUCM01005352.1, read on the forward strand.
GATCAGAAAACCAACTGCAGTTTTGTATACCAAAGAGCTTCACCAATAATTCTCTACTGTTCTCCTGTTGTCGCCATCGATTTACTTGAGAAGGACTTTAAAATTCTTTTCCCCGGTCTGTTATTCTTTTAGCCCATTGTTATTCATATCACTGAACTAGACTGTGAGGTCAGCACGTATGCACATATGAAAAGGTTGCGCATAAGAAAATTACCGACCCCTCAACTCACCCACCCACCCCCCAACAGCTTTCAACTGGAACTCTCAAAGTATCGTTCTCACATCGTTTCATCGTCTGTTTTGCTTTCCCTAAAATTTAAAATCAAGGTTGATAGAAAATTCGCAATATCTTGTTTCAGATGAATCTTGACAAGCCGTGACTGAGTTTCAGTTGATTTGCTGAGCCATCCACTGTGAAGACCCAGATCAATCGTTCAGCATGACTTTATCCCGACAGTCATTTAACAAAATGACCAGTGTAATTGCTTTTCCTTACTAGGAATTTTAAATTTTTGTGTTTATGCGGTAAAACAAAAGAATAGGTGCAAACCGGTTGAAGACTGCTTTTAACTCAAGGATTTGCAATCGCATACAAACTGATCAAGATCATTAATGTTTGTCACATATCAAGTTAAATTCAAGGACTGCGATAAAGTCTTAATCGATGCAACTTGTAAGAGTTCCTGTGTTCTGGTTTTTTCATCTTGACTGACGGTGAAACTTCTTCTACCTAAACGCAAGCCCAGTGATCAATAATTTGCGAAAAAATTGATATCTAAACTTTGATTATTTCGTTTGCACAGGTCTGCATTGATTCTAAAATAATTTTCAATTACGTTTCCGCAAGACCGCAATTTCTTGGTTTGCGACCAGCACTAGAATGATCGTCTTAACTTTGCACGTTCGTCTTTACCTAATAAGTAAAAACCGAGATAACTTCTCACGTACGAACCAGATGGTTTCTTTTTCACCTTTACGTTACATTGAAATTTTAAATTTTTCTACTGCAGGTCGCCAAGGGCGGGTCGGATTGCAATCCCAACACATCAGGTGTTTTTTCCACTAGAAGACGGAACGCGAAGCACCAGATCTGAAGCGTGATTATCAGTGAGCGGCAAACAGGACGGTGCGTATTTGCACGGTCAGAAGTGGACAGGGGGATTGGAAGTCAGAGGAAACGCATTTTTTCGCTTGCTGTTTGTAATCGGTGGAGTGACTCGTACGAACACCAGAATGATACCACTGGTCTATGTATTGCACATTCGAGAGATGAACAATATCTTCCGGGAGTTTTGCAACCGCAAGGTAAATGCTGCGTTTTTTAGTAGATTCCTGCTAAACTTGTTCAGCAAGTACTGAGCTGGGACATTGTACTGTAGACAAATACGGATGTCGTTTTTGTTATTCAAACAACCTGGGATTACTTCGAGGTTTGTTGTTTTTCCCTGCATTGCTGTATTGTATGGGGCAGCTATCGCTGAAAGTTGTGATTTTCTTGTTTTGTGAATTAGAGCTAGAGATATTCGCTAGTGTGAAGCGAAATATTTGAGCCTTTGCGGATAACTCTGCTGTCGTTAAGTTACGGGTCATCCGTGACCATTCAAGGGATTGAACAGTTATTCCCTAAGGGTTGGAGAACAAGCTTCTGGGAGAAAAATGCATGGATCGTATCAACCTAGCTCTGTATTTTAGAATTGCAGGCAAAGACTTTACTGGAACAACCTGGGTCGCCATTGAACAAATTTTTTGTCTACTGCCAAGATATTTCTTTAGGGGCTATCTTTTTAGGCTTGATATCCTTGGTTCAAAAGAAAATTGTTTCTGCTCAATACCGAAATTTATATCTGCTGGTGTCTGCGCAAACTAGCAGGACTAATTCCAGTAAGTTACAACTAGGAAAGCGTAATGATAAAGTGGTTGATGTTGTATCATTGATACGATCACGTGATGGATTGGGAAATCATCGTAAACACCATTCGATCGTGCTTAAACAACACTTCAAACGAATTGCGTGTTTGGTATGCCATAGACAGTGCTAAATTATTAAAAATAATGACAGTTTGTGTGATCAAACTGGCTGGAAAAACTAGCAGCGCTGAAAAAAGGACTATCAAAAATATTTTGGACACCAAATTCACTGGCTGCGGTGAAAAACCCGGATCACTTCAACCCATAAAGAGGCAATTACTAAACGCTAGATTTTACAACCACAAACATTTAGGTTGACCTGTTAGATATCATAAAAAATCTCTGTGGATTGTGATTGCCGGTGACTCGGCGAATTCCGTAAAGTACCTTAAACGACTCAGTATTTCAGGCTTATCTCGAGCGATGCAAATATGGAACTAATGACTTCGAGTTTGGCAGCTTTCATCACGGTGCGTCACTGGATGGATTGCACACTGAATTGTACGTCTAGTTTATCACTATCAGGAAAGGGATCGCTGCACTCAGCAAAAGTGCTATGAGAGAATTTGTAACCGAGTAAACACTCGTGTTTTGTTTTTCCGCCAAAATATTAACACATTTTACCTTCAGGATCAACATTAGCAGAAAAATCCGTGCAACTAGAAAACTGTTCTCTTTTTTCAACGCTGGAGCCATTGGAAACTGATGCTTTGTGGTTCGCTCTAGTATTTTCTCGAATGGATGCATTCAGTGCTTGAAAAAAGTGATATTTGATGCCCCAAAAATTGAATCTGAAATGGTGGTGGGCTAATGAACAAGAGTAACAGTGTTCGAAATGCCGAAACAAATGAAATGAGCAAGCATACAGAAGAATAATCAGCGCTTGGCGTGCCTCTGCTAAGCTTCCTAAAGAAATATTTGCTTGCGTGACAAATCCCTTGGTCATTCACTTGTGGTAATAATTTTCATGGTGTAATTTGATTGCAGAAACGCTTTCGGGTTGCACGCATTATCAAATTAAAAAGCAAATCAACTATGAGTTTTCATTGGCAGGACTAAAAACCGTCCAGCCCAGAAGTTTATAAATGGATCATACCAAGATAGATATAGAGGAAAACATTACTTTATTTCGGTAGTCAGTTGACAACGAAATGATTTATTATTTCATTGCAGAACGAAATTATAGAGCACATTTCATGAATTTCGAGCCTTCGCCGCACTGTCTTTGGATATGAACGGAGAAATGTGTTAATATGTATTACTAATCCAGCATCTCACTTATAAACGGCAACTGTTTTAGCTAAACGTCGGCCACGTTTCAGTACAGCGCTCAATTTTTGTCTAGTTACGAAGATGAATGCGATGCACAAAAGGCACACCATTTTCAAGAATAAACGCTGTGCATAAGAGAGGGCTGCCAAGTGAGGACGTTGCCCAACAGTAGCCGGATTTGAACTTACGGCTCCAGTTTAAAATGTCATCGCGATGACTGCTCAGTCATCCCCAGTCGTGGTCAGCGCAGCCGAAGGCGGCACCAGATTTCTAAATTACTACAACTTATTATGTGAGTGGGATACGAAATATGAAAATATATTTTGCGGCCACGCAGCATTTGGCCAGAGGCCTACTCCGGAGGCCTACCCTAACATACCGAAAGAGTGAGGCGAGTTGAGTCAGTGAGATGGTCAAAAAAGTTATCTCTGCATTTGGCGAACAGGGTTGCCTGTTTCCCGAAAATCGGTCGATGTTTATGATAGTAACTAAAGTCGCAAGCTATCCAGGAAGTCCCGAGAAATCTTCAACAGAACACCCGTTTTCGGACATGCAGGAACTCTCCGGGTGATGCACTTGTCGAAAAATCTACCATCAAAATAAACTGGATAATCAACCGGATGAACTCAGTAGAATTTCCAAAATAAAAGTTGTTCGCTCTTCCCTCGTTTTTGGACCGTCATTTAATCCTAGGCATAAATTAAACTAGACTTTCGTTGGAACAAACACATTTAGTCGGTTCCAGGTTACACTGGAAGCTCAAGTTTTTCTGTTATGATGGGAATCCTCGTACCAGTTGTTCGTAAACACGCCAACCTAACGGTAAATATGATTCACAACAAATAAGATGGGAGGAGGCGGTGTCAAACTGCAGTTTCAACGGTCGCAACTCTGTCCCAAATTTCAAACGCGTATGTGAAATTTTCCTCAAACGGTTTGTGGTCCGTTGCACTATAACAGTTTGCACATGAGCCTGTAAACATGAGCTTATTAGCCAATACATTTTTGCTATGGCAGTGCCTTTATACAAACTTTTGAATACAGGAGGATGCAAAATACTATACCGAAATGACAGTGTACTTGAGCAATAGGAACCTCTATTACTTGTGGTTCAAGGTTTTTTCCTTTAAAATCTCTTTGGTCAGGAGAACATTCGTCAATTTAACATATGCCACCCACGCGTTTTGTCATAGTGTGTCAAGTATGAACAAAAATTTCGTTCTTTAAAATGTATATCTGGTTAATCTGATCACTTGTTTTCATTAAATGAACGAAGCCTCTGGTTTGATTTACTGGTCTTGTCAATGGAAATAGATTCACCTTTATGGATTTTCACCAAAATTGCTGGCATGCGTACATAGCGCATATGGACTGACGTCAGGTCCACCGAGGAACTCCAAACATACAACAGTGTAAAATTTATTCATGTGACCATGTTAATTTTTAAGATTGCAGTAACTATTCTGTTTTGTTACGCAAATTTCTGACCGTTGCCGAATGCATAAACTAGTAAATTTGTTCATTTCACATGACCTACCGACTTCCGCTTGAGTTACAAGCAAGTTCCGACGTCCACTTCCTCGTTATCAGATTAATTTTCATTATCTCAATAGCACGGGTTTTATATTGCAGCCGATTCATTTGCATATTGTTGCGTCCGTTTAGCATCAATTTTATTCTTACAAATAGGAAGATGAGACGAATTGTTTACAAGCGAAGCAATAAGGAAGTATTACTGATCGAAGATTACTAATGGTATACATAATACAGTCGATGCTCGTTTAATTGCATATGGATTTTCTTCCCCGATATTGATCTTAAACCATTGCCTAGAATGAAAGTATTGAATATTAGGTTTGCTACTTTCTGTAGACTTCCGCAGCACGCACGATGTCTGCGAAGTATCCACAGGTAAATAGAACTGATTAATTGTTTTATCAATGACATGTTCCTGAGTAAAATAAGGCACGAAACGTGAAAGTGATTGGGTGTCCTTGGTCAACAACGGGGGCAATTTAGTTGGATTTTCTAATTGCTTCTTGTCCAGACTTGTACGACGTGACCAGCGCACTGTCAGGTAACGCGCAGACGTTTGGGACATTAGACCACTAAATCCGTTACTGTGCTGCCTCAATGTGGACGAGCGCTGAACATTTTGCTGAGTCATGCTATAAATTCTTTGGTTTTTAGGCTACTCCGTGTAAGGCATCTGTGGCGGACCCAACAGCACAAAAGTTACTGTTGCTTCTTTTCGTCAGAAAATACATGCAGCGCAAGAATGTCTGTCAACCAGCCAGAATGAGACAGACGTCTATGAAGCGAACCCAGTAGTCATTAGGCTGTACAAGCTGGTTTTGAGAGCCTTGCTAAATATCAAAAGAACATGGTGTCATACCTGTTTTTAACTGCCTTTGCAAATCAAGGATGGTGACTCAGAAATATGTACGGTTTCTTTCCATCAGTTTAACTGCAGCAGCAGGCCAGGAATACCGACAACCTATACCACATTTCATCCCTGAAAATAAATTTGAGGTTAGACTAATATAAATATATTTAGACTTATGAGTGTTAATCTATATTAACCAGTAACTTAAACAAAAGTATTGGCCTGCATATTAACTAATATTTCGTCATAACTAACGATTTGTTGGTCACTGGTATCGTTTATCTTCTACCTTGTTTTATCAATCGAGTAACAATTCGTATCGCTTTAGGTGCTACCAAGTGCGAAAATAGTCCGGCAGTAGAAAAATTCGAACCGACGACGTTCACATTTGATTCCTATGGGCTGATCCTCTAGAAAACCATCGGTCAAGTGGAAAAAACTAGGAAAATCAGCGTTTTAAACAGTTTGTTTATTTGATGATTTATACATATATATCTGTGACCTGTGCTTGAATCCTGCCTAAGATCATCGACCGATCAAACCAATTTTGTCAGGCAAGCTTGCATTCATCAGAGTTTTTATTTGCAAGTTAAAAATGCCAGTCAGCTTACTGGCCTTCTCATAAGGAAGAGTTTACAAATCAGGGAGCAGACAAACAATTTTACGAGATGCGTTAGATGAAAGCAAACATAAGAAACCCGACTGGTTTGAAACCAGCATTTTTATGCGTGCCAATATATTGCCCGCATAAATCCAGTTAACACCCAACGTCGGGAATAAAAAGGCGTCTAACATTCGGGAGACACCAGATACGGTCAACAAGCTGAATATGAGTCATATAGATAAATGTGCAACTCGAGTAAGTAACAACATATTAGTGACACTAATTTCGCAGCATAAATAAGTTTGTACACTCAGATATGTCTTTTTGTAATATATTTCATCTTGTTACTAAAGTTGCATCATGCTTCCTTCGCCACTCCAATCGGGCATCTGCCAGTTTGCGAAGATTATCCACTCGACCGACAACCACGCAGGTTGATTTCAGAAAAGTAAACGTTCAGTGCAGCTTCGGATTTCTGTGTCTGTCCTCGTCGGATAGATGAATTTTTGAATTCCGTTAGATTGTTCACAGAGCCTGTCTTTATAAATGACACACTGGTTTCCAGTACCGCTCGGCAGCTTGTTACACAGGGTGAACCGTTGAGGATCGTGTCCATTGTTGAAGCAATAAAAACAGCCCTAACGAACGAATCACTGCAAAATGCGAAGTAGTCTTTTGTTTATCAACTCACGGTTGTTTCCATAGGGGACCGTGTTAGGTTTTTATGGCCCATTTCCTGCCTTCGCCCAGAACAAACAATTCAAATGCCAAACTGATAGTGATAGATGGCTGACGAACGAGAAGAATGCATCGAAGAATTCCATAATCGAGAGAAGTGGTATGCCCTGCTCGATGATATGGTTCGTATTACTGTTCATATGGACTAATTTGAATAGCAAACCAGCTACCGAAATGCGCTAGTAGCAGTTAAGAGCACAAAACCACAAGAAGAATGGGAAAAATAATTGCGATTTTGAACAAAAAACATGCTGATTTTATGTGTCCAGAAATGCTACAGTGAAACTAGAAAACATTTGCCGAACCCGGTCACAAATGAAAGATAATTTAAGACCGATACTGGATTGCCAAAATACTTTAATTTGGACCCGGCCCGATAATTTATAAATTATTATAAATTTAATTCATTTCCAAGCGTTCAGCCAGACTAGTTAAGAAAATCAGTACCGTATAAATCAGTGGTGAAGTGACATGCGGTAAAGATATAAAAGTACTCCTTACTGACGGAAGTGTGATAGCCGAACGGATAACTGATAGTGCACGGTTTATTTGAATACATTCGTAACGAGAAGATCGCGATGTGTGCGACCGAGGGCAACATAGATCAACACGAACTGCACGAACAGCGGTTGAAACATTTGTGAACGGTTTTCAAACAGCCAGCTTGCATGCTCAGTTGTTCAGGGACTTGAAATTGAGACATTAAAAAGACATAGCAGAATGCTTACAAACATGTGCATATTATTTAGGTAAATTTTTGGACAAAAGTATAGCTAATTATTGGTTTGAAATGCGAAGAAAACAGTTTGACGTTACAGGGAAGATTCACGGTTTAATTAAAGTTGTTCTGGGTTGTCTGATGAGTGCCCACTTCGGTTTTCTGCCTATTGGGTAAGAGATATGTGAAAGTCAAACAAACCAATTATTATTACGCATATCGTGGATACACTGTTGATGTTTGCTTCCAGGTAAAATTTGTCTTTCATTAGGAAACCAAAATACTTTTGACTGACCGGCGAAGTGAGACACTTGAACTCCCGGCGGCGATAGTATACAAGGACAAAAGGGATAGTGCTACAAATCAGGACGCAAAAAGCCTGCAGCTTTACTTCTCGTAGCACAACTTGTGCTTTCCGAATAGACAAAAAAATGCATGTCTTAGCATAGCAAGGGTTTTGCAATGCTAAGCATGAAGGTTCACAACGGTGGGAGTGACATCTTGATCGACGGAGTGAAACGTTACTCAAATTAAAGTACCCAAGGATCGAATTTGCTTAATCCATTCACACATTTTGTAGAAGTTCTGAATGCATTTAAAGATAAGAGCAAAAATTGATGAAATTTAAGAACTGAATATAATTACTGAGATGATTAAATGTGTACTGTTGATCACAAAGAACATAGTGAATTTGTGATCCGGCAGTGATAATTCAGCCCGGTGATTCCAGAGCTGTTGAATAGCGCGGTGCCGGGACGCTGTTATGAACTCAATCTTTATCTGATGGTCAGTGAAAACTTGAATAGAAGTTACCATACCAATGCAATGGTTTATGAATGGTTCGCGGTTAGGCGAATTAAGGCCGGTGGTTCCTGATTCTAGATCTAATAGTGTTAATAAAAGCCACAAGCTTCGTCACGCAACTTTTTTCCCCTAGCTGGAAGCTGATGGTTCTCAAATACAAATCAATTTACCCGAATTCGTCTTATGTTTTTGAGCATTCAAATACTAGAGTTTGAGTAATTCAATGCAGTTTCACTGATAAATAAGTCACGATTACCCAATAAATGAATCGTTGCCAGACTGACTACGTAGCTTTCTTGGTATACATGAACGCACTCCGTAGTCGCTCAGTGCTAGAAGAAAAGTTTAGAATGTTCATTCTTTCAACAAGTGTCAATTCTCGCACGGGTTTCGGAGATGAATACGCCTAATTTTTGCAGAATTCTTAGCGGTGCATGAATTCATGAAACTGTTCCAACCATGAAACCATGTGACGGTCATTCTGTTGGGGCTAACGGTATGCAAGTACCTTAAGTTAACCAAAGGTATGTTTAACAGAAACATTGCATTTGAGCTTCAAGAAAATGAACACTAACTTAACCATCATCACTCCGATTAGCTTCTACAGCGTTAGGTAGACTGCATTTAATCTGAGTAGGTGCATACCCGAGTAAAAGCTTATTTAATTGAATTTTGTCATTTACTAAGTGCATTGAAAAGACAAACGATCGTTTAGTTATGTTGCTGGTCAGAGTAAGACTTCGTAAAGCTTTGCTAGAATCTTGATGTAGAACTTACTGCTTGATTTTATTGGGCAAATACGCATATTGCAAAGCTTAATCATAGCTCCAAATTGAATCTCCATTCGGCTGAGTTGCACTGTGCGCATCTGACAGAAATTCAATTTTGTGCTAGCTGTCGGTCGCGGTATTATCTTTGTAATGACGTAACGTAAGGATCTCTGGGTGACTAACTCTAACAACAACAACAACGGCGGTAGCATTCAATGAACAAGTATTTTTTTTTTTGAAGCGATCGCCAGTCGCTTATTGGTCTTGTTCCAGCAGACTCTTACTTTCTTTTGACTTTTGAGTTAAATCGTAGTGCATAACAGATAAGCTGTGATTAGTAATTTCACGTTTTATGATTGTAGCGAAACAAAAGATCACTTGTGGTATACGAATGCTATTCTTTTGACATGAAAGTAGTAATTCTTTATAACTAAGGAACATTTTTTACTGCGTAGTTTCTTCCTTATTCTTCACAAGACCTGATAAAAAGACAAGTTTGCGGTATAGTAAACTACCGTAAAAGCAGCTCCAAATTGTTGCAGCTTTTGCAGTATGTGAAATTGGAAGGCATATTCTTTGATATGCAATATGAGGGTTCCAGATTTTCACTCAACTTCGGGCGGGCTGTCTCCATGAGTCTTTATGAAACACTAATCCGAAACGAAACATAAAAGTAACAAATAGTATAGATATTCCATTATCCGCCTGCGAGATTTTTAAAGTAGAGAGATATCCGTACTGACTCCACCAAATAAATTTATCATAATTTATTCGATCTGACTGTTTAGGAAGCGCTATCTGGTTTTCCTATAATATCGAGGTACAAAGAATCACTTCAAAGATGTGGCCAAGAGTTTTAATTTCCCTCACAGCAATCCATGCGTATCAATTCAAGAGAGACTGGCTGTGATTCACCAATGATGACAGCAATTTTAATAGCAAATTAAGCTAGTATTTGTCATATCTAAGATCTTAGTTTGCAGTCATTTTCGGAATAAAGACGATGCCAGCAAGATGTTGATTAAAACCTAGAGCTTTGGCGTCCAAACGCCACGGGATAAATAACGTGGTCATAGTCAAAGTCTTTGGAACCAATATCACTTCCCTAATCCCGCAGATGGTATTCAGTCTTATTCAACGGGAAGTTATTAAGTGGATTAGGCTTCTGCCACGTTAAGCAGTTCATTTTCGAATCCCACATATGCCGGTCGCCCTGCTGATAGGTGGCAATTCGTACTCACCCGGCTCATTACCCAAGCCACTCCAAATTTCAGGGGCACGGATACAGGCTTCCTTTATACATTGGGCCTTAGCAGCTATGGGCATGCTTCACCTTCTATATTTATCTCTGAAACAATTCAATGCGGGCTCTGGGGCACAGAATCTGGAAGATAAGATAACGGTTTACATGTCCTTGGGTTACTCCCCTATGGGGGTTTCGTCAAAATATGTTGACAAATCCGACAGGCCTAGAAAGCGTTGCATAGCGAAAAAGCAACCTGAATTGAATATATGCAGCATCTTGTTCTTTATGAACCAAATTTTATTTTCATTTACATAAAATCTTAGCTTAGATTAACTTTAGTGACTGATCAAATGGTTAGGAAAATAAGCCGTTTCACGACACATACCACTGTGGAGACTAGGACGAGAAAATATTCGTGAACCAGTTGAAATACCTAACCTTGCGAAATAAAATATGAAGGATAAAAGAGGACAGGCAGAGTTTTGTGTGGATCTATTTTCGCTTGATTCTGTTGCACCTATTTAGGTGTCGTTGACAATGTTGTGGAACAATCTTTTCTCTTCGTGGTCGTATTCGTATTGATGCATGGTTGAAAACCAGGACATTTGTGTTTGCAGGGTGAGGCATCATTTACCGTTGACCACTGCGTCCGCAAAAGTTCAGTGAGAATGAACCTGCGCTGGTTTGGATGATACGGATTGTTTGTTCGAAACTTGTGTCTGATTACTTAAAATTTCGATACAAAAAACGATTGGTAACTGCACTACTTTTTACTTCGAAATTTGTCCGTTAACAACTCGAAATTTCCTCCTTTAAACGGTTGTGCACCTGTCCCACTTACTTCGATAAAGGTCAGTTCATGTATGAATTCACATGTGCTGATTGCGTGGTTAGGGAGGAACGAATGAAGTGCGATTGAACATGTGGGACTGTCTTAAAGGTAAAATCGAGCGAAGAGACAGGAAAATGTTACACATATGAATGAAGTTAATCTGTTGTGCAACATCTGACGGATGTCAAAACATCTACGAAGACTTCCGTCAATGAAGTACTCGCGGGTATCATTTCAACTGCCACTGAAAGAATCCAGACCGATAGCTATCCAGTTCTAGGTTTTTGACTTCTTTGATTCTTGTTCAGTTTTGTTTGAAACAGACATGGACATGCTTAAGTATGAATTAGTCTAGGATGGGAAGCGATTGCTGCAAATCCCACTGATTTAGGAAACAAGTTGTGTAATATCACCATTCAGCGGTTTCTCAGCAAACTGTCGAGCTCCCTATGGCCAAAAGAGCAAAGCAAAAAAGGTGTACGTCCACTGCTCTGCATAATTTATTTACAAGTCTGTTACAATCGCCGAGTCAACAGGCTTATTAGACTGAGATAAAACTAGAACAAGTATACAGTCTTTCGATAGAACAACGGGAAAATGTACATTAATTCTAGAGCTCCTGGGATTAAAGATATTCCTCAAAGTTAGGAGTGTGAAGCTAGGAAAAACCTGTTAGAAATTCTTATCAAACAACAAGCATATTTACTAGGTTCCATGTGATAAATTGCAGACAGCCGAACATAGTTCCGCATTTCAACTTTGGCAGTGTGCCTTTACGACATCAGCTGAAATAATGTCAGCTGACAAATCTGAAGCAGCAGGTGTATGCTGAGCCTAGTTTCTTTAAAACATTCTGATCACATTTGGGGAAAATTAGAACAATTCTCGAAGCCATAATTTATTCACATAAACGCACGTTCTGTCAGCGAACGTCACCAGTAGGACATGGCAGTAAGATTCGTTTGAGAGCAGTAGGGTGCGAATTATCACGCCTATCAGTCAGCTGAATATGCCAGACCATATAATTCCTCACCGCATCCTTCCCAGCAGATTAGTTTCAGCTGCTTTGCTTTCGTCTTTTTAATTAATTTCCTGTCAAAACAAGTTTGAGGATAATCCCCGGTCTTATTTACTATTCGAAAATTCCTGCGCTCTCGGTGACAACTAGGGACTATTCAGTGTATTAATCCCTTCCCTCTCGATGACCTCTGATTCCAAATCGCATGTTAAGTTGTGGCGTACGGCCTATTTCCCGCCTGGACTGACCTTCATTTCTGCTTGTTAGCTAATCGCAAGTGCCCGGAGGGTATCAGTGCTAAATAGCTGAGCTACTTCTCCGATTTCTTTTTTCCCTCTGTTTCGCAGCTTGGGTATACTACATAAGTAATCCAGCTATCTGGTTAGTGTGACATTTTAGTGAAATGCAATCAAAAAACAATGTAATATTAGGCTTCATTACAAAGACTACGTTATGCCCATTAATTAATTAAAACATCATTTCTGTAGTATATAATTTCGGACTTGTGCATGATGATCAGTCTAACAGTAAAAATTGCAAACACAAGTGATATTTAATAAACATTATGTCCGTGCCGCTTAGCCTCAAGTAGGACTGTGACCCAATGTATTCGTGTTTGTACGAAAATAAAGACGCATGTCTGTTGCACAACAGCACATGGATTGATTTCAACAAAAGACACGCTAGTCGATTCTAAAACAGCAACACTGTGCTCCAGTAGCTAAGTTGTACGGAGATGGTGATTTTGGCAACTGCACTTACGTTTACACCACAGTTTATCGACCGTTCATTCATCAGCTTCAAAATTAGCGTAATATTTTGGCAGCTGGGACATAAAATGCCATTCATTAGATTTATCGGCATGTAAATCTTCAACTATGCTTTTATCTCCATCAGACTATTGAATTAATGGAAGTATAGTTGTTTTGGCAGAACGTTGTCATGCCAGAATGAAAATGAGTGTGTTCCACTCTATGAAACATCCCATCATTTGACTGGAAGAAGTTAGGATCCAGAAGACAGATTACACAACCAGTGTGAATGCAGTTCATAGTTATTTTTATAAAAATAACAAAAATCAGGCTCCCATTTAGGTGAACAGACTTGCGCTGACACACAGGACACCTTGCATCATGCATTCAATGACTGGTTTCCATATCTATGTGGACAACAAAAATATTCCAGTGATTATCCCGTTTTTGTTTTAAGTGTATTCGTCGTGTGATCAGTTCATTTAGTGGGACAATGGAAGTACTTATAATAAATAATCGACAGTAGAAATGCATTATTTCTCAATGGGGAACTGAGTAAGGATTTTACAGTATTTGATATGCAGTATCACCGCCCAGTTGTGGGTTAGGAAACCATGGAAGCACTATACAGCCGTATCATGTATAAAAATGATCACCGGTGTACTGCATTTCTGATTTTTTAATGGCGAGTTGGACAGTGGGATGGTGTCACGAACCCTCCTAGGAAGATAGTTATTCACCAGCATGTAATTGTTGCAACTTCTCTGTGGGCAAAGTCTTTATATCAGCATCATTCCTGTAGATGTTTTGGCATACACGTTTCGAAGAGTTTATATGATTTCTCGAGCTTCCATGCACTTGAATGACCGCGATCTTCAGTTGGAATGCGCCACCTGTCTTCCGAAACGGTTGAACTTTATTCACAGTTCCCTTGAAATCGCTTGGCACCGTACGAGTTCCTGCTCAACCGGCCGCAAAGGCAAAACTGACAGTGATCATCCGATTTTCTGATGACTGCCCCAGTAGCACGGAGCAGATTACTTAGATGAACTAAATTCGCACAATTCATTGCCACCTTTTGTTTACACTGTTCTGAAAATAATCGTCGAGCAAACTAGCATCGATAACTGAAAGACAGATTGGAGAACGTCGGTAGCATGACCATTGAATTCGACAGAATTTGCCACTTAACTCATCAGCAAGCGGCTTCACAACAGGGAATCGTTTGAGATTAGTTGGTTCCAACATATCCGTTTGCGTATATTTCCGTTGAAGCAGTATAATCGGTTTATAAGTAAATGAAAGTGGCACTTGTAATGTCGGCAATGTCGCGGGGACCAGCAAAACACTCATAAAGTTATCAAAGAGGAATATGAGGAAAGCACGAATACAAAACCGATTGCTGCTTTCTGAAAACGTGCATGGTCGCGGGTTCCTCCATTATACCAGTTCTAATCTGACGGCGAAGCTTAAAATCAACGGTTGTTGATTACGATGTCCCAAAATGAACTGTGATCTGTTGTGTTATGGTGAGAGAAACTGGGACGCGAACCCAGGAAGAACGATTCTGAGTCAAACGCCTTCAGCCATTACGCTACCGCGCAGGCTCTGAACGGGTCGTTGTACTTCAACAGGCTCAGTGTCTTCCCGGTAGCATAATGACTAAGGGCGTTCGACTCAGAATCGTTCGTCCCAATTCAGGCGCGGTGGATATGCACTGCTGATGATTCCCAACAAGGATGAAACAGCTGCACAGTGTTTCCATGGATTCTCAAAGGTGAGTTGAGTGATGATATCACACGGTGAATCATTTCATGAAAACATTCACTCTCCTACTATTAACATGATAGAAGCTCTTTGAATTTCAGTAAGTGGTACAGTAATGCGGCAGAATAACTCTATCGGGTTAGTGCTAAATAAAATAGGAATTCGGAGGTGAACCGATATTTCTGATTTTTCTTCAGCGTAGGAAATTCATTAAGTAATCAAATGACTGAAGACACGAAGACAACCAATGAATCGGAGTGCATGGATATACTTACAGTTTTTTACTTATAAGTCATTTTACCAAAGCATTTAGAAAACCACTCACATAATGTACTTCAGAACAGTATCAAATGAAGAAAGGTTTGGATGCCGGATTATTCAGAACGGTTCGCATAGAAATACAAAATCTAAATCAAGAAGCCGGTAAAAATAAGTTTGACAGTAGTTAGATTATTTGGTTACCACTCACGAGAGACACCACCTTAAGTCCAGAGAATTTTGTTGCTTATTGAAGTGGGAAAGCATAATCCTGGCCGTTTCGTTGGCTTATTGGTAGTTTTTGCTGCAATGTGAATATATGCAACGAATTACATTTTTGTTTTTACATTTGCATCTGTGCTTTAACGTGAAGAGGTTGAGCAGTAACGTTTAGCCAGTAGTCCAAAACTGTTAGTCCAATTTCAACTCATTCATATAGTTACACTTATTACACAGCTTACATTGATGAAATTCTCTAATTGGTTAGGTTGATAACACGAGCTGGTTCGAACACGAAATTAAACTAGCCAAAATGATCATCATTTTCGGACACACGACGTCAAACATGCATGTGAAGAGAACTGCAGTCGGTGCATCAAATTGGGATAATATGAAGATACATGGAAAACGTCAGCTGACCGCAGCTTAAGGGCCACCAGAGAAAATATCCCGGCCGCCACATTTCTTATCGCTTTTGATCCTCGAAAATTTCAAGACGGGATTAATGAACATCGAAAGCGAAATCCATGGAAAAAGTGATCATCTGAAAGGTCTGTTTGACTTTAGCCGTTTTAAATTTTTTTTACTACTGCCGGCACAAATACATTACAAAGACAGTTTGTATCTGCGATTTAAGTTTAACCAACTAATCAGATACTCCCCTCCACTTTCTAAAGTCACTCTGAACGCAAACTAAAATACTTTGCCCGAGTAATCAAGCGCAATCGGTGGCATCTGTCGCAATCCAGCCCTGAGATAAAACAGAACAATTTAAGTTCATTCATTTTCACTAACATCTGTCCGTTTGCCTTGAAGGGTGACCTAGGTCAACATATGCTAGTTTGTCAAAATAAAGTAACGGAAACGGTAAATAATAGTCCGTCATCCAGAAGTTAGTAAACCAATAAATTATGCATGTAATTCTACAATTTAAAAAACACTTGTGTAAGCCAGGTCAATCAGCAGTGGTCTTCTTGGAGGAATGAGGGGACTAAGCCATAAGGTCAACAGGTTCGCATTTGGATGTGCAGAGCGCTGGATTACAGACGTTCGAAAAAATGACAGGCAGTTAACAAAGACAGTGTCCCTAATAACTGGTTACAGATGATTTTCTTGAAACCAGTTAGTTGTTCCGTTTGAGTTTGCTGAACGTCCATGAAGATACAAGAATATGGTGCACGGGTTTTCAGACAAAGCATTCGTACAATGACTTCCTATGTTAATTTCTGATTTTAATAAAAACAACCGAACTTTCTAAATAATAAATTTTGTTTTGCAGCAGCAGCCCTACATGGCGATACTTGATTTATTTGTTTACTAAGGAAGCAGAAGTCGGAATATTTTAAACAACAGTCACAAGATCCGTAGATTTACCGGTGCACGATACGCCCAGATTTTGTCTCCCAAAACAACAACGGCATCAACAGTAGAGCACAATAAACCAGTTGCTAGTACCATTCTGATTCGTGACTTTTGTTGTACGCCACGGCGAGGGTTGTATGCTGGCGGTTTTGAACTGCGCCAGTGTCCTGGGACCCCGTGTAAACTCCGAAGGCTGTAATGTAGAAGTCCTTGTGGGTCATGAAAGCACTATTTTCATAAAATACCAGGGTCTAATTAGCCATAAAAACAAAAAAACGATATACCTAATGAGAATGTTTCGCTCTTCACATAGATGAAGCCGTAATTTTATTAAACCCTTCATTAGTATAGGGTTTGACTTAAGGATTTTGCAAAAGAAGATTGAAATTACTTCTTCCGAACTGTGGCCAACACCACTGCGAAACCAATGAATCTTTTATTTTGTTCCAAAACCCGGTGAAACCAAGTTGTTTTGTTGCTCAATATTGTTTAACTTCCAGTTTTGATGGAACGGATGTATATATTTAATTATGTTGAGAAAGCTGTAATTTCCTAACAGTGCTTCTATACTTTACTAATGACAGAATGGACATTTACACTTTATGAAGAAAGCTTTCATGTAAGTAACAATAAATGAAGGCTAGGTTGCAGTGCGGTTTACAAGGGCCACTATCAAATTGGACCAGTCTAACGGCGGATGTACTGCTACTTGATGCATAGTGCAACTAACCAGTGAAAAGAAAGCCAAGCTTGAGCAAGAGAGATTGGTAAAACGACGATCCGTACGTTCGTAAGGGATGCATTCGGTATGCTTTCGGGCATTAGGCACAGTAATGTTATGCCTCCCTGGTTTTTATTCTGAAAGTCTCAGCACACTGTGTGCTTACTTGTGTAAGCGTAAAGGGCATGACAACGTGGGACAATTAAGACACATTAAAGTAAACACCCTGCACATCAGGAATCCCCATTAGCCTAGAATCCATAGTATATGTGATTTCGGATTTCGAAATCCGACTTTTACTGTAATGAAACTGCAATGACCGATTTGATGAGATGTGGAAACGAGTCCCAAGAGATTAGCATAGACTAGAATTTGCGAGTCAAAACGCATTTCGATAGGTGGATGTGTTTTCTATCGTTATTTATTCTGGCTCGCGATTTCGTCCGCCTGCTGGTTCTTTTTAATTAGATCATTACTATGGGATACTTTATTCCCCAGTGCAAAAGTGAAACGTTTTGCGGTTTTTGATGGGATCTACTCTTAATTTCCCAGCTAGATGATATCCATAGTTTACAGGATCTTTGCAAGTGCCAGATCACAACTCGAGCACGCGCTTTCGTTTATTTTACCCATTTCTTAATTTCGGTGTCACCGCCATTGGCTGTTGCTCGCAGTACTAACTATTCCTCATTTGGAAATATTGTAATCAACAAAGAATAACAATAAAACTTGGGAATACCAATGTCATCATTAACTCAAATTTTATGGTCGTTGTCATACAGATACTTCCTGCAGCGACCCGATCCAATGAAATACAGAAGCCCTGTAGGACTAATTTTAGATGGTAACTTAATTCAACTAGATGTAACCCTTATGCGTTAAAGTTTATTAAAGTTTACTTAGTAGATCTGGCACAGCAAAATAGCTCGTGACGAACTCTGACTTGAACAGTCGATTCCTTCCAGAATGTAAAGTAGCTAAAAACAACCGAGAGATAGACCACGTTTGATGGTTTCAATTTACTAGATAATAATCCATCTAATTCTACTTTGGAAAATCGGTCGAATGTAGCTATTCCTTGTGTATAGGAACCTCATACGTCCCCTTCCTGTTTTGTTCTAACCAGCTTGCTATCAACCTGCTTTAGATGCAGAAGATTAGCTACCGCATAATCCCTCATTGTGGCTAATCCCCTGATGGATGTTTTGATCGACTGAGTTTAGCTGGGCCATAAATTTGGCCGATTAAATCATCAGCTTCCGTGCAGTTTAAGATCTATTTGGTTAATTTGTAATCAGGCGTTCCTGTTGTATGACCATCGACCGGCAGACGGGGTGGAGGTATTCCACTTGATTTTTCTCGTTCTGTTTGCATTAATGCAATGTAGGTTGAAGTTTAGGCAGAGTTTATTCAGTGCGCACCGTTACCTATTGAAGCAACTCCAAAGTCCTCGCTCTCGACGTGCATCGCTGCACTAAATGATTAATCCCATTTTTTATGCTGATCCACTTACGAACAGTGTGCCTGGTTAAAGTCAAAGTTTGGAAGCACACGCAAATCATCGTTCAGTTCAGTCATAGTAACGGCTTTCACAATGTTTTATTGACGTTTCCATATTCCCTCATACTTTCCGGCTGTAGGACATTATCCGTTCTGATGAACGGTTGAACCTAACATTTCGTAGTGCAGGCAATCTCACGAACAATAGCTGCATCATTTGACAACCCTCCATAAATCTACTTTTCAGTCTGAAAATTTGCAGGTTTGATTTAAATGACCGATGAATAATAACATTAATACACTGTTTGTTCGTTTATTGCTAATATTATGAAAACAAATCCAGCCAAGTTTTTTCATCCTGAAATAATTACAGCCGCAATAGATTTACGGAGATGTAGCATTAAACTGTCCAACCGGGGCCAAATCCCAACTTAATGTGACATTACCCATTATTTTCTTAAGTAAACAGGATCACCCGCCACCTCGGGAATATAGAGCCATAGATCGATCCGAACGGTCACAAACAGGATCAAGCAAATAAATTCATTCTACACTTTTACGTAAAAAGTTTGAAGCAAACATTGGTCATGTGTTTATCTGGTGATTCCCGGGTGATCCGCCGAAAGTCTTTCACCGGTCAAGCAAGCTTGGCCTTGCGATACCGAACACAAGAAACCTTATCATGGGGTTTGGTGCTACTATTTATCTCACCTACACAGAAAAGGCCAAATTTCATTGGGAGCATAAGGAAAGTTTCATGGATGCTACCGCTCACCAGGTCAGTACTTCCAGTCTTCCGCTATCCAAGCATTTCAGTGAGCGTACAAACAAACCTGGCAAAAGTTTGCGTATACAACGACTGGACAGACAAATTAAGGGGCAATCTTATATGAAATGTACCACATAGAACAAACCTTGCATGAAAACCCTCAATAAAATTCAAGCCCATTTTAAAACCACTGGTCTCCAGAAATAGTAATGAACTTTGCTGTGAGAACTTTCCGTCTACAGGAAATTGCATTTGGTCGACACATAACCGTTGTGCTGTCCTTATTTTATGAGATGCCTCAATTTGTGTAAGACCGCTAATCTAAGTTGTTTTCACTGAAGAGGTAAAATCCCACTTCCAGTTCCACAGTCCCGTCAGAAAAGGCAACGATCATAAACTTTCAAAATTTGCACCGGTTTTAATCAAATGCAAATGACAGCGATAAATTTCAGGACTTCGTGGTTTTCGGGCATAAATATAGTAACTCTAAAGTTTCTCAGAGCTTATCATATTCCCGTCTGCAATTTTACATTTTTTCTGGAAGTTCGTTACGTTACTAGCCATCGTTCATTTCGTCTCCATCAAACTGTGTTCGTTTATAATGTGACGGCTTTCGTGCCTCCGAAAGATAACATGCTTTACAGGAAATCCTACCTCAAGATTCTTCATTCGTTGTCAAAAGTTCATTACTTACAGGATCAAATAAGCGACCTCCTAGCCCTTAGGGTTTGGGTTGATTTGAGCCGGCAACCTGTGGGAAAATGAACGGAGGAATAAGTGATCCAAGCATATAGGCTTCCACTCATTTAAAACAAAATGCTTATTTCGCTGTCATGGGAACAGTCACCGATTATCATTTTCCCCAAGTATGGAACGCGCATTGACTGTGATAATTCTTGGGATTAGTTTAAATTAGATAATTATTGAGCTTTTGGCTTTGTTAATGCTGCAACCTCTGTGAACATGTTTTCAGCATTGCGTTCACAAAAGGTTGACCACAGAAGAATTTTACGGTGAACCACCAAGTTTATTCGGAAAGACCATCGATATTCTACAGGGCTCTTAAGCTGCATCATTCATTCTTATGGAAAATGCCTTACATGCACTAGACAGCCTCCTGAGGGCTGCAGCTCCATTAGACAATCTTTTTACGCTTCCAAAGTGTAGGGCGTCGTTTTGAAATTGAACGGCACTAGTACTGAACTTGACGTTTCATGGCCCACAGTTGACAAAGTTTCACCACTTCACTTACCTTGGCATTTATTTGACAGGAATGGTAACACTATAAAAGGAGAAAACAAGCCTACATCGAGGGCTCGAGTGACATACCTGCTGTGAAACACTTGAGGTTCCTGCTAGATGCTTCGCTATTTAAGGGTCGTGTGCACTGTGCGCAGTGCAATCAGTTATTCTGTATTGTTGCAAGACATGTTAAGCCCAGATTTATTCATTGTTTGAAAGTTTGTGACCGCGGATGTTTGCATATTACTGCCAGGACTGGATGAACTCTCCGCACGAGCAATGTGCAAGTCAGAAGCAGAATGTTGGAAACCGGTTCTGAAAAGACTCATTCACAGAGCATTCGAATCTGCAAACTTCATTGGTCGGGTTATGTGCTGAGTGTGGTAAGCAATAATCTGCCGTACTGTCTCATTTTCTTTTCTCGCTTCAGGATGAAAGAAGTCACGTGGAGGTCAACAGCTGAGGTGACAACGACGAATGAGAAAAAGAGGAAGCTATTTTGGGTACAATTCGTATCCCACTTTTGGTGGAGCTTTGCCGCCATACAGGTTACATTTAAACAGTACAGATCCGATTATCATAACGAGATTAATACCACACAGGATGATCGAACTGATTAAGCATTATTCTTCCAAAAGTCAAATTCGGATGAAGCGATTGACTAGGCCACCTTCGGCTTGACGGGCAAACGATTAGCTACTTCGTACGATTCCTCGTTTGATTGTGCACCCTGGGATATTAGGGGAACACAGAACAGCACCTGCCTCATGAATAATGAATATCAACTTTGTTTTAATGGTTAGAGTGGGGTGGGTGTTGCATTAGCACTTGAACTTACAGCAACTTTGATTCATTGCAAATGAGATATTTAAGATAACTTCTTAGTAGTTTGCGAACCAGTCAGGCGAGCATAGTTTGAACTGAATACTGTTTAATTACTTAAAAATACCATCATTGATGCACGAGATTCGTTTCCGAGACGTGTGCTTCAAGGAAAACCTTGGCAGAAATTGTCACGGAGATCAAATACATCAAAGATATTACAATTCCTGTTAGCTCTGGCATAGAACAAATTCCACAATGGTTTCTATTTGACAGCTACAATGTTTGAAGAGTGCCGAAGAGAACTCTACGAGAGACAAATAACCGAGTCCGTGACTAGCAGCATGCGGAAGTATTTTTGTCAATCATGGGTCAGGAGGAATTCCTCCCTTTCAAAATCTAAGAGACTTCTTAGGTAACTAGCGCTAATCCCGTTAAGAACCTGATTCCCGTGAAAAAATAGGTATAACAAAAACATGACCAGTAAACTGACATCCATCCGGGAAACCCTCCTTGTTGCAGTTACGGACGTCACATATGGGGATAAAAAAGAAAAGGTAGAACTACGTGCTATTCTATTCCCTCTTTCTTTGGTGCTGATACTGGAATTGGCTAGATACAAGTGGCCTTGGGTATAACCATATGGTTATATAGAATTCAGTTGGAGAACTGGTGGAAATAACAAATGTCACGTAGTTTAACTCATGATGGTTTGTCTTGGGTTGTAATGGTAGAAGCAAACAGCGTCGTTTAAGTAACGGAAGCCGTAGTCAGAATCATTTCTCCAATAACAAAAGAGCAGCGGCCAAACGAGTAGCTTTGTAGTATGGGGTTGCAAAAGTTGCGAGTTTTTTCCACTGGCCACGCTATTCATGTGTTTTAGAGATAGTTTTGCCTCCTTAATTGAGTGTTCGGGAAGTTTTCATTTTAGATCACGGTAGACTACCTGTTCTTTGGATCAGTATTAATACTGCGGATTTGAGGTTTTGATTTCCATTCACAGGTTCGTGGAATTAAACGATCAGGCTGGACAAAGGGACCACCAAACTTCGGATAGTTCAGCTTATGCACATCGAACGACATGGGTTTGGTTTTACAAAACTCATCCGCCAAAAACTCGAATGCATCTAACCTGATTGTGGTGGAAAAGACAAGTTGATTTCTCCAAATTAATGAATCCTGCTTTGACCCGTTGGATAGGAAATCCTTAGACTGTTAGACAAAAGCCTTTCAAACGTTTAGAGTATCTGGTGCTCTGAGTAATTTACTCTATACACGATCAACGATTTGTTTTCATCAATGGTTCCTCAAGTAAATATATGAATGAAGGTAAATGAGGTGATCGCACTTTCGTACTAGCCGAAATATTCGTATTAGCTTTAGAAAGCTATGGAATTAGAATCAAGGAAACTGGAAGAATCAATGCCGAATATTTGGAAAAAACATCCCTGATGGATCTTCTATTGAGCCGGAAGTCACTGGTGAGAAATTGCCTGGGTGTATATGCAGCAACTGGGTTTACGCTCTCATGCGAATTTCTGCTAATATTCCACTGTTATCCGCATGAGCCAATCAGTTTTAGATCGTAGTATGGTAAAAGGAAATTAATAACGTCTTAAATATTACAATTAGCAGAGAGCTAAGTCAACTCGGAATGACACGATTCAAGAGTACAACCATAATTTTGATGCCGTATACACTGATGCTGTTTTGGTGAATTCCTAAACTTTGTCCCAACTCGGGCCAACAAATCACGTGCATAATTTGTCTGTAAGTGTTAGTCAAAGAACCATCATGCGACATGGTGCTAGAGATTTCCTGGGAATACTTGGCTACATGTTTAAATGACGAAGCACGGCAGACAAGTTCCGCGTAATGTTATATGACGCCAACTGCTGAGCTGACAGCATGAACTGGTTGATTCGAATGCGAGTCTGCGATCGGTAATGTAAGATTTCTGGCGGCGCATTATTAACACCGACTCACTGAAGGGATATGATCTAGATAACAAGTCTTGATTTTAGCTCGTTTAGCAGTAGACTTCCTACTTCACCGGGATTTGGATAAATTTCTGTTATACGTTAAGATAATGAAATGAAATGAATTTTCTCCCAATTGATTTAACAGTAGTTGTTATTCTGCGAAAATGGTACCCATCGAAAAAAGATCAAACGTTAGCCATGACACTCACTGCTTGACAATTAAGCTGTTACGCAAGTTCATCGGAAAATTTTGTCTAAATAATTGGCACACGCAACCCACTAGTTGGATGGATCAAAATTCCAGCAAGATTCATTATGCAAACGACGAATAGGTTTTGTTTAAATTGCTTTTTGAATGATTTTGGACATGAATCCATTTTCCGCGAATTTTGTTGCAGTGCTCTATGAAAGGGACCAGCAATAATTGACGTCTGACCCAGTGAACAGTGCACAAGGGAAATAAGTCCATTAAAAATGTCTTGACCTTGCTAAAAGCGTAGTGCATGTATGATCTCTCTTTGCGTGTACTTCGTGAGTTTTTAACCAAACAGCTAATCGAAATAACCGGACAAAGTTAAACCAAATAATCCGTTTGTCTAACCGTATACTGTCTCTGTTCCATGTTATAATGGCCGTTTGTCGAATGGATGAAAGTTAGTTAAAACGTGTGCTGGATAACAGACGGTGGCCATTTCATCATTTTCGCTTCGTGATATCAGGGAGGACCAAGTCTGTTGCAGAAAAACAATCTGTCATCCATTGGTGTATCATAAACAGTGATGGTCCTAATAAAACTGGAAAAAATTAAACAGAAGTGAAAAAAACAACAAGAATCTTTATGATTTTGTTTACCTCACTGGATGGATTATATCCAACGGAAGAAATGTTTTCTACACATTCGGAAACTTTACGGAAAAGCCAAATGACTGGTTGTTTTGAACTTTATTAGGCTTTGACTATGTCACGCATTTTCCAGAAATAAAATCCAAATGCAGACTGTTTTCGATTTTTAATGATCATTCGTGGTCACGTGCAATCCTATCCGCCGAAAAGATGTAAATAACCATAAAACAACGTTGTGATGGAATTGCGCATTTAGAACAAATCAGAGGCGCTTTTCACAGCCCTTGATATTCAGAATTTACCGTGGTAGCAGATTCGCCTGTATTAACGGATTTATCGGTGAAGCAGAACGCGAATTATGCTACTCATAGTGATGGTCTAATGCCGTTCCATTGTCATCGTGATCAGCAGAAGTGAAGCGAGTTCCACCAACCCTGGATATTCTTTTACAAGATGGCATTGGTTCATCATTGTCCAGTTTACGTTTTACTATCATGTGACGTGATATGCACATTCGCTGACGACGGTTTTCACTGAACCTTGTGAAAGTGTCATTCGGTGGGGAAACTATTACAGATGGTTGAGTACCAATTTGAATTACAACTTCTCGACATAAATGTCCGCATGAGTCGACACATTTTTATGTACGTCCGAAGAATCCTATTTTAATTGCCCTAGATTGCATCGGAATATCTCTTGTTACAAAGGATTTATCGCCCGGCTTAGGATCACGTTTCGCTCTCTTTCGAGTGCCCAGAAAAATCGCGAGCCGAGGTGGAACTGATATTTTGGAATAACATTCTCCATCGATTTAAAGTGACATACTTACTAGCGGAATAAAAACTTATGATTACTTTGCAAATCTTTCTTGAATATCACTTTACAAAATGTCTAGCTTAGTCTCACAAACTGCACGGCACCAAAATATTCGAATACAGGATTGTCAACTGAGAATTTAAGGTAGTGACTCTTGGCTTACCCAAGAGAACTCCCCGCAAAATACATCTACGATCTGTCTTGGGAAAACTTAGCCAAGGTAACGGAATACGGAGCAAATAGTTCTCTTATCGTACATAGATGTCCTCTAACTTCAAACTTTGTAAGCTGAAAATAGCTCAAAGGTGTTTAATTGTCTGTTGCGATCCAAATTTATTCTGGTCTCAGGAAACGTGGAAAGTGAGTAGTCGCTTGCTAACACTTAGTTAGTTCTGTTTTTACCAAACATATATCCGTTTTTAAACAGCTATACCGCCACAGATTAGGGTAAGTCGACTGATATTGTTATTTTCAGATGTGTGTCACGTGATTTTACTTAATGACTCATTGATTATTTGATTACTTTTTCCAACACGGTGTGTTCAAAAGGAAGAGCTGAAGGACGAGAAACGCAGGTGGAACACAGGCTTTCGATGAAGCAGGCGCATTTATTTGCAGATTCCCGGGATCACTCAAGGTCAAAGTTAATGTCTACCAGACTCAGTCATTGTTGAAGTGCATGCGCATCTAGTTAGCAAATCCGAAAATCTAATGAGGATTGACCTGCCGCATGTTTCACTGCAAAATAATAAGTGAAATCACGCAATGGAACGTACCCATACAACCTATCAAATTAGCAATTTGTTTATGTTGTTCTTTTTTTTCGCCAAACTGATGACCCATTAAACTTCACGATTAGTGTTATGTTGAGGCTACCAGCAGCACATTTGAAAGTTTGCCACAAAATTGCGAAAGAAGCGGATAATTAAATACGTACGTTGCTGAACCGGGGTTGAGAAGCGCATATGTGACTGAGTGTTCGCTTTAGCAAATCATTATTGTGAGTCAAAAATAAAAAAAAACAAATGCAAGCGGAGACCAGTGGGACACGTGAGATCGGGCAACAGTTCGATTGGCAATTGATTTGCTTGACAGTGACGGTAAAGATGATGCGACATTGCGGATTATCGGAGAGACACCATAAATCAAGATTGTAATGTTGCTGCTCGCAGATACTTTAGTTTTACCTAAACTGTAAGGAATCTCTAGGGCTAAGTTCCATTCTTCTTTGTTGCTTCACCGCATTCAGCACTTGCTGAAAATAAAGAGAGCGTGTCCACCTGGGCATTTTTAACTTTTGCTCATTATTTGTTCGACTGTTGTATTGGTGAGTTTTGTGATAATGCTCAAGTACGGAATATTTAAAAACCGCCAGCAATGGTCTATCATATGGGAAACATGTATGTATGGATATTTAGTATTTCGCGACTGTGAGCGGTGTCGTTAGATTTGCTTAGGTGTGAACCAATCCCTTCGACGGTGTAAAAATGCAACACAATAATGATCAATGATAAATTGTGCAGCTTGTTTCTGGTGAACATCTTGTCATCTAAACGCCGAGCATAGTCATATGAAAACCTCGTACAACAGGATGATGCCCGGTTGTTTGATTCCAGTCATTAATCTTGAGATTAGCTCCGGTGCTGCAGTTTTTTCTCGCTCGTTTTTGCGACCGTTTTTGAC
This sequence comes from Fasciolopsis buskii, assembly GCA_008360955.1. Lineage (NCBI taxonomy): Eukaryota > Metazoa > Platyhelminthes > Trematoda > Plagiorchiida > Fasciolidae > Fasciolopsis > Fasciolopsis buskii. Next base: position 85,219 of record LUCM01005352.1, read on the forward strand.
TGTGTCCGAGGGTTTTGTTGTAATCAAAATGAATGTAATTGTTTACATAGAAAGTGAGAATTTTGTGCTCAGGCACAAAGTCCACATGTAGATGACTTTTTCCTATCGACTGCAATAGGTACAGAATATCTCAATTCATTGGTAAGAATTTGCCAATGTTCTCTGTTCTTTCCGAGAGAAGGATGGAAAAATTAAAATTTGTGAAGATTTCCCCCAAACGAGACATTCGAAAGTCACGAAACAAAGAAAGACATGCATTAATATGATGTAAACACCAAAAGACCTAGATGGGTTGATGTGGCAGCAGTTTTATTCTCTGAAGTAAGCAAGATTAGAGTTGATCCCTTAGAGACACATAAAGATGCTTGTCCGAATAAATATTATCCAAATAATTACGCGGCTGTCCAAAAGTCATCTGAATATTTCTTAGTTTTCGCTTAAACCAAATACGTGCAATCCTTTTTTGAGCCTTACGAACAGGGACCTAAGTAGTGTGTTGAAGGAAATCGACCCAGAACAAAAAGTCTGTTCGTTTCGAAAAATTGTTAGTTCCTCAAGAATTTTTATCTTTTTACCTTTTGATGGGATAAATTTAATAGATTTATCTGATCGGAATGCTGGCCCAACAGCTGTATACAATTCAGGTCAAAACATAATCTAGGTCGAGGTTTTGGTTAGTCTTGCCCAAAAGTGATGAAAACGGAAATTATGTTTCACAAGGCTCTCCTCATACTAGACACGGTGAAGATTTTATTAAGAATTTATGACATACGACACAGGATAGATTCACACTCGATACTTTGTATTCCCCGGAAATTGGCCCGTAATAGTATCCCAGAGGAACGTTGGAGCCCATCCACTACCTACCAATACTGGAGCTGGATTTGTGCTTCGAATTGTGTTGCGCCGGTCTTAGGAAATCTCATTTCATTCTCCAGTGTAACTCGCATTGCATCCTGGTTGGGATTTGCTGATGATAAGGCAAACTTGAAATGAGCTACCTATATAGCATATCTACTGGCTGAGTGAAAAAAATTCTGGCTGAGATTCTGCGGTTTAATTACTTTCCATTGATTTCACTTTATATAAAATAAAATGTTTCCTAATCTAACCTGCATATATGGGACATAAGTTTCCTTAAAACTGTGCTTGTAAGGCAGAGTCTTTCGGGTGACACCAATGAGAATGCGATAATCGGTAGTGATTGCTAGAACCGAATTTGTGCGAATCCGACTAAACAAACCGTTTCGCATGTGTAAAGTTGTACTTCCCTGCTCTTAGATGATTCAGCAATTGTGACTGATTACGGAAATAAAATGCGGAACAGATGAACATTATGGAATCTTTAGTTGTGAGGCGAACAGTCGTCACTGTTGCCAAAATCGGGCACGATTAAATGCTCACAATCACTTGACCCTACTACGCTTTTGTGTAGTGCACTTCTTGGCCCTCTGTGAGAACAGAGCAAGTTGGCGAAGTAGCTTTTGCGTGCGTTCGCTCACTTCAGGATGGTCACGCAACTCCGAATTGTCCTAGATTTGTATAAAAAAGAAGGTACCAAAGGAGACGAGTATTTTTAACCTCGAATGCTAACACTGATGTGAACGAGCGTTCCGCCAAATTCTAGTTCATCAGAAGGGCGTTGACTAAGGTAACAACTGATTTCGTTAAGTTTACTCCACGGAACATCAAAATAAATTATATTATACAGATTAGTAATCGGAATAGTAAAATGATCTTCCGATAATGCGCCAACACCTGTCATATTTCAAAGTAAACGCAATCCTGCAGGTTACACCAAAAACATTCTGAATGACGGTATCAAAATTTCTATAATGAATAACCTAGCATAAAAATATTCCAATTTCGTCACCTATCTCGAGACAGTATTCAATCAAAAGAAATTACAGAACGGGAAATAGCGAAATGTCAATTACGAAATAGTAGGGTGAAGAGCTTTGTTGGAAGGAAACATTTTAAGGGGAAGAAAGCTACTGAGTACGAGGTTGATCCATGTCGTTTATTGTCTCCAACCACGGTTTTGGTGATCTTGGGGACCCCAGAATAGCAACTGTTGGGAAAAAATGATGCACTCCTCTTCCTTATAAATTAGTCAACATAGTTAAAATAGTCTGATTCATTTTCAACCATAAACAAAAACAGTTTAGACATTTATGTCGTACTGAGCCAACAGAAGACTCTTTATCTCATAAAATGTATGGTATAGGGAAGCTTATTTTACCTAAAGTATGTATTCACCTTCACCTGATCTGTACGTGTCCACTGGGGAACTGACCGTAATTTCACAAATTCTGTTGACCATTTGTATTCTCGTTAAACCAACGACTGACCTCAGGGTCCACAAATGTGCATCCGTTATCAATAGTCAATTGTGTTTGGAGCATGAGAAGTTGTGCGAAGGCGATTCCGTGTTTGTCGATTTACGTTTCCTCTGGAAAGCACAGAACTTGGAATTCTGTATCTCGAAGGCTCTAGGATCATTCTGAAATACACACCAGACAAGAAGCAATAAAACGTTATTATAAATTACACGCAACTCTCTACTGGACCGACCAGTTATTCAACGTTGGAAGTAGATTTGATTTGATCAATGGGAATTTTGTTACAAGATCATCATCAAATTTCGACATGTGTAATGCACACAGCGAATGGTCATACTGAACGCACCGCAAATGAAGGAAATGCAACTTGCCTTTGACTGAAAAATAGAACATTTTATTATCCTTCGCAATCCGAAATTTCTTAACACAGACATTGATTTCAAAGTATACTGCGGTCAGGTGACAATTTAGCGATCATTCCGAGCACTTCAGATGAGGTACACGAAACCAATTCGGACGGGTTGCATCATTGGCAATGCTGGTTATGTGAACCTACTGAGTACTGCTGTACTGATTCCACTGTACTGCTGCATTGATTTGATTAAGACCAATAAACGCTGATACTGTACAAGAAATAGGAAAACCAAAAGTAGATCGTCGTCCAAACCCCAAGCTCGACGTCCAAGATCTTACAATACACTAAACGCAATCCTAAGGTATGCATCCATGTATAAAGTAGTTGGTACCGTCTATAAGGGAATAGTGGTCGTCGGCATCAAGTTTCGCGCCTACTGTTGGAAATTATTTTTGCATTGAATGAGTAGTCCAAAATATGGGATCACAGGCCCTCAGTGAATCTTACCAACGTAAGTATTGTAATTATATAATATTTTCATATGTCCATAGCATATTTAGACTTTGGTAAACAGCTAACACTGTCTAGATTTCTGGGAGTTTGATATTGTTTGAGCTTAGTGATGCACTCTTCCGAAATGTCTTTTTTACTAAAGTCACCAGATGTTTTTAGTACTGCTTCTTCGCAGGCTTTCAGTTTGACTGGAGATCTGTGATACGATTAGCTCACGTTCTCTTCCTCTTCCTGATATGGTCTAATGTAGATGCTAGACATGCTCGTCGAGTTGATCAGTCCAATATCGATTTTGCATACGGCTTTCAGTTCAATTCTAATTGAACCCAAGAGTCCGCTGATAGTGTCAATAATTTCAGTAAACACTAATTTGAATGGTTCTAGAGCTAGCCTTTTGCCAGTTCTTTTGCTTTCACTCAGTTTTGCCTTTGTTTTGTGATTGGCAATTTTCCCCCTATTTGTAATGAAAAAAGGATTGTCCGATGCGCACACATTGCGGCCACATTGATTGCAAGCCAAGGATTTGTTCATTCTATTTGGCTATCTACTAAATCTCCTAAAATCGGTCCACGATTATTCATCTCTTTGATATGCTTAACAAATGCAAACTTTATTTGCTTGAATTTAGACGCGCTTATCCACGTCCGATTAATGACCGTTAAACTAAAGGATTTGTGTTCTCTGGAATTGCAAACTTTAAATCAGTCACAATACCGGGATTTTCATTCGTCATTTTGCAATTTAGGCCAATAATTCACGACCTAATTTGCTACAGTTTTATCACTTGGTGAGGTTTATGAACTACATATGAGAGTGTCTAGTGCGAGGTGTAAATATTAGTCCAGTAGTTTAGGCGCAGAAAGAACCAAAAGCCTAGAATGCATATGGTGGTTACCGGGATTTTCATCTTCATATGACGGGCAAGACCACCAAAATAAGATCACGGGCTAATAAGAAAACCCGCCGTAAAAGGCCCAATAATATTCGTTTCATCTTTTTTTCCTACTCCTAGCCTCTAGGTGATTTTCATGCCTTTGGAAAATTTCACTCTAAATGGAAGAGAAAAACAGCTTTCCTTCGATAAGGACTAAAGCTGATTCTGTCAGTCCACCTTTCAGTTATCATTGTTATTTTCATTTTATCATTTATTTGCTTTATTATTGAGACAGCAAATCATATGACCTTCAGGATGGACACTGCGACTAAAAAGGAGCTGCCAAGTGGGGGCTCGGTACTGCTAATGGGAGGATTCCAACTGATGAGCTTCAAGCTGAAAGTCCACGGGGTCAATTGTTTTACCATCGCGATTAACGGATGCCATGTGTCTAGATCTGGCAGGCTTGAGGTTTACTGATTTGGTATTTCCAGCTGCCATTTTAATCACTGAAATCTGTTTAGTTACTCACACAAACTTGTGCATAACTGTTCCGCTCAGCAAGAAAACATTTGCTGCGCAATATCAAGTTGCGAATACTCAAGATTGTCTAAACGAAGAACCTGATATTGATGTATACACGGTGAACATTTTGCACGTGATGTTTACCCTTTTTAAGAATTCATGAAGCCGCGTCACATCATGATCATGATGAAAGTTTTAAGACACAAGTCATGCCCTTCTTCCAGTACGATCACTTGTTTCCTTATCAAACTGAATACTGCTTAAAATAGTCGATCAAATCTTCATGAAATTTTTAAGAAATTTTATTTTTGACAATAACTAGGTCATAAAATGTTAATCTCCCTTTTTGTTGTGCTTTGGATTTTCTGTGTAACCAAGCAAATCTAAAATCAATTCCCGCATAGCATGTGAATACGCGAAATTCGAAAAATGACTGGGTTATTTTAGCGTTCGCATGCATGATCGAACATGGCAGGATGGGTTGGGAATGCGCTTGTAGATGGAAATGATGCGCAGGTATTTCGCAATTTAAACTGTTGAGAACACTGATCAGAAGCTATTCTGCAAAGATTTTAATCGATGAGAGAGAGAGAAATTATTGCTAGCGGCAATTTGGCTGACCGAGTTGATCACGGGATTTCAAAACCGCGCCAATGACTAGCCTGTGATTATCCCCGAACAAAGTTATTGCCCATTGTTCGGATAATCCGTCACTGTTCTGTTTTCTTGAAATTTTCCATTGGAATATTAGAAAACTTAGTGTCAAACAAGCCTGTTGTTGGTGCTTCACAAAGTTAAAATGATAGCAAATAACTGCCCATTGGAATGATCTGTTCGCTTAGATTTCTAGCGAAATAATTTGAACATCGAAAACTGAGCAGTGTGTTTCTACTTTACTTTCTAAGCTATACATCGATTTGTCAAACACGACAAAAGCTGATGGACCCCAATCGGATTTCGTTACATCGAACTAGATACAATAGTCACATTATACTGCGTACTGGCCGAATGACTGACATGTCCTTGTGAAAAGGTGAAACTGATGACATTTAGATGTAATTGTGATGCTGTTCAATATTTTGCACGCTATTCGCGAATTTATTCAGTCCACTGGTCAATGGCAGCTTGTCTCCGGGCCAAAAGGTTGTTGAATGCTAGTGCAGTATTTGAAAAGGGCTATTGTGATTGTTATTTTTAATAAAGATAATTGGTACAAACTGTATCTGGGAGCTGGTTTTCTATCATCACCGACTGCGAATCCCATACCGTGTTGAAGGCGAATCAACGAGACGAGCCATGTCTTGGCCAGCTCTAGACCAATATTATGTAAATAAAACTTCGCCCCAACAGCAACGAGGTAGGAGTATTTATGTGACAGACAAAGGCTTTCGATATTGCCCAGTAGAGCTTGTTACGCGTGACAAAGCAGTCAGCTGAAATCGACCAACAAAATTCTCACTTGGATTAAGACTGACGGTAAATTGGAACTGTCAGCTGACAGCGATGTAAGAACTGCATCCACGTGGTAACAAATTTTCTTTAGTTTACCTGAAAAAATTGACGGCAAACAATTTGGACCGAAGCTCAAAGAACTGTGAGTATTTCATCTGTGAAGGACTGATCGAAATAATTGTTCAGACGTGCAAAACCTTACTGTTAGAATCACCTTTAGACCCGAAAATCGCAGCTGACTGAATACAACCTTTATCCTTTTAGCACAGACCGCCGTTTTAACAACGTCATGCCAGAATGGACGTAAATTTGTTTCATGTTGCCCGATAAGCGATTATATATAGCACTGTGTTATTTACTGAACAAAACTCAGTTATCACAACCGAGTGGGATACAGATAAAACGGGGAAGAGAGCTCGACGCAAATAGATTAGCGGATTAGGGCCGTTCAGCCTTAGATCAACACAATGGATAACCGATAAAGCTGTAGCAAACAATTATGCTGTACCCCGGCCGGGAATCGCAATCTAACAGCAGAAAAATCCAGTCTGACGGAGGAAAGAAAAGGTGATCAATTCAATAAGTCATCTTTTCACAGGACAGAAATAGCGATTAGGTTCTGAATCACACAGAAAGTAGGGAAGGCTCCAGAGAAGTTAGAATAAATAAAATACTTGCAGGGGTCGATGGAGCATGCCGTTAATAACATAAAAGAAAACAGGTAAAGGACCCCGAGGGTTCTATGTATCTCGAAGATTCCAAAGGTTTTCAGCATCGGGGAAAGGGAGAGATTTGATGGCAATGCATGTGTGTGAGTGTGAAGAAGAGCATGCATAAACCGGCACGCCAAACGATCCAACGAGGATTCCACAGTCGGCAAACATATACCGAAATGAAAATCCAGAGGTGGGTCATTCCAATGAAGTGTTTCGTTTATAGATTAAGCCAAGTAGTCTCAAAAAGTAATCGACTGGGCTTTCCTACCTAATGGCAGGCTAGCAAAGATAGCACGGAGAAAACTGACTAGCGCTATCCATAAGGCATCTTACGTAGCCGAGCTTCAAATACCTACCCATGGATTCATTAGGTTAAAAAATTTTCCTCCGCAGCTTCGTTTTATTTTTATTCATTCTCTTGTTCGAGTGAGGCAGGTCTCATCGCCCACACGACCAGGCGCTTGTCTGAATGCATCCGTGAGAACCATCCTGCATGGTTGGACACTTAACAGTGCAGTCATTTCACACCAAACAAAAAATGATCACACCTTGAATGTGACGCATGCTTTCCGACCCTCTATAAGCTTAGGAATCAACAGCCTAGTTTGGCAGTTTCTTCTCCTGAGCATAGCCGAAGCTGTCGCGATGCGTCCTCAGAATTCTCCACTGTGGGCTCAAAACCGCATTTGTTACACAACAGTAAAAGCCCTTCGTCTTTGTCTTAGTGCAGAGAAGATGCTATCGTTGGTGCCAATGTTGTACGTGTTCTGCATCATTTCCGAAAACAAGTCGAAAGCAACTGCAATGAACCATGGTTATACCATTTCTAATGCAGTATGGTGAACCCCAGGTCAAAACGGATATAATGTTAGATCAAGCTGGGTGCATAATTATTTACACATTCCGAACACAGGAATTGTGAAACCACGTTGGCTGACCGTTTACACGCAGAAAAGCAATCTAGTTTATTGTCCTGTATTGTATTGCATTGCATTGTACAGACTTTTGCGTACAGTCAATAATATCGCATTTCAGTCAAAAAATGTGAGTCAAATAAAAAAGGGAAAAAAATAAAAATAAGAATACACTCATCGCTTCGTAAAATTACAAAGGAACTCATCCGGGAATAATCATAACACATTATGACAGGTTGATTAGGAATTCGGCTGAAAACCGATCACGGTTTGTGAAAAATTCGTGCTGAATATAGGACAGTGGAGTTCCTATAGATATTGCTTCTAAAGGGTATGGAACGAAAAGCGGATCGTGTCGAAATAGAAGAGCGACACTTTGAAAGATCGTTGTGCATAGGATACATGGGATCAGAAAGAATTTTGTTACCAAATTTTTCACATGCTGATAAGTGTTGATTACATAGATTAAGGGACAATTCAGTTAGTGTTATGAAGGGCACTCGTCTAATAATTGATAGTCCCTGGCGAAGAGTTTTAAAGTCATTTCTTAAGTAAACCTGAAAAAATGACGGAAGAACAGTAAAGAAGGTTTGGAAAAACGTCAGATATTTATCAATAGTAACTGCTGGATATTTCACAGGATCAATCCTGGTAAATGTTTCTGAGTGGACGAAAGACTTTTCGGATGGATAGGCTGACCGAGGCAGAGAGAACAGAAATTCGAAACATTTAGATTTATTAAGATTTAAACCAGGTCGTGCAGAAAAATCGCAAACAAAAGATAGATTGTTGGAAACACTAAAAATCATCGTTGTTCGAAACCGCTTGAGAGAGGGGAACATCATCATCATACTCAAAACAGATGACAGGGTGAGTTGGCTAATAAATCGCTGATCTAAGTAGAAAAAGAAACGGTAAAAGAACATCACCCTGTTGCATTTCTGAGTTGTTAATCAACGGTTTTAAAGTTTTACCGCTCATTCGTGTGCACTGGGTACGGTTAGTAAAGTAATCAGGTAGCCATGCTATTAATGGCCATACAAAATCAGGTCGTTAAACCAACCCACTCAACATCCCCGTCAGACTCCATCCCGTGATTTCAGTCACACCTGGCAAAGAAAATTGAAGTATTCCTTTGACTTGCTAGTGTTTTATTTATTTCAGGCTCGTTAATCTTTATTTGTAACTGTATTATGCAAAGAAGGAGGCCATCCAAAAATAAGCCGCGTGTTAACTGGTCTATTCTCTGTCTGTCCGTGAAGATTCTTTATGCTTAAGGTAGACCTTACAACGTCTCAGATTATGATACCTTGTGTTGTCATTACCACAGTTTTGACAACATACGACATATACAGTTTTCAGACTAACGGATGCTCCGAAAGCTTCTCACGGCTAACCACATTTAGACTGAGCCAAAACGGAGTTCAGCAATAGGACATACCACTGTTTAGCACATACTTATGCATGCACATATATGCACCCATATCGTGCGTATATTTATTTATACACGCACAAGCCCACGACCGAACAATACCCCAAACAAAAGTTAAAATCATATTTTCTCTCTGCTCCATTTGCTACGTTTTATATATTTGTCGTCTTATCACACACGCCAATATTAAAGTAAGGCAAAAGCAACTTAAGAATCGATGCACACGTTATCTTTACGTATTCTCTAAACAATTTCACTGCAACTCTATTGCGAGGTCTACATTTTGTTGACCGAATGACGTAACAATGCGGGCGCCTTGCAGTATCTATAACGTTTTAGTGTTCCTTAGATTCCGTAAGTGACAGGGATGTTCAGGACATATCTACTCATCGGAGTCTGGTAGTCTTGTAAGTAGAAATGCGGGCACACTAAAGATTATGCTTATTCGAAACTTGATATGTTCAAAAATTTGTTCGATAAAAAAGATTTAACATTTCTCGAGGGTATATTTCCTTCTTTTAAATGTTCCTTACGTATAATGTTTCTAAGGCGTCTGAATTTCAAGGCCAGGTTTGCGTGCCCATACGGTACAGCAACCGAAGTAGTTGATTTCCATCCAAAGACTACTAAGTTTCTTAGCAACCCAAAGCGAGGTCTAATATTTCTCTAACTTGATAGCCCTGAACCATAGATCTTTGTGATGTGGAAAAATATTGTCACTTGATTCGTTTCTAAATATTCTAGATATAAAGCTTGTTCTTCTTGAACTCTGCACATACACAAACCTATTAAAAAGCAAAGCGCTAAAGAAAACCCGGAAGAATCAGTTGATCGTCGAAGCTGCTGTTGGAAAAGTCACCCCGGGGTTAACTGAAATGTCTGCTGACCTTATAGATTCTTCATATCTGAACTGCTCGTTTATTTATTTCCGGCTAGTGATGACCATATTTTATCATTCAATCTGGACTCTATTCCTCAGATGCTTCATGACTGTCTCCGAGATGAACGTATGTCAGTTTGGAGAATTAGTTTTGCCTTCAAGTATGTTAAGTTAAATTTAATGACCCAAAAACGTGAAAGACATATGAAGATATCTTCTCAGCTCACTGATGTTATCTCCGTGAAGCAAGATTAAATTCTTGGTTTGTGTTCAATTTCTTGTGAACGCAGATTCATGCATTATGCAGAGGAAACCAAATGTTTTTTGACTAATCCCCTCTTAAAATTTTCCGGAATCTGATTGGTACAGAATGATCCTGTGTGGCGCGAACATCCAATCAGTATAAAGCAAACGGGCAATTCACCCGCAATTTCGTAGCGCGACTGAACCCGTATGGAGCCTGATCATTACTGCACCTTGGTATCATTCATTCAGCATGTGAACTAATACGAAAGCGACACAATCCAAGTGTACTCCAGAACACCGACTTCGTATCATGGACGAATTAACAGAATGGAACACAACAGAACATCAGCATCAGAAGTCACAAGCAAGTCTAGGACTTTACGCAGCAGTGCCACCTATCTTTTTACTCGTGGGAATACCGGGTAATCTGGTTTCCATGTATATATGGTTTCGACGCATCTCGTCTACTCCCGGTTCAACCAGTTTGTTTCTATTTGCGATGTGTATCACCGACACTTATGTACTCACGCATGGATGTCTGCGAATTTGGTTACTAGGCATGAGCAAAGAATTGATCGATATACGACTTCATCTTGGATGTCGAATCCCAATATTTTTATTCACATTTACCACAGACCTTTCCTCGTGGATCATCATCCTGCTGTGCGTGGAACGCGTCATTTCCACTTGGGTTCCGATTCGGTTTAAAAGTATTTGTCGACTTCGGAACGGGTTAGTGGGATTAGTCATACTGATCTTGTGTTTACTTGGTGCGAACATCCATTTTTTATGGACAATCCATAAGGAAAACAATGAATGTCTACCAGTGGAAACATTTACAAACTTCACCCAGTTCTGGCAATTCATCGACGCGTCGATCTACTCATTTATTCCGCTAGCGTCTATTCTGGTGCTGAACACATGTATACTGCTGCGGATATCTCGGATCACCGAATCGTTTCGAACGGGACATCAAGTTAGCGAATCTGGTCCCAGTAACCCGGGGGAATCATTACGCGGAGTCCGGTCACGAGCACGGGAACAACGGTCAACTCGTCTTTTGCGCACCGTGCTCTGCATGGTGATCTGCCATTTCGCCTTTACCATGCCAATTGTGATGTACTATTTGTTTGAAGATCACTTCTGCGTGCAGAGTGACGGGAAATCCATCCATTTACATTGTGATATCATAGAAACCATTACGGTTCTCTTGCAAATGGCTAATCATGTGACACACTTTTTCATATACTCTTTCACATCCACAGTTTTTCTTTCGGATCTGAAAAAACTACTGCGTCATGAATGTTGCCAGAAAAGGCTACCCAAATTTTGTGAACGCATTACAAAGAATGACGCGATATAAAGAATTTTCAAAGAAGGCAAGCATTCTCCAATAATAAGTTTATGGGTAAAATACGCGGTGGGAATGCGACTGGAAAATCCAATGAATGAGTTGTAACTTTGTGCAAATTCAGAATTATGCAATGATGTTTTATTCTTTTGTATTATTCTTCAACTTACTAACCTGCAACTGAACCAACATTATTTCTGAATACTATTTTGGGTAGAGCTTTTCTAGGAGCACCAACCAAAATCACAACCCATTGGTCGGATGGCAATGGTTGCACACATTAGGGTATTGAGTTAATACCATACATTTTAAGTTGGATCATGACTACCGCTTCCGTAAAATAACCAAACCTAAGAAAAATAGTTGGAATAAATAGACCCTCCATGTTATTGTTTTATAATGAGGAATAGGTTTGGAGGTATTATAGCTTTGACTAAATCAACTACTCATATTATTTGGTCAGATGCCTACGTTTATTTTCTCAGCTAGAAGTCCGCTTACAGCCTGGTTGCCCATTTTCGCCCAACATGAAATGTGCCATAAACATTGATCGTGTTACAGATACCGGCCACTGTAAGTGATGACTATTTGCCCGGGTACGTTACACGCATTTACCCATTTCAGTGGTAAATACATGCCTATCTTGATCACAGTATTCATTGGTTCTTAAATGCGACAGGTAATCTCTCTAGTTTCGTAAAAGAAGTCTCCGGTTCCGCGATTCTACTGTTGTAAACCATAAATCTGTCCATTTTAAACTTAGAAAAAAGGGCTGATGTCAAGTAGGGGCACTGTGAGTCACCACAATAAGTTCGCACTGTTTTTGCATTGGTCATGCTTTGCATCTTTTTATGAACAGCAAACAGACTGCCGAGTCTACTTTTCTAAACCGCACATATCGAATAGAGGAAGGACCCCTACTCTGTCCGAATGGCTGATAAACATTCGACCCAGAAACAACTGTCACGCAACAAGCAAGAATGTAGCCGTTTACAGGCTAATCTTCAGTGGACTGGTAACTAACCAAAAGTTACGAAACTACAGACACATTGTAAATAAGTTGACAGTTTTCACGTGCCTAACTCGTACCTTCCTCAGTTACATGGATGCATAATATAAATTAAACAAAATGCTTCCATGGTTTTGATTTTCATTCACCATTAGGGAATAAAGAAGAAGAAATCAGTCTGCCACGGCTTTTCATCTTGAATCATTTTGCTCTTAGTATAAGCGTGCACAAATGATTTATGCCACGTTAACGTGTTTTCGCTTGACTATTTTCTGGATTGTTAGTACCGAGACATTCGGTATTTACAACAGGGGCTATTTAGTGAAATCAACACAGCATAACTCGGAAAACGCCTTATAGTGGTTTCTTGACAGGGACAGTGGTAAAATCTTAATGAAGTAAAGTTTTATTTCAGGTCTATTCTAAAGAAGAATGTTCAGAAGGAACGTTTCACGGTAGAAGAGAAATGTTATCAGGGTAACGGTTGCACAGGTGAAAGGAACCTTGAATTTTTCTGTTCTATCTTTTTACCTCGCTTATTAATGAAATGGTAATGTGCATCATTTTCCTGTAAGGGGGCCGCGGCAAGCTGAGGGCTGCCAAGTGGGGAAGTTGACCGGCGGTGAGAGGATTCGAACCCGCAATCTTTCGCGTGCAAACGCCGCGACCATATCCGCTTGACCACAACCGGTGGGATTTGTGCGAAAGATGCACACCGGATAAGATCATTACACTGGGAATAAGCCGAGTCTGCAGCAAGAAAGGGTATTTGGAAGTGTGTCTACTCGGCCTAGAAGTGCCATTTTATTTACCATTCCTTCTTTATATCGCTGTGAAAAAACGATGAGAGTTATCAGTGAATCGGAAAAAAATGATGTACTCACTAAAGGATTCGTAGAGCCCTGCAAATTGTACGTCAAGAATCCAGAAATTTAACAACGGTTTCAAGCGGTGCAAATCAGATGACATCAGTCCAAGTTAAGATCTAGAAAATGTTTACTCTAAGCTACCCAAATGAAGATAAATTGGCTGCATTGTTGTCATGTTGAGCTGAACAACCGATTCCCTATAGCAATCAGAGAAGAATTCCAATGCACCTCGATCTCAAATGAGGTGTTCAGAAAAGTGAAAGTCATTGAACGGCGGAGATAAAAACGACATTTCCTAGGAAGTGTAATCTACTGTTATAGACCATCCCACTGAAACTGTTAATCTCCAGCTCATTGGAAGCAGCACGTAGGCTGCAAATTCCAACGAAAGAAATGGCGGATTAGGGGCGAGTAGGTAGCCCATACCGAAGACAACCGAGCGCTATCACGGCGACGGTTGTTGATGAGTAAAAGGTGTGTAATAGTGGTCTCTCTTTGGTTCTGGAAATACGAATAAGCAGTAGGGAAAATGCTTGATGGTGAAATTTATTCAGGGAAATACTGAATTCACCGGTTCGGCAAGTACGTCTGCTGTCGTCCTCTTATGCAGACATTTATGACGTGTGTGACAGAATGAATTGAGTACCTGAAGGGATAGGGACTGCTAACTGGGCATGTTCAGTCGACAAGGCGTTACTGAGCGAAACTTACTAACTTGTAGGATTAGAACTAATTCTCACTGATATTCATACTTCAGTTACATGTCACATATGATGTACTCATTAAAGTAATTCGTAGAAAACCAAGAAAAGTACATTTCAGACGAGTATTTTTGTCATGAACACAAGGGTTTGTTGCCCTCCCGGTTCCACTTTTTCACTCTTCAGTTAACGGTCAGAATACATTACTGCACAGTTGAGTGCACTGAAGCATTTAAAGACAATGGACAGAGGATAATTGCGACGTGACTGCAGACCCTCTAAGCAGCCTATTTTCGAAATGAAAGCATTTAGTTTTGCATCCTGAACAAAAACTATGTTGAGCAAGTGAGAATGGAAATCAGTGCATGTTCTGAATCCAAATTGGAGTATTTTGGTGTTTTCATGATCTACGTTGTGTTCCCCTGGCATGAAATGCAGAGCAGTGGCTGAATCGTCCTCAAGTATTTCTAAGGCTGTCTTATCCGATAATAGAATACAGAAAGAAATAAAAGTGCAAACCTTCAGACAAGGCAGTCTTATCAAAATTCGAGTGCGATTCAGCCATCGCTCTGCATGTTATAGCGAAGGGACATAACATAAATTATGAAAACAATAAAGTACTCTAACTTGGATTACGAAACTGCAATGAACGAAAGTTTTCCGAGGCTCTGGCAATGAGCACCCACTCCACTGCAATTGAGCGGAATGACGGAGCAGAAGTTACGGCGATATGGGCAGCTTTAACATCATTGAGAAACAAACATTCTAAAGGTCACAATGCTGATTGACTTGACCACCACGGTGGAGCATGATGTGAGAGATAACTAACCTCTTACTCGTCACACAGTTTTAGGTATGCATACACACACAAACAACTTAACATTCACCGGCACATGAGCATCCCGTCAGTTGGTTGGTTGTACAACTGGCTTTGAATAAGACAACTCAAAGTAGCCGAAACTGTGGCTAATTACAACTGTCAACAATGCTGTGTTATTAACGTTGTCATTCACAATTGACATTATTTTCATGAAATAATTCACCGAGTGGCATCATCGCTCAACTCATTTTTGAGAAACCATGGAACCACCATACAGCTGTTTTATCATGTACGAGAATGATCAACAGTGTGACTGCTCCATGGTGAGCTGCATAGTGGCATGGTTGCACGAACCCTCCTAGGAAGATAGTTATTCATCAGCATGTAATTAATGCAACTTCTCTGTGGGCAAAGTCTTTATATCAGCTTCATTCCTGTAGATGTTTTGACATGCACGCTTGGAAGAGTTTATATGATTTCCCGAGCTTCTATGCACTTGAATGACCGCGATCTTGAGTTGGCATGCGCCACCTGTCTTCCGAAACGGTTGAACTTTATTCACAGTTCCCTTGAAATCGTTTGGCACCGTACGAGTTCCTGCTCAACCGGCCGCAAAGGCAAAACTGGCAGTGATCATCCGATTTTCTGATGACTGCCCCAGTAGCACGGAGCAGATTACTTAGATGAACTAAATTCGCACAATTCATTGCCACCTTTTGTTTACACTGTTCTGAAAATAATCGTCGAGCAAACTAGCATCGATAACTGAAAGACAGATTGGAGAACGTCGGTAGCATGACCATTGAATTCGACAGAATTTGCCACTTAACTCATCAGCAAGCGGCTTCACAACAGGGAATCGTTTGAGATTAGTTGGTTCCAACATATCCGTTTGCATATATTTCCGTTGAAGCAGTATAATCGGTTTATAAGTAAATGAAAGTGGCACTTGTAATGTCGGCAATGTCGCGGGGACCAGCAAAACACTCATAAAGTTATCAAAGAGGAATATGAGGAAAGCACGAATACAAAACCGATTGCTGCTTGCTGAAAACGTGCATGGTCGCGGGTTCCTCCATTATACCAGTTCTAATCTGACGGCGAAGCTTAAAATCAACGGTTGTTGATTACGATGTCCCAAAATGAACTGTGATCTGTTGTGTTATGGTGAGAGAAACTGGGACGCGAACCCAGGACGAACGATTCTGAGTCGAACGCCCTTAGCCTTTACACTACCGGGCAGGCTCTGAACGGTTTGTTTAACTTTACCACGTGATGTTGCACATATCCGTCATTGGGTTTCAGTGGCACATCATATTATTTCATAGAATGCAATCCGCTTTTCTTGTAGATCGGAAATTCTCTCAACGCGGTATTGTTACCGAAACTTTTTTTTGCCGCTGATAGTGAACAGTTTCTTGGGAAGCGCTGGATCAAGCAGGCTTCGTGAATCCGCTTTAGTGTAACTGCAAGATGTTTTTTCTAGATTTTTTTTCTTTTTTTTCCTTTCCAACATTCCGACGATTTATCTGCAAAATCAATAGCAAACAGTTTAGTACCAACGACTTTATCTACGGATGTCCATTCCGAATTATGTTAAGCGAACTGAACGCAGGTCGTTTGTTTCTCAATCATTTAGACAAAAATATGTTTTCTGTAGAATATCACGTTTCGAGTTCAAGGGAGCCACTCATTACTATCTGGAAAGCGCATCAAACGAGCGTGCTCTACTTGGCTACCAGTGGAACATCGAAGCGCATTCTCTGTTTCTTCAAACTTTCTTTCATAGGGTGTAGCCTGTTAGGGCTTATTATTTGCACTCACTAAATGGTTCCTTTTTTAGTCAGAGGAAAAAGCATTGTGATACTCACCATCGAGTACCTAAATTCCATCAGAAATACATTTTAAAACTTCAAACGTCTGCAGATGTGATCACAGAAATTTTTCAGAAATTTAGTTACTTTGGTTAGCAAACTCTGGACTGCTTATTAATATTTTTGGTTGCCGCGGACTATTTTAAAATCGATCGTTTTTGTAATTGAGTACAATTCCTGATCAAATGATAACATTAGGAAACCCGGTTTGGTCAAAAAAAGGATAAATTAAGGACAACATGAAAAAAATAATTCGAGTTTTGAGTTGCATTTTGCCAGTAAGTTATATTATCTTAAAGACAAATCATTAATCGATCCAGACTTAGTACACTTGTTGGACTTCGGTCTCAACAAATCATAAGGTGATTAGCGTTATCCGTACTTTGTTTGTTCTCAACATTCGCTCCGCATGAAAGCTTGGAGATAACCCGCGGCTGGTTTTATGTGCTAACTAGAACGATTAAATAATTTGGTCGCAAGAATTTTGGGACCTTTATTCTCTAGCGAAAACTCCTGCATCACCGTTTTTCGTTTGGAACTCTAACATTTAAGGCAGCTACTAAAAACTGTCAGTCATGATGACAGAACCGCAAACGAACATTAAATGGAGGAACTCAGCAATACTTTAGCTGTTTGTCATGACTAAGTTTTGGAATACTGCTTGAAATTTAATATAACGACTCATGACTATAACCAAATCAAAGAATAGTTTAAACGTGCCTCACCGGTTCACGTTTCCAGCTGCGTTTATTGTAATGACTTGCATTTCCCCTGCATTTAAAAGATTTATTCTGTCTTGTGAAATTTTTGTGTGAAGTAAGCCGTATATCCTTCTAGCTAGATCTTAGTTAGGTTTGCTACTTATCCGGAATATCACCTTCACGTTTCCACAAAATGCTTGCAATATTTTGCAAGTGTTACTACTACTAACATCAAGGTCTTTTCTCCACTCTGTAGGCACATGCATTTACACAAATGAGCAAACCAGGCAATAATTGAAGTCACAATATTATGTTGTTTCAGATGTGATCAATAAAGACTAGGGTTCAAATCCCAGCTATGGCGGTCAGTTCGGTGACATGTAACCACGAGCTTTCGATTGGACCACTGATAAATCCGTACTACTGAAAATATGAATCCCTAAACCAATTCAGAAACACGATCACGTCTCCCCCAGTGTGCTTCCTTTGCTGTTCAGTACGAAGCCAGAAAGGTTAAATACAGTAAAATGATTGCCCTGGTTGAGTCTAGCCACAGAAAACAAAAAAACCGAACTGAGGAGATCGAATGTTTCCACGAAATAATTCACCATGTGATATGATCGCTCAACTGACCATAAAGAAACCATGGAAACACTGTACAACTGTTTCATCCTTGTTAGGAATGATCAGCAGCACATATCCACCGCGCCCGAACTGGGACGCGAACCCGGGACGAACGATTGTGAGTCGAACGCCTTTAGCCTTTACACTACCGGGCAGGCTCTGAACGGTTTGTTCAACTTTACCACATGATTTTGCACCTACCCGTCACTGATTTGCACGGTTACTGTCCGCTAGCTCACAGCAATCGACCATATTTTCTTTATGGTGAGTTGAGCGGTGATATCAAATTGTGAATTATTTCTTGATGAGCTATTTTCTTTAGACTTACTGGTGGAAGGTTTTCATAAAATGTAAAATATCGGGAGGAAAAATGAACAGGTATGAGATCAGGTAAATGTTTGGAGATGCAAGGAAGTTCTGTCGCCGATAGTCACATGAAGTCCCAGTTGATGACCGGAATAAAATCAAGTCAAAAATCGTGTTATTTTGTGGAGTGGCAGAAGCTGCATCTAAATTTCCAACAAATAAAGCGGTAGGAGTGGCAAACGGGTAAACTGTGCGTGGATTAATTCATCATTTACGTAACAGTTTACTGTCAGATTACAGTGTGCGGGTGGTATGTAAATGTAATCTGTCCATACACACGTAACACTTCAAATAGCATTCGAACTGTGAGGAGTGGAAGAAAAAGTTTGTGCAGAATGATTTCCAAAGTAAACAGCGGAAAGTGGTGATTTATTCGTTAGCACTTACTTCTCCGTTTGAAAATCGATGCACGTGAAAGTTGGCTGGGGATCTTGCGGATTAGGCAAGTGTTTCTACGGCAGCATTGGGCCCTGGATCGTAACCACATTGGAAGCTTAGATTGAACAAGCCGAATTAAATGGAAACATTTCAGTGAAAACTATTAGCGAAAACGTTCTGCGCCGCACCAGATTGCAATATTCTGTGCATTTAGAAGAAACATGATTGCTTTGATTTCCAGATCATTTCCGAAGTCATTGCCTATTACAGTTCTCATAAACAGATAAAAGCGCCTATTCAATTTCATCAAATGCGTCTGTTCTACACTTCGGCCAGTCAAACGGTGGACTTTCGGCTCTCAAGTACATTATAAACGTAATTTACCGAAACAAATAAGATAAATCTAACATACGAAAGCAGAAAGATTACATTACATTACCGTTACCGCAAAGTGCAAATTAGTGTTTGTTACTCACACTCAAAATGAAGCACATTTTCCGCCAAATCTGTTCACTTGCTCGGTTTCGAAACAACCAACTTCATGTAAAGCATATGAAATGATTCAGCTGGGAAGGAAAACCACAGGACACCTAAATCAATATGAAATGATCCGAATTAAGTGGTGTTAATTCGTTTCACATTGCATATACTGCTTTGGCCTGGAGAAGCAAACCCACAACTGGTAAAATTAAGCACCCAAACACAGTGCCTCTTCGAGGAACCAAAAATTTGCTTGAAAAATTGGTTGCTTTTTTTCTTTTTGCAAGTACCAATTTAGTATGCAAGAATGCGCGTTCTCGAAATACACTGAAGGCATGAGAGTCAGGCAATCTCAAAAAATAGAAGCGAAGACTTGGAGATTCGCCGAAAACGAGTTGTGTTGGGATGCAAACATTTTTCAAGGTCATCATGTGAAGTTCTCTGTCCGGGAGATGCCAAACAGGAGTAACGATTTGCGTTCCAATGAACCACTCCTATTCCCACTAACGAATTCTAAATAACAAAGGACTATTTGGAAATGAGGAGCTGTCTTCATTTCACCCATGAATCTAAGTTGTAGCTTTCATATTTTGTGCCCAAGTTACAATACGTGAGACCAACTTGGCTAGTGGTGCACCCACAAAGGCCGGATAGGACTACAGTAACATTGGCGGTATAGTAAGACCCCATTTGTAATAAATTTCGTTAATTAAACTCCGATATTCAGACAGGACAAAAGCAAATAAATATGTATGCACAACATGATTCTATATTCTGAACCTTGGGCAGGTACGGGGAAGCTTTTCGGCAACAAGAAATGGTTGTGTTCTTAGGTAACCCGTCGTTTTAACCTTGACCTAAGTGAACTGAGAGAACCTTTTTTCACTAGATGAAGAAAACAACATCAAATCATTTGGCGAAAGCGCTGCAACCACCAGCAGGACTGGATAAGATTGAATTTTTTTGTTTTCCTCCATGGATGTACTCATCTCTTCAAAATTCCAGATGTCGATTTTCTAGACTGAAGGTTTTAAAGTTCTCAAAACGCCATCCAAATTGCACACATTTTCAATTGGTTTTACTGCTGTTTTTTTTATAACTTTCGTTCTAAACGTTTTTTGTTCATGGATTTTTTATCAATTGGCAGCAAGAATCAGCACTAAAAGACCTGGATCTACCGTTTTAGTCCTTCTGAATGAAATCCAGGAAAAGATGATCGATAACTGATACTGACAACAAGGAAAGTTGAATGAAGACAGAAAATTGCGTGAAAAAAGCCAGTTTGTAAGATGTCTTGTTATGTGTATTCCATTCGTTGCATTCCACGAGATCACGGTATAGTGCGATGCAAAAAACAGTATGCTTTGTTTGACAATAAAACATCTTCAAGCACTAGGATCGCTCACGGGATCGGGTTGTTCTGGTCTGTGCGCGGGCGAGACAAACAATGCGTGAACGAACAGAGAAGACTCCGATGGTGGAATTCAAAAGATATCAGCGTGGAAACTAGGGCGGAGTGACTATTTGCGAACTGGAAATAGTTATCAAGGTAACGCTAATATTCAATTCAAAAGGTGAGAGTTAACGATCGATGTCATTGTACGTAAATATGAATGGATCAAAACTTCGGTGAGCAAAATAGACAATAAAGCTTGACGGATCTGTTAACAGCCTGGTGAAATCTCATGATCGACTCCAATTTCGTCTGACCGAACGCATAATAGTCTTACATGGCTCAGTAGGCCTCAGAAATTAAGCGTTCGTCGATTGTTTCTGTTGTTAGTACAATTCAGCTATTAAAAGAAACTGAATCTAACTTCACTATACGAATGAAAATGTGTCATGTTCTCAAGATTATCTATCCCAACATCGGGCCAATTCTAATTCGTTTTCACGAATTGTACAAAAAACTTTGTTGACCACGTTTTTTTGTTTTAAGCTGAAATCTTGTTAAATAATGAGAAATAGAAAGATATTTTCGTTCACTTCGAAGTATGGGAATGTACAAGGATCCACAAATTGAATATTCTTCGACTGGGTTTTAATTTGGTTTGGCATCTACAAGAAGAGCATAAAAAGTGAAATATAATAATGGCTTTCTCGGAGCAGGCCTCTGCCAGAAACCTAAGCATTAAATGTGCTTTGGTCTTAAACATGTTGAATGATACACATCTCATCATCTTCTGCGTGCAAATTGAATCAGGCGTGACAAGTTTGCCACCTGTTCATTCACACCTAAATCAAGCGCGCAGGAAACATCTTGTTTAGTTCGTCACCTCACAGCTTACATTGAGCAGTTTAGAGGCCGATGCTTCATTTGCTGTGTAGTTTGAAAGATTATATGTGCCCGAGTCATTATTTTAATCGATGGATCTTTTGTAAATCAAAAGGATTTCTGGAAAATACAACAAACTTGCACTCTGGCTTAAATGGGCAGCGGATACACATGATTCGCAAAACTGTGGTCGCAAGTATTTCGGAGGAGTTTAATTCGATTGTAAAAAGCGGTGCTATTTATGCTAGCACATGCTGCGTGTCACCAATGTGGGCGATGGTAGGTCATGGGACTAATGGAATTTTTTATAGTGCGGCATCAGCGTAATTGATTATGCCCCTAAAATCGTGACCGGAGCTTTTGTTCCATTTGGAGTATCTAAAAGGATTCCGGTAGTCTTGGGAATCGATCGCTGCAACTTAGTAGCTCCGGAACGCTTAATGGCCGTATCAATGGGTGAAGCATCACAAACCACCAAAATCCTGCCTTTATAGTGTGCCATTGAAGTTGCAGGAAATTTAGCGTACACGGGTTGCCGCATTTCAGCCAGTAATGGATTCATTGGACACCCGGTCAAAATAAAGACACTAATGTGAAAACAAAAAAAGGTAAATTAACGAGAGGCTGCCCAGAATATCAGTCGTGACCTGCTGTCCGTAGGCGAGAATTCCGACCACAGGCTTTTATGCAGCGGGGAAAATGCGGAAGATGTAACGTGTCCCAAGCTGGGAACGGCATTTACAAAATGATTGCGTAGGGAATGGGAAGGTTTAGAAAGAATGTTCCGTGCAAATAATTCGCATAAAGGGAAAAGCCTATCAAGGAGTTTATTCAGTGCTTTATTAAGTGGTGTGAAAAATGTACCACCGAGCATCGCCGGAGGCCGAAGAAGGATTCCAAGCCCTTCTTCAACATAGCAGCAAAAATGACAGGTCAATAATAGATTAGGAGAAAAGCAGCTCCGTATACAAATGAAGAAGATAGTATTTCGTTTAACCTGATAGTAACCCAGTCGTTCTATGTGAAAAGATGTCGTTCGAAGCCTGCGTACACAGTCGGAAATGTCAATGACAATTTCTAAGTATTTGGCAGTGTCTACTCTGTGAGTGACTGTGTGTTTATGAAAAACGGATCAGACGAGTTAGTGAATCGGGAAAAAGTAAACGGCGTGGGATGAGTTTTGACAAATTAGAACTCAAATAGAACAAAAATATTCCCTTCCAGTGGAAAGGATAGAAAGCACAGATTGCGAGACGCAAATATATAATTCAATCTTCTCAGTGTCGCACGTGAAACGTTAATTCACGTCAGAATGAGACGGGGAGCAATGCAAATTCAAGAAAATGTTTGGTAAACTTAGATCTGCTAACGTCAAGACAGACACTGTGGAAGTCACCAACTTATATGCACGTGATCCATTAAATCACAAAGGGGAGTCAAATTACTGGAAAGTTGAGGAAGTCCATAACTTCAAAAGTGGACAAGCGGAGAGCAGCATGACCAGCATACTGAAATCGCTCATTTATATAAGAAACAAACAAAGACAAGGGACGAATTCTCTGAGGATTTCAGGATTGCTTACCGACGGTGAGGGAGTTTCTCAGACCAGCCTTGTACAGAGATGTATTTTGATGATTCATTTTTTAACCTTGGTGAGGAGTAATTGGGACAGCTGAGGAGTTCTAGGTTGCAAAGAAGTACGACATTTCAGGACGGCACATTCCGTTGGCCTAAAACAGCAAGATTTGTGGTTGTCGGGACGAAACGCTTGGCTGTTATATTCGAATTGCAAGGTTTGGAGATAGGTCACCAAGCAGTTGGAAATGGAACACATGCACGATGATGTACACAGAAGAAAAGTAAGTACACCAGCGACAAAGGCAGCACCATTAGGAGCTTCAATTGCGGTTCAATTGCCCAAACAAAAGAATTTGCAGACTGTTGCCCAGCAAAGGGTGTCAATTTGCCCTATTCACCGGAGACTCGTTGAACTCTCGTCATATGGCAAAATAAATGCATGCTTAATACTTTCTATAGCCGAGATGCAACCGACTGTTGTCGGGTTCTGTCCAAACAAAAACCGAATTGCTTACCACAGGGTTTTGTTATTGTGGCCGGTTGGGGGTTGGCTGGCACAAACTGAAACGATTGTTTTTATTTCACTCGGCATTTAAGAAAGAAATGTGACTGGGTTTAATTTATGCAAATGTTCGGGTCATATCCTCAACGTCTTTACAGTTAGTTAGGCAAAAACTCATAAACAGAAAATGTGCTCCTATTGGGACAGCAAATGTCAAAAATCAGATACATTTCAACAAAATTTCAAAGTGATTAGTCACTAATTCAAAATAAACGAATGTGCCTGGGAAGAAAAATCACTTCTGTGTTTAGTAATACTTCATCGATCAAAACTTCGCCGTATTCTGACTTGTTTATACTGTCTGGAGGAATGGAGTGTTACTCCGCAATAAATCCACCATATACTGATTTTAGAGCTTGGTTAATCTCCAAGGCAACCCAATCTTGACAGTTCGACTCGGATGCAATATATTGTTCTGACCCGGTGGATTTACAATTCAGAGTGCTTCAACTAACGTCGAAACACCTTGCGTTCTTCCTAGTTTTCTAATAGCAATTGAAATTTTCGCATGCCTTGGTGAAAGTTTTGCGCATTACATTCGCAAATTTTAGCATGAAGTATTTGAGCAACTGGTAATCGAAACTCGCAAAGTCTACATTTCAATATTTTTAATTCATCAATGTCTATTTTTCTATAATCGATACAAAACAAAATTTTTGTTGGATGCTTCAACTGTCAGGTCATGTGAGCAACCATGAACACAACATTGAAATAAATGCAACGATTTCTAAGGGTAGAACTCACCTCACTTCCAAATAAGATTTCCTGTTTCTGCTAGGTCATCGAATCTTCCACTTGTTTGACTTCGGGTTGCAGATAATTTAAGGACAGACATGATGACTTTGTGCTCCTAGGCAACTTCAAATAACATAGGGAGTGAGGGGCTTCCTTTTTGTTCGATATTTCAATTACAATTAAAGAATTGGTTCAGAGTTCGGGTTGTCCGATTCGCACTTGCTAATAACAATTAGCAATGCTTGTCTTCTTATCTGTTTCGCCTGTTTTTAGGTTTTACCGGAACAAACTAATGTCAAAGTCGACCGAAAAGACGTTCATTTTTTATTGTCGCGTTGGCCGTCCAGCTCTGCTTATACTTCATGAAGGCAGCATGAAAATCGTGCAGATTTCATGCAGTTCTATTAATGTGAGGAACATGAGTTTGCAATATGAAACACTCGAGTACGTTTACAGTTGTACAACGAAAATTGCGCTATGGAAATGAAAGGTCGTTTGATCATTTTTATTATGGATAGAGTTAAAAGAAATTTTCGCTGTTGTCGTAGCTACGTCAGTCGAAACATTACAAGGTGAAGCGTTGTTGAAAATTGAACAACCTCAATTGGGCAACAAACCTTGCCGGTCCACACCGGGTTCAATCGTCACTAGTTCCACTCTATATTTGGCTTCGTCCCAAATGAGACTTATTTCTATGATTGATTAGCTGTTGTTCGTGGTATGCTACCCTTGTTCTCCGTTAAATTGTTGAAACCGTTAGGTCGATTTTGCCTAGAAATCGAACAAATAGAAGCAAGTGATTTTCACTAAAACTGCTATTGGCCAGAAACCCAATGAGAACAAAAATTAATGCACAAATGCATAACAAACAAGAGCATTGCTCATTGTTCTCCGTGTATTCCACAACCTGTCCAATATTTCTCCGATCGGATTGCATGACCATTCACAAATTGCAGAATTGAGATGCCAAAAGCTGTAAACGTGCACATTGACTACAAATCCGAAGTCGTGCACAACTTGAGAACATTGTCTGTTGGTCACGTCTGCAAATATCCCTACTAGTTTTACTTTTGGATTGATAGAAAACGACCATTATTTCCCAGGAGTTAAGACATTTGCATACCACCCAGTGGCTCAGAATTAAAATTTCTACGTTTCTTGGTCTGGGGTTCACTTTAAGTTGGCCCTTAATTCGGAGTAAAATTGGTTGTTTTTCTGAGGATAGCGAACAACACAATGACAACTAACTTGGCTCATTCCTTGGCGCTCCAAACTTCGGTCAGCCAACTGTATTGATTCTACAATTCGTGTAAAGTGGACGGAACGATATTTGCGCCGACCTCAAACTACTTCTGATTTATTTATTGAATAAGTCATTAGGGCTGGTGCTAGCATATCACTCCAGTCGATTGTTTGATCGACTGATTTGTTCTGAGCACTTCGACAAAGTAGGAAACATGAATCAGCGAACACAGTCGTCTGAATATGGCGATGAAGAGTAACGACAACTACCTCCTTTGACGTTTCATCATCCACCTACCGATCAATGTGCTATATTTTCAAATCTCCTAAGTAAACGTTTTCTAATGAATAATGCTTCAGTGAAGAATTATTTAATTATTGCCATTTAAATAGCCTAGCATCCACATCTGATAAAAAGAGAATGTCCAAAAAGGCGACTACGTCTCTCCGGAGGTCCTGCTTAAATATCCGCCCATTTGCAACCATACACAGTTTGGCCTTTGCACCAAGCTTCAGAACCCCATGAAAGAAGTTACGAAAAAACTGAGTTTTGTAAAATTCCGGAAAAAGATAGGAAGTTTTCTTTATTATTGAATGCGGATGAAACGGAAATGTTGCTTGGAAACCACAGGGCGACACTGGTAATAGACAACAGATATGTCAGACAATCTGCAGGCAATCAAACTGGTCAGAAAAACGACCAGTCAAAAAGGTTTTAATGCAACGGCGTGTTGTGATTAAATTGATGCTAAGCTGTATCAACATTTTGTTAGAAAAACTTGATGTATTCTATTCCGAATAAATTAGCAAGTCAGCTAAATGACTGAAACTCCCCAGTAAACTATATACTGTCGATTTACTCTTCGATGCATGCTTTTTCAATACATGATGTACGGCCTTGTGCACCTGACGGGTTCACAGTCAATAAATTCCTCTCAACACAATCTTATAGTTGACTAGTTCTAGATACAATTTTAATAGGCGTCGTTTTCTAAAGACCTCTGTCATTATCAGATCACTTTCTATTTTGATCACCGTTCGCGAATAAGCCGGTTAAAACCAATTTTTATATTTTGTCCGTTTTCCAATTAATCAGTCAAGTTTGCCTTTGAAATACCCCAGTGTGATGCATCAAATTCCAGCAGTATCCGCGACTTCTTGGTCGCCGAGTGTTGCACCTCCATCCCGTAAGATGAATAGCCAGCCACGGTTACAATGTCAGTACGATGTGAACTTGTATTTTTCCGCAAACTCGCAGTGTTACCATATTTGGAGACTTGTCGACAAATCACTTATGGTCGTTTCCGAATTCTAAAAGAGATTTTCAAATATACCATGAGATTATCAATGGGAGTCAATGCCAAAGTCCTTATTAGATCGACCAAATCAGTACTTACACTTTACCTTATTGAGCTTTGTTTGTGTACTAAAATGAGCAGTGCCAATCTAAAAAATCTAAAACTCCCGAAAGGAGCATACCTCCACGGTGTTAATCCAAGTGGTTAAACATCGGATAGGGCGTTTCCCAACTTTGAAATTCTCTGCGGACATTCAATGTTCTGGTGCATGATAAGTTGCTCTATTTTTGACACTCACTGGAATTATAAACGTGCAACGTCCGTATGACAATAAATAGTTCATGTGTCGAATTCCAAAGTGATGTACGTAGGCCACGAAACTAGCACGCGCCGTAATTTGTTCTATCCCTAACAGTGCATAAGAGGTAATCACATTCTAGTTTGATAGGAGCTTCCATTCAAATTTTCCTCCCTGAATGCAATGCTGAAAATCGTTGGTCAGACATTTGGGGAAGACGTTATTTTCTTTTTACTGCCTTGCACCAGTGCATTTATTCAGCTTTCGTAGTTCAGTTTTAGAAAAATCGAATGGAATGGAATAGAGCTCTGCCGATGTCCATTTAGTTCGACGCACGTTTGAAGCTATCGGATTATGTAGGAAATTTGCAGATGTATATGCGTAACCGGAGATATTTGGGTGAAATTTTCATCCAAATCGAAATTCACCACACTAAAGAATTTGGGAATATGGACGAGTTTTATATGAAAACGTGAACTGCAGATCCGCTATAGATCATCGAATGAGAAATACATGGAATTGTTGCTGGAGGACACATCACACACTGGTGGATGTGGCATTTGTGATGCCATTTAAGGTGACGTTTGCGCTGTATCAGTGTCCAAATTATAAGTGAAAAAGTATGCAAATTGCGTAGATTTACAACACACTGTTGAGGAACAACGAGCGCTACGCTCTCATTGCATCTCGGTATTGTTTCTAAGAATCAGTTGCCGATTGTGGCCATTTGCACTAAAAAGCTACCAACAATTCAAACCTTTCACGGTTCCCTCTATCTTCATCAGTTAGTTGGCTCACCTATTTAAATCACCGAGGCTGTATTTAGTTTGACAGAAAACATCATCTTCAATGCATACTGGCCATGTTCAGTTCGAAGCGCCAACTGGAAGCGAATGGTTGAGAACTGGAGATCATAAAGTTTAAATTAATCTTAATGGATCGCAGTGGTAAGTGGAGCTGCAAAGCTGCATATTTGAAGACGTTTCCACTTTTAGTTTGTGCAGAGAGAAATAACTGGAACTATTGTCTCGATGATTTTGGCCCTGCATTTCACACAGTTATCTTAACAAGCAGCATGAGCAACACAGACAGCATTATCGGGTTCTCTTGAAAGTATTAATCAGTTAAGTCTCCAGAATATGTGGGTCGCAAGCTGCAAGTAAACATTTTATTCATTCTTTATTTCGATATTACGCAAACACTGGGTATCCGATGCAAACAGATGACCGACTGCAACTTACCGCCTGCTGTTTCAGGAGTCATGAAAGTGATGTCAAGATGCACGTGCATTTCACATACCGAAAATGCATTCACACTGACTAGGCTATGAATTGAGAAGCGCGATTCGTCATACGAGGGTATACTGGCAAATCTAGGTCTGCGGCACACGTTCTGTTAACAGTCTAGTGGTCATGATAGATCATCAGCAATAGTAATAGGGAATCAAAGTAATATATGCAAGCTTACACCGGTAAACTGGCAGACAATAAAAATACATGGTCAGGATATACGCAATTATCCCACTGACAAACTCGTTTCAAACCAATCAAAACTGCGAAACTCATCGTGACAGGAATACCGACAGGTAAGAAACTTGTCCGGGGAAGGCCGTTTGATCCATGGAAATCTCAGCCAAATAGAGTACCAAGCTGGCTGGTGCATATTTCATAACCGATTCAAAAATTGGTGTCACTTCATATCGAAGTAGATTTTTTCAAACCTGCTAGTGCACCAGGTATTTCGGTGGCCTCTGATAAGGTGTCTTCTATCGATGTGGATTTAGTTTTAATGAAACCATGTCTAAATGAAACACGTCAAAATCTCAGCTACTCCATTCATGGTGCTTCTTGGCGAAAACATTTTATTGCATTATGCACCAACAAAATTCATTCTGGTCTGGGAGCTATTTTATCCATGCAAATTGTGGAAATAGACAGCCAACTTTGGTCCACTGTAAGGTGACCTAGTGTTGCCTAACGTAGAAAGAAATTGATGATTGCAGTTCAAAGTTAGTTTTTCGCAAACGATACATGCAAGACAGTTACATTTCTGCTGACAAAACATTTTTTCCGAAGTTATGAGTCTTTGATTTCGGCCTTACACAAATTGATCTTTCTTGTCAAGGAGAGGAAAATGACGGATTGAATGTTTTAGTCATAAAAGTGAGGAGGAAACAAAAGGGGCTAAGCAACATTACTTGTATACGTTTCCAAACTAAAGGGTCGCCATTCGCCTTGTCCAAGTTTTACACTAACATCCGTAAGACAGTCAGGATCATCGCTCCATAGACATGTACACACCCGACGCCCTCGAAGATGTAAACTGTCTTCTTGGTGCAAAACTCATACGCACTGGTTACCCAAATAACTGATAGACCATCAGGGTCAACAAGAAAGCACTACGCAACGAAGGAAGCTGTATCAGACTACCCTTCATTGGAGGTTATATTATTCGTGACAAGCGTTGCAAGCTCAGCTGGGCAAGAGACCAAACATCCTCTCGACCAAACATCTTAGCATCCTGCCCGTTACGCTAAAAACCGTCTGAACCAACGTAAATCTAGACGGCTATAACTCTGCTTTGCATCAGGTGTGTCCGCTCAGCCGCAGGTGGGGAGAAACATGCCCCTGCAGGACAGACCAAAAACGTCCACAGCGAATGTCAAAACGTACTGCAGCTGGTGTAGATGAAAAGATTTGGTTCAATACACAAAAACATTAGACAATCCTAATCACCTGTTCTCTGGACGACGTTTGATTTCGATTTTGCATTCCAATTTGAGTTTTAGAATTGGCTCCCAGGCCTTTCTAATGCACCTTCGGTAACACGAAACTAAAGAAAGTAATCTTGATATATGGGCACAGAACCTAGGGTTAACTCAGGATAAAAATTGATGTTTTCCATCGTGAGATCTCTGTGTGTTCATATGTTTGTTGCAACAATGGACTAGACGTATGAGCACAGTCGATGTTCACATTAAATTGTTTTTTTCAGTTTGACAGGCATTAAAAAATGTCAAGAAAATGTTGTAATTAGTTGACTTTTAGCCATGTCTTTATCGGCACACTGAACCTCCAAGCTCATGTCCACGAATAACCAACTTAGGCAAACTGGCTTCCGCAATGCTATATTGTCAGCTAGTTTGCGATATTCTTGTCCATATCAGTCGGCATAGAGAATTCACGAGGACGTTTTCTAATTTTTTTGTTTTAGCTAGGAACAGCGGATTAACAATTTATTTCTCCGGTTAGCAAAGAATAAGTGTTTTTGAACGCAGTTGTAATGAGCACTTTACGGCGTAGGCCACGGGATAATAAGGAGGTTCTTGGACTGGTCCTATGAGGTAAAAAGAGAAAAAAGGATTCACCGTTTAACCATTTGCCTTGGCATTTGTACTTACGCCGAACAGGTTTTACGACGACGTGAGAATACGTCGATGGTAAATTGTTTACTTTTCCCCTTATGAAATTGACATCTACGTAGGCGCACCTTTGGGGAGATAAACTTGATGGTCCATTTATACAACTTTTTCAAGAATAAACATTAGCTCAAAACTGTTTTCGTGTTTCCTTGTTTGCAGGACTCTTATTAACTTATCTTTCGCTCAATTGAAATATACTTCCGCTCAGACGTGAGTTGAGCTACTGCATGACAACGCGCCCCTTAAAGTTCACCTTTTTTGAGATAAACATGAGCTTTCAAGCAGTGCAAATAGAAATGAGAGTTTGACTAGCACCAAACTATATTCCACTTAAATTTAATTGATAACAATTTTGGTGATTGTCAATGAACACCTTTTAGTATGATGAAGTTACCAGCTTTTCAGTTCCCTTTCCGAAGTTAAGGAGATATCGGAGTTAAGTTACTACTGGACGGAAACGCGTTATTAGCTACGATCACCGGAATTTTTTAATACAGAGTGACTGAAGTACATCTTAATGATTCTCCCACTGCGCTTTGTGTGGTCAGCATATATAATCCGTGCGCCAGTATGACTTTTGTGTCCCCGAGAACTAGTGAAAGAGTCAACGTTTAGAATCGGTTGAACAAGCACCGTTGCATGAAGGAATCTTGTATATTAACCGGGAAGAATGAAAACAACGAATTATGACGGACGGACACTTTGGTTCAGTAGCTTTGTCAAATCAGGCCAAAAATGGTCTGCCAGATACGCAATTTTTCCGACGCGTTCTGTATGAACTGGAAACCCAGAAAATTTCTACCCTTTTGGATCGGATCAGCACTTGTTCGTAACTCGGTGCAGATCAGAGATCTTGGTAGGCGTGAATGCTAAATGGTTCATTTGAAACGATTTAGAGCAATATCCAGTCACTGTTTTGTTTTACGGTCAGTCAGCTACTTCAGAGCTATTGTTTGTGATAAATTCGAAAGCATTGGTATTTTGTATGTTTCCTCTCCGTTAGTCTCTGTTTGAAATTCCGTGAACTGTGTGCAAATTGGTTTTGACCAGCGGCAGAGCAAACTTTTGGCATTAGATCGGGGTTACTTTGGTATATCTGTTTATTTGAAACTATGAATCTAAGAAAAACAATTTTCTTTATAAACAAATCGCTACCGAAAATAATTTTGTAGTAACGCTGCGTAACACGCTCCGTTGCCCCGCGAGGGTTTTTGACGTTCATACGGCCTGAAATTGACGGATGTCATGATTAGCAGCATGAATGTGTGATGTTCATTAGGACAAAGACTTTACGATTCACCACTCAGGCACCTGCCTTACACAGTTTGGAAAGTCACACTGTGATCTACAGTTGCTGACCATCGACAAATGACGCAGAATTAACTGGGATCATGCAATGCATTTTCGCATCAGCTAACTGGCAAATGAATGCACATCTTGATAGCTGAGTAGGACATTTCTGTTGTACAGTGTCTCACAGACTAAAAGTGGCAATTCTAACTTTAGCAGACTAATGATATTTTGTAGGCTAGCTTTTGCCAATGGACAAACCGGCGTGTTTCAGTCGATGTGCCTTTTTTCTTTTCCAATTTCTAGCAACTTGAAGATGAACTGTTATTTATCTACTCATGATGTAAACCGATCGGTAACATGGACATAAATAGTACTAATCTCTAGTCAACGGGTCTCCTGCGGAAAAGGCGAGCCTATAAAAAACAGAATAAAATACAAACAGCTGCAACCAAAGCAAAACTACCCGAGGGAATAAAACCGATGCGTTGACTGCAAATGCGATATCTTGGTCAAAAATACACTTTCCGTCATTAAGAAATCGATCAAAGCTCTTAAGGACAATTGCAAACTTGTTCGCTTTTTAAATGATAATTAGCGCAGCTTCGTAATTGCTACAATGACTTGGTAATGAGTAGTACGGGTAGTTTTGCATTTTCCCTTCGAATTGGTAAGGAAACTTCCACGGGCCAAAAGGAATCGGTTCTTGTTAACATCTCCAGTTAGCAAACCAAAACGAGAATTCAAACTAGTTACCCCAAGTTGATTGCTTTGGACTATGAACGGTGCTTATAAAGCAGAAAGTTCCTTCAAACATTGCACACCAGTTAATTAGTTTGTAACCTTATTCTCGAATCTATGCACTCCGTCTAGGCTAAAACCCAACTGTTAGTCTCTGATCAGGTTTTGAAAACAAAACATCCGAAGGTTTTACTTAGGCTTGGCAACACAACGACACACCACCGATCTTTCTGTCCATTTGTGCTTCTTAGAAGCGACCAGTATACTAAAAGGACCAAGGTGGTTCATGAAAAATGAATATTCCTCCAAGAATAAACACATTAAAAGTTTCACTACTGCTCATCATAATATTCATGTTGTGTTCGTGATACGGCCCGGTCCTTGTGAGCATAGTGCGGGCTCTGCGCCGTCAAATCCTCATCTTTCCGGGTAAAGGCTGGTGAAATTCAGTACATATTGATTGAATCAAACTGTGAATCGGATGCGTACATCCCTCTAAGAGTTACATCATCAACTGCTGGGCACATTCTGTTTTCAGCGGTCACAAGCGCATGATAAGTCGAGGAAATGTTCAATTATTTGAGCAGATAATATATAAATATAACCAAAAATTCAGCAAGTACCAAATTTTATTGCCCCTACACGTACTAAAACCCTTTAATTGCAGTTGCATACATGAACAGTAATGGTCACTCCTTACATGATCGGTAAGCATCGATAGCGACTACCTTTTTCTGGAGTTATTAGGCGAACCGATTAAAAAGTCACTCTTTTATAACTGTAACTCGAGTGTCGGAATTTCGCATCGCATGCAAATATCGCCTTGCACTATATTTACCGTATCCATACATAATTCTTTTCTCCTGAACATTCTAACTTTCTATGCAGTTCCCGGTCGCGAGATAACTTTCGCTTTGACAAAGTGAAGTAATTTAGACGGAAGAAATTTGTCCCTTCGATTCACTTATAACTGGTTTCTTTCATTTACTGCCATTCATTAGCAAAATTTACTAAGCTGGCACACAACAACCGCTTCCGGTTAATCAAACTGCGATGTTTTTTCGTTTAGAAAATTTGTCATTTCCCAAACTCGACTGAAAATGCAGCACGTGTTGTTCTCGTGATCTTGAACGGATAGAATCTGCCATTAGAGATTTGATTTGGTGTAATAGACAAGACAAAAGTTAGACATACGAATACGCTGACAATATATTGCATTCTCGTAAAATAGCACAGTGACATCACAAACGATTTGAAATGCATACTAGACAAGGATAAGTTTCCTTTTCCGTAGAACCGAGTCGGCATTGTTGAAAAGAATGACAAAAATAAAAAACATCTTCGCCTTTCAGAAATAACACTGAGCGCTCTGTCTAAATTTTGCATTAAGGTCCAAAATAGCTTTTGTACATTAACTTTTACGAGAATGACCAAAATGATGGGTTTTAATCTGAATCCGAGCATCACGTGAGTAAACTAACTATTGTATTGACAGGTCTTCGAGGTTAAGTTTTATTCGAAAACACATGCTTCGGAAGTGAAATCGTCAGGAAAGGCTTAGTGAACAGCAACCTGACATGTTAATACACAGTAGCAAGCATCACTTCCGTGTGCATAAAAATTCAATAACGGCTTTCTTGTCCGGGGGGCAGGAATACAACTTAATTCAGCGAATCAGATCGGATATGCACATTTGAAAGAATGTCGGGCCGTCTAGTTGTATTCTGTTTGATGCATCTAGGATTATTTATCTTCATTTGAGGAAAAAGTGGTTGCACTTCTTGCGGACAGCCAGTAAAACGGAGATTTTGACAAATGGTGATTTAAAAGTTCCTTCCACTACCTGTAATTGCACAACTCGCGAATTTGGGTTAAATGTGAATGAGTATTCTAAGGTCATTAGAACTTTTCATGGTAGGTTCAACTTTATAGATAAAATTTAATTCTTTTTCGTTTGCCCCACTTCTCAATCAATTTCGTGTTCACTCAGCCACGACTTGATGGGTTTGAGCACTCGACCACTTTGAAAATGTGCCACTGGTTCACCTGTCGGCGTGCCTCACCCCGTCAACAACGGCAATCTTCCTAACAAATGCAAAAAGAAACTTACCGGCAAATGAACACTTCTGGATGCGAATTTACGACGTATAAAAGCAAAACAAAAGAACAGGCCTTTTGTGCATCCACCCTTGAGTCATATACAGAATCTTCCAGTTAAAAAATAATGTTTTTGGGTGTGATTTGTTTACATTTGAAACCGAATAACAAAACGGAAATGTCAAAATAGCTGTTCAAAGACGAGTAAGTGCGTGAACATAGCACCGCAGTGTAAGAAACCAATTGAGAAGAAACGTGACTATTTCCAGTGCTACTGAGGAATTAATTGAACCGGCTAGATGCTATCTCTTCTGGGTACGTCTGCAACGTGACTCATCTTGCATAGACATATGTGCAAGCGTGCTGTCAGGTGAACTGCCTGTCCATGCGGTTTCTATTTGCCCGTTACTGAATGAGAAACTTTGCACAACAGAAGCTATTCTGCGGGCAATTGCAATTTTCGTTCATACAACAGACAAAAAAATAACCAGAACTTATTTAACAAATTGCTTCCGTGTATTTAATTACGCAGCTGCTTGAAGAGGAGCATCAAGATCAAGTAGTGGGTGGGTTCTGAAGCCATTCTGGTGCATTATATTCATGCCAATAATGTAAGCAGTTCGCATTTTTTCAGACTGACTGGGCATTGTTATACTTTGGAAGCATAAGTGAAACCCCGGATATCTCACCTCCGAGGAGAGACAACGGGAATATGAAGATAAAAATGGTATATTTTCACATTGTACATCTGCTACTTGCAGATCCAAATTAGTCAGGATGAACGCAATAATATTTCGTGGCTACTTTACGGTGTTCATAAATTGTAAAGCGTCATACGTATTAACATGAAAGCAAATCATTGAAACAGGATAATGCAGGCCAGTGACTATCATGTTCCAACTGTCAAGAAATGCAACCATTAATTCAAACTCCTCCGGTTAGTTAATTCACGTTTCATAAACATCAGCTTGGGAGGAACTAGAATTATGACAATCGCAATGCACAGTTCCTCAAAGGACATTGTTGATAGTGGTAACAACACCGACGATGTGGCTATCGATTAACTGGTGCATTCAATATTGATTAAATGTTACACATTTTGGTTAGAACAATTTCGAGAAGCAGCGTTTCCAATAGCACTCGAGTTAGACGTGTGTTGCTAAGCTAGAATTCTCAAAATTCCTGTGCAAAGCCTGAATATCCCAGTCTTGGCCGCAGTCGATAAGCGAATAAATCTGTGCCTCTAATCTAATCAAAATTGTTTTCTCATTTGTTTAGTAACTTTCCCTTTAGACACAGTAAAGGAATTCATGCCTAAAAGCCAGCATCGTAGGTTCACTATGCACGTATATAATTTGCGTTAGCTAATTTACTTCACGGTTGAAATACTAGGTTATATCGACGACGATCAGTCCATTTAGAAAGCAATTAGTTTCCGTTTCGGGAAGTGCTCGGCAAATTCACTGTGGTTTTCTTCTTCCAGCTAGATTTTATTCGGACACCGTCTGCATTTGGAAGTCATCGGTTGCGCATGCAAGCCTTTGAAGTAAATAGTCCCCCGGGTCTGAGGCCAAAGGCGATAGGAAACTTACCTTGGGTAGTTTTCCAAAAATTTCAAGTTTCCGTCGAAGTAAGGAAAAAGTGACCTTGGTATTTGAAAGTTTAACTAGAAACGTCGTGAATAGCGAAGTGTTTTTCATCCAACCTTGTCGAGTCACGCGAACCAGTGCATGGGACTGGCTGATTATGACTGACACTTAAAGGCCGGCACCTGTTTACCATTTCTAATTCAAAATGTGATTAGATGATCTCAATGTTGACTGTGCGATGTGATCAAAACTGAAAGTGGTAAATGGTCGATATCCGAACTTAAGTGCTATTTTATTTTTGTCGTTTCATGTGAATTCAGACAAATCCCCTAAAAGCGCTGAACTAGATAAATGCTGTGCTTTGGAAAAGTGGCAACCGGCGAACAACTTCCTGATGGTTAGGGAAAATATATCAACTAATCTATCATGTTGTCATTCGTTTGAATGTATTAACCATTTGATGAAAAAGAACTCAGGTGTTTTGACTCATAACCACGTATGAATCTTTAGAAAAAGGATATTACGAATGGGATTTTTGTTACGCACCGCGTAAAAGATTTCTTCTTTTTAATTTCGTTTCCAGGTACCTACCAGTGATTACGTAAATTATGCTTAAACCACGGATCTGACAAGTTTGAATGGTTGGTGGCAGGAAAAAATGCAAACAACCAGTGATTCCAATAAGTTAAATGTGTTGTTTATAATTACGCCGAGGACATTTTTGGCATGTGTACAACTGTTAGTTTTCCGGCCACACAGATCTCCTGCTTTAGTCTAAATGGTTGGGGGGAAAATATTCAGCTTGTTCGCGGTTAAAATTTATTCTGTTCCAGACTGTGTGCATATCACCGTCGTCAACCGAGAATCTCCTTGTTGTTTTATTCGATATCCGTAGCAAGTTGTGTATATGCCAGGTGATGCAATATCAACAAACATCGTTATATTTCCGGCTGCCTGACCGGCAAAAGATGACCAAAATATGCTACGGTGATTTGAGTACAATTTATGCAATTGTGCACTGGAAAACTTTACATACAAAGGGTGAGTAACGTTCAGAATGTATTTTATAATAATGTAGTGAAACCAGTCCTACTGGTCACTGGGAGCAGCTCCAAAGAATACACTAAATGTAATCCTTTGATCAATGCAGACTGTTTGATGAAGATAATGCACAATTCTCTTTTATTGAAACAGATGCGATCAACCAATAAATTATTTGATTTCATTTACAGTGGATTGCTTGCATCTAATTACGCAAACACCAACTACAAAATGAAAACAGAATTCAAAACACTAACCATGTATACAGTAAACCAATAAATGTGTCCGTGGGTTCTGAATATAGCAACCTTATTTTTTGAACAAAATCCTGTACAATCGTTGCAGTACAGCACCTCGGAGGGTTAATAAGTTTCCCTTGGTTCGGCTTAGCCTCATAGAATTATGGGCTCAGCCGACAGTTGTGCACAACAGGTTGACCTTTCGAGACGGAACGAGTAGCCGAAGCGCGAGAGGTAAATTGCATTTTTCAAGTTTCCCGTTCATCATACCTCTGTAAACTATGATCGGTTCTGTCATTTCATCGATTTCTTCATTGAATGCTTTATCTTTCAAACCGTACCCTACCCAGCTTTGGCTGAGGTTCGAGACAGCAGGTGGTATTTTCTTACCGTTTTTCAATAAAAGGATGCCAGGAAATTGTCACGAAGCTCATCTTCGGGCATGCAGTTGGGAAATGTTCACGTTTCTCGTTGACATTTAGATTTTCACTACTATTTGGCTGTCTACACAAGATCCACATTTTAAGAAATTTAATGACTGTCTCGTCAGCTCATTTGCCGTGAAAACTTTGATTTTAACAAGCTTGATTTTTTCTGTTTATGCATATTCAAGAATAGTTTGTACGAATTTCTGTAACGCATTTCTTATTTTCCCTTAAATTATGTTGCGTTTGCAGATCTAAGTGCGATTTGCTCATTTTGCCATTCAAAACAATACACTGCCGGAAAGTTGAATAAACTTGCAAGCACGATTTTGTCTGCCCGTTTTTTTTTCTCACTTTATCTGCTAATACTTTTATCCGGTTTAATCGTGGCCCACGGAGACTTCATTGATCGGTTATCGCGCGATAACACCGTGTCAGTCAAACCTGACAAGCGTACTCGAAGGCCCTATCGTCAAACACGAAAACTCCTTTCTACCACCGCCCTTGGCTTTACTACTGTTTCGTTTCTTTCACGTCTGTATTTGTTAAACTTCCTCCGGACGATAGCAATAGGCAGACGGATATCAGATAGAAAGTCAACTGACGAGGGCAAGCAAGATAGACAGTTACTTTTCCTAAATTGATTCGTTTCTTGTGACAGTTACTAATTAATAGGCACTAGAGAAAATTACACGCGGATGTTTTACTGACGTTGTCAGAAGCAAATCTCCAGAGATTAAAAGCCACAAGTTGAAAAACAGTGTTTTAATGGAAGATATCCGTAAGATTCGAATCACTTTCGGGCGTGTGTGTAATTTGTAGGTTATTAGTTACAAATGTGTACACATAGCCTGGGGCCAGTAATGCAACGAATCGGAAGAATTTTGCACATCTGTGTGCCAGTAAATCAACTACGTCTTTAGAGGCAACTGAGAGATAACTTTTTGGACAATGTGATCAGAAGTTGTCGAGGCAACTCTGCGCCTTAAAGAACCTCACCACAAAAGACACATAAGCATGCCTTTACCAATTGTCGGGTATTTTGTCAATAAATAAATAGAACAACTTTTAGGAAGGCAGATTATTTTTCCCTTCAGGCGACCACATAAGATTACAGTGTGGTTCCTTTTAACTTAAAAAAGACATTGCGCACACCAACAACTTGAAAATCGGACTGAAAATCCTGAAATATCCCCAGAATGTGTTCATTATCAAGCGAAGCCCAGTAAATTTATTAAGTTTTCTTTACGTGACATTAATTAAGTGTACGGTATATTCTCATGCTTTGGGCGACTAAAATTTTCTTATTGTTAATCAGGACAGACATAGGAAGGTTTGAAATCCAAAATGCCCAGAACAACTCTTATTCAGCTGCCGAGTAGCCATAATGATAGTAAAGTCCAAATGAAGCATTCTTCTTGTGAGATGAAGATTTGGTTCTGCAACAATAATAAAACAACAGTTCTCACTTGTAAATTATCAAATAAGTGTGGTACCCAAAAAGGAACGGCGGTTTTGCTCTGTCTTAACCAGCAGGAAAATAAAATCCGACAGACAAAATCAGAAACAGTGCGGCTTCTTTCCGATCCATACAGAGCAAAATCGAAAACCAGGAACCCGATCGTTCAACAGGAGGATCGTTACAACTTATGCTGGTCACTGGCGAAGTCGGAGATGAAAACGTCAAATTCTTTTACTGCCGACTATGTTACTGCGCCACCCTTGTCGCATTCATCCCATTGGGAAGAAGGTATGTGCCACAGATGTTAAAATTTTCTTCCATTATTTCTGTTTCACACGCAGACAGTCCAACATCTATAGGTCATATATCTATCCAGTAGTGTTATACTTACTTAGTTTTCTAAGCGAGAGCCGAAGAAACGGAGGGATTTGGGCAAAAACGCTTTCGCAGGTCACAAACGTGAGGTTGGCCAGATGGAAAATCGGTCTGCCCTATTGGGTAACTTTTGTGATAAAGTACGGAGTGGGTCAGTTAACTTCGTTTGCTTGCAGCGTGGATTATTGTTAGTGTCTGAAAAGACAGTCTT
Organism: Fasciolopsis buskii; assembly: GCA_008360955.1. NCBI lineage: Eukaryota > Metazoa > Platyhelminthes > Trematoda > Plagiorchiida > Fasciolidae > Fasciolopsis > Fasciolopsis buskii. Next base: position 125,520 of record LUCM01005352.1, read on the forward strand.
AGGCCGTGTCTTCGTGTTCACTGTCCGTAGTGTGCTTGTCCATGGACGATCCCGGATTTCTGTTCTGCCAAACATCACAAACGTCCCGCATAGTCGTCGGTTTCAGTCAATTCAGAATGTGCTCGTACCAGGTTTTAGGGTAGTTCATTTCCTTTGCTACCTTGCGAGTAATCTCAGCCGGTATTGAGAAGACACAATACATGTCAAATAGTATTCGTCCCATTATATTTGGTGAGCAAACAACCACTCAAAACCTGATAGAAATTGACTTTTATCGGGTTTACTCAATCTAATTATTTTTGGATGAAGACTGCTATCAAGTTCTAGCAACTTGAAACCCGTCCATCATATCACCTGTTTCTTAATTCGCTAGTTTTTGGAGGTTCGGTGGCGTTGTTTTGCTATGACCGTGGGGCGCGTGGACTAAATAATTAACTCTGGATTGATTATATTTGTTTCCGTAAATCATCCAGTTCCTTTAGTAAAATTTTACAGTTTCATTATTTAGACAACGAATCAAAAGTTAGCTTGGCAATAGCGAAAATCGTCTTTCGCTATAGATCGGAAAGCCTCGTTGCTGATTCAGTGAGCCCAAAAACCTTTTCATTGGTGTACTCACTTTTGACATCATTTTGCGCAAACATCACATAGATTAGCAAGGCCGAATGCACTAAATATGAAGTACTTTGTAAGCTGTTTTATAGCCCGGTGCGTACAATCGGTCCAAGATTCAGGTTTTGGAGACATGCGTTTTGAATTAAGAAAGTCAAACAGCCTATGTTATTTAGTGAAAGCATTACGGTGTCAGGGTTTTATTGCATACGTGACCCAACGCCGTTAGTAACGAAATATGCAATCCGAAATTTTGCTGCAAACGGCTGTTTGAAATACGCGAGTAGAATGAAACGCAGCCACACAGTTCCTCTCGCACCATTCTACGACTTTAGGCCCAGATACGCCATGGCTTATTTGGGTCAAGTATGGGATTCCACTGGGATAAACTCAAAATATGCAAGTAATTACTTGAATTCTGTCTTGTTTCCGGTTATTGTCCTAAGGTTTGTGCGTTCATGAGGAAGCCGAAAATGGCCAAACTACTATGGTCTGGTGATAGCAAGTAAAAGCAATGCTAAATAATTTTCGAATTTAATTTTAAAATTTGTGCTTTCCCTCTGGTACGCCTGGTTCATAAAACTAACTTTATGGTTGCCTCTCACTCAAAAAGAGAGCTAAATTGCGATTAACTGACACACTCACAATGCTTTTTCGAGCTTCGGGACAGCTTCCATTTTCTTGATTTTTTAATCAGGTAGAAATTTTCGAAATTATTGGGCAACCATCCGGATATATAATCAAGAACGGAACAAGTAGGGCGAACAACATGTTCCACCTCTAATTCAAACATTATATAGCCGAATTCAAATTCGTAAAACACTTTGCTTCTTAGGCCAGCAAGAATGCTTCGATTTGGAAAGCAAAGGGAACCGTTGTGCGACCACGCATGTTGGTTGAAATTTTCGTGCCTTTTCTTTGTAAAGCAACATTAATTATCTTTCATAAATAAAAACAACGATGAGCACTTCTACCGAGTCCCATTAGGTCAGAAGTTGGATGAATTTTCATTAAACGTGAGCCGGATGCTAACAGTAACCACGAAGACCGCGAATGTGTGCCCAAGCATAACACACGACCTTGTAGTGAAACTTTGTAAAGTGGATTTCAAAGTGATAATTTTCATATTTTGTTTCTTGCCAGCCTTTACAGACTATATCGGGGAGGATTTCCCGTTAGTTTGGAAGCAGTCATTTTGATCGGGTTTAGAAGCCTTACAGCAAACCGCGTACTGGGGATGGCACTGGCTGCTCCATACCCAGAAACCCGAGATTGTGCTCCCGAGACGAGTTTGTCCACAGTAGCCTGTACATACGTTTTGCAGCATCAGTGATCTGCGACATCAAAGATATAGCCCTTAGACGCACAGCTGTAGAAATGGTTTATACGGAGCTTTGTAGTTTGGTTTTGTGCGCGCAAAAGCTCCCCTCAGGCATTGCACTCTAATGCATTACGTGTCACAAAGACAGGCACGACACCCTGAGTCTATCCCCTCTAACAACAAATACCCAAATCCAGTTGGCCACTTAGCTGTCACTACACCGTTATCCCAAACGGAACTTCGAAGTCTGAACAATGAATCACTGAAATCAGGTAGTCGCCTCTGGTGATTTGTTGTATTGATTCTTGTAAATTTTGCACGAAACGTTCATTCAAAAGCAATGCGCTGAAATGTCAGATCGACGAAATGTCATTATTCACAACAATACACAGTCTTTTGAATACCATTATGATTCCGGTTTGTTAGCCGTTGACAGTTTTTGTGACACTCAGTTCGTCTTGTGAATAAGGCCGCGCAAATAGCAAAGTCGGTTGCACACGTTGTGCTCTTCCTGTAGTCGCACGCTTTTGTAGGTTTCACAGTTAGCTGAAAATTGGTAAATCATCCTAGACTACGGATCAAGTAAGGCATGCTCTTAACCCTTTACTAGTTAGTATACACAAGTACACCCAGTACGCGATGCTTTGGCCACCGTGGACCTCGCATATTTGGAATGTGTCAACTTCAAGTTTACATTAACCTATATGATTTCACTTTATTTTAGGTTTGATGGAGTAAACAGACATTTGACAGTGCAGTGCACAAACCACTTTGGTTCCGTTGGGACTGACGGGGTCAGATTCGACAGCTTCAGTTAACTTTGCCATCGATGGCCACGAGGATAAGGTCATGGCGTCTGGACGTGAAGGTCGAGGGTTCGAATCCTCCCATCGCCGGTCAATTTCCCTAACTGACAGCCCTCCGTCGGCAGCAGCCCATTTCCTGAAACATGATGCATATTGTTGTTTCATTAGTAAGGGAATCAAAAAGATGAAAGATAAAGAGCAAAACGGTAATTCAAGTTCAGAGATCTAATTAGTGCACTATGGCTGCTATTAGCAACTCGTCATACGTCTAGTGGAGCAATGCCGCGCAACTCAAAAGCAATAAGTGGCCAAAAATCGAATTTCTATGTCACAATTTTCACCATCGATCTGTTTCGTGACAAAATTAACCTCTGTGTTTTCCGCACAATTCTCATTCAACGACAGCTTCTGGTGGCGCTGCGATCTTGGGCATTATCCGCATACCTGATTTACAAAAGAGAACATATTGGAATGTCAGGCGATTTCCATTTTCTACAGCATTTGGACTTGTGCTTGTCACCGTAACTTTAACAAACGTTCTGGGTTTCAGGAATGTTCCAAAACAACAATCGTGATGCAAAAGCTAGCCAAGAACCACAAAAGGTGTAAGGAGTTTCATATAAACGGTAAATCAATAATATTACTGACAGTTTCTGAAAGAATTTATATTAAACGATGAAAGGTTTTGAGTAAGTAGTCCAACAAGCGCAGTGGTCATTCGTCGCACTTCTCAACCAGTCTCCGATGAAACTAGATAATTCCAGATGAATACAAACAAGGATAAGAAAGCGTTCTCTTTTCTGATTTCTATTCAACATACGGCTTTCACTAAATTGGTTTCCACTTCTGGACAGTCATTTTGTGTCCTTGGTAGCCTGAATTCCCTAATGATTTACGACAAATTCTCTTTCTATAGAAATAAATTTCCACCCAGAAAAAGTTTTCTGATTTGTTCATATAACGGGTTACGTAAATTGAACATTGTGCACCGGAACGTAAAGCACTCGGACACACAGTTGGACCTAATCCAATCACATCCTCAATAAGCGTTTTCCAAACAACCAATATCGTGTCCTGAATTTAGGCTCTTCTGCAGCCTTTGCAGTGAAGCTGACTTTATTCTTCCGTCTGGTGCACAGTGGAAGTTCAGGAACCATCAAATTATTGTCCGAAAGTGTATTAGTTTATATTTCTACTGAATGAACGTGCAGAAATGTATAAATCACACAAACGGTTCGCAGTGCTTTTATCTTTGCTCTTTACTAAAACCACATCAAGTTTGTTTTTTGAATTACATATTTCCGCCAAAAATTTCTAAGGGAACAAAACAAACCCCAATGATATCGTCGGACAAATATTCGACACAATTCTGTCATTTACGGACGATTGTTGCAAGCAAACTCTCAAAGCAAAAAGAGAATTCCAAAAGTTAGTTATTTTGGGAACTGTAAACATCAAGATCCTGGGGACTATAGTGCAACAATTATGGGATCCATGTAACATAACTGCCCTAATATAAATAGTGTTTACGGATTTTCATTTGTTAATAACACAGCGTTGTTGGTAGATGTAATGCGCCAAAGGTTTGACCAACGTAACGAGTCTTTCCCAAGGCAAGTTTTGCGATCAAATTTATTTGAGTGTTTACGGATGTTGATTAGATTTTAGTCTTCAGGTTTTGATAGTTTTGTGTATGATTGAAAGTAACTGTTGACATCCAGATCCCAACAGTGGAAGTGATTCTACCATAATTTTCAAGTGGTTTTTGTACCGCAAAATTTATTTTTTCATCTCCCGGTGAAATATGAAATGTTTTGACAATAGGGAAGCATACAGTCATTTCTCCCACAGAATGGGTGGTTCCACAAATGACAACCCAGGTCACATGAGAGAAACCATTTGCTTCCCAGCTCAACGATCACACAGTCAACAGGGTTTGGATACTAAGAAGACCATTCTTTGTTCTGCCGGCTGTGCAGACCGACGATAATTCCAGTATATTTCTAAACAATATTTTAATCTGGCAGTTCTTAGTAGCAGAGGATTGTCTTCATGAAATAATTCACCATATGATATCATCGCTCGAATCACCATTAGGAAACGATGGAACAATTGTGCAGTTGTTTCATCCTTATTATGAATCATCAGCAGTGCATATCCACCGCGCCCGAACTGAAACGCCAACCCGGGATGAACGATCTTGAGTCGAGCGTCTTAGCCACTAGGCTACCTGGTAGGGTCCGAAAGGCTTGTTGAACTTCACCAAATGATGTTGCAACTATCCGTCATTGTTTGCACGTCAACAGGCCACTAGCTCACAGCAATCGGCCCATACTAATAGTCGCTTGACGATTCCTAACAACGATGAAACAGCTGCTCAGTGCTCTCATGTCTCTTCAATGGCGACGTGGGCGTTGGTATTACCTAGTAAATTATTTTGTCAATATTGTAAACAGTTGTGTCCATTAATGCTGATACTGTCCGATTCATGAGGCATTTCACTGCGACCTGACAAACAGTTCAGCTTTTTATGGCATCATTTACATGCTAGTTTTATCTTCGGGTGTTTCGAATATTTCTCGAATAATGAAGACCTGAATTATTCACGGTTCAGATCTTTTTGGAATATCTTTTATCGCCATCCGCTGGCACTTGAGAAACCCAAATTCGTTCGTAGATAAAATAAACTAATTTTCGAATGCAGCTCAATGACGCACGGACCAGTCAATCCAGAATGCCGACTTCGGAAAATCAACATCCAAAGAAAGAAGTTATTCTCATTGATTGCAAACGAAAAATGTTTGAGTGAGCCTATAAAACCAGATAAAGTTGCAAAATTGAAAGCTTCATTAAAAAGCAGTGATACGAAACCTAATTACGGATTTCTGGCTTTGCTTCATGAATTTATTGGTAGAAGTAAGAAAGATGGTCACGTGCTGCACTCATTTTTACCTTTCAATTATAAAATCCAACTTTTTAGCGGGACTACGACAACAGTCGGGTCCGAGCTTCTGCTTGCTGCAGTGATTTGGTTTTATAGGCGCTGGCAATTCTTAAGCAAAATTTTATATTCCGGCTTTATGGGCTAAAAGAACTGGGTACCCGTTTGTTGTTGGTGCAGCTGAACCCAACAATTAATTTTCCTACCATGTCCCATTATGCTTGAAGTAGAAATGCACATGCAAACGTTTTGACTCTAAAATGAATGCATCAGTCACTGCGTCCATGTACAACGTTATTTAAATTTGTTGTTCCATTTCTTGTCTTTCTGAGTGACACGTTTTCAGCGGTCATGCGAACAGAAACCCGAATAAGAAACTTACCTCAAAAGGAACAATTGGCTAATAATCGAATTTACTTGTCGCATGTTTCACCATCGATCTTTTATGTGACAAAATTAGCATTTAATAGGAATTGCTATTCTAGTTGTCATGCTTTGCTTCTGCGGACCACCTCGCTGGGTTCAAATTAAAGTAAACCACTCACTGTTCACCAGTAGGTTGTAGGTGCAATATTCATATTTCTTGGTTGTTGTCACTGATGAAAAACATTTAACGAATTAGGTACATTTAACTATACAAGGCTTTTCGTAACTCTTGAAAAAAGCAGCTTAGAAAAACTTCCTAACCCTAGTGACCGACAGCATAAACAATAAAATGTATAAATAATAATATCGCTGCGATGGCGCAGTAAGCGTCCGCCAAGGAGAACAAAAAAGCGACTCATTCACAACAATTTGATTCGCTTACGGTTAGCAGTTTAGCATAAATAAATAATGAAAATCGATTGGTCCGCCTCTATGCATTAGTAAAACTTTCTTCATTTTGAAGTGGCTTGCAACCTCCCTAGCGTGAAGCTGTTTTCATATTGAAGCCAAAGGTATTTCAGAATTTCTGCATCAGTTTCCAGTGATTGAGAAGCATATTAATTTATAGCTCCAGTACACAGTAGATAGGATTGAATTTCCGCCCTTGGTGTATTTTCATACAAAAACTTCCATGGACCTATCGATGATTTCGTGCAATTTAGGTGAGATTGCGAGAAAATCGATATGCTCAAGTGTGCTTGCTCATTAATTTCCCATGAAGTGAAACACTGAAATTGTTTTGGACACAATATCATGTTTTTTATTTTGCCCACTTCCTACGGATTACGAAAATGTCTTCGTCAACGATAAAATTTTCCCTCAAACCGAATCAATGTTTTCATCTTTTTGTGTGATGTCCACATTTTGGTCATGGAAAAGTGAACAAATTCCATACGAACAAGGCCGCTATGCAACGTTTTCGAGGACATTTCTTCTGGATCAGTCCATATTGTAAGTTCTCCCCACGTTATCAGGAGCCATTCTTCCAACATTACCAATGACGGGTCGAGAGAGCGAGGTGCTCAGTGCTTTCTGCTCTTTCGCATTGAAACAATATTACCTGCCTAAATGCGCGATTCCTCCCTACCCCAAGTTTGCTGACAGATGGAGCTTTGAAATACTGTTCTAAACCCACACATACAACGGTGTACAAAAATGTCGACAGTAATCTTCATATGGATTCAAGGAAAAATTTTTGTATTAATATCTCAAAAGGATCGTAAAAATTGCCTTAAGAAAGACTACTCACGGTAGTCGAAACGTTGGCAAATTACATCTACCAACAACGCTGTGTCATTTACATTATATCATTCACAATAAGCATAAGTAATTCTGTGATCACCCTGTGGAGCACGTGCTCTAGGCATAGTTTCTTCTTTTATTGTGATAGAACTAGTAGCCTTGCTCAGTCTAAAATTTCGGAAAAACTGAAACACAGGAATCTGAATTGGCGGTACACTACGGATCGGTTTATTATCTTCTAAATTTTAGTGCCATACAATGTTGCTGTTTCTCACTCACCCGCTCAGCATCACGATAATAACTTCGGCAACTAACTGAGCGTGTTCAAATGACCTTGAAGTAAGGCCACCGTTGATGTAGAACATGATCTTTTCTAAAGGAAAAACTACTTCCCTGTTCAGTCATGATTATTAGACACAAGTTAATGCAAACTTCACCGCCCAGAAATAAATGTCGTCGTCCTAGGAGTGCACGGAAATCGCAAGCATGGTACTCCTCTTGTTGTGCAAGGGAGTTTGTTATCATTGATTGAATCTAGACTTGGAAAAACCCCTAAATAGTCTATGGAAATTCCGTGCTCTAGTATGATTTTGGTTTTCAATTCCAAAAAAAATTATTTAGGAAACTGAATTTATTACAGTCTACAAACAGATACAATAATATTTAAATAGATTAATAATATTTTCCAGTGCTTGCTTAGACCTAGCAAGTGCTGGAACCCTAACACTACCGACTAAGGAATTTTTCGGGTTAGCTGATGTTTATTTGTCTATCCAAACTTGTTTGGTACATCGAGTCGTACCTTAAGCGGAATAACGATGTATTCGATTTCGATTTTGCGCCTGGAGTATATTTAGTAGCCTTGATCACACTCTCACTGAATATTCAATGAAAAAGGGTACGAAGCAGTAAGTGGTTTGGGCCTGCATGGGAAAGTAAGATTCACATTAATAAGTAGTGCAATGAAGCCTTGGCGTTTAAAACGTGGAAATTTCCAAGTAAACTCTTAAAGAATAAAAGTTCGCAATCTAATGACAATTCCTAAGATGACATCATACCGATGAAGTTTAGAGATTGCCTGCCCATCTTGGTCCAAATCTTGCGTGAAACGTTAGCTATACGTACAATCCAGTTGATACAGGTTTCGTGGTAGCAAGCACTATAAGTTCCCGCGGGAGTGTGGAATGAAGCAACTTCTTGATAACCCAACCAGTGCAAACCTCCAAGTAAACTGTAAGGTATCCGTTAGTGGTCTGTTTTAGCAGTTCGCGTTGGCAGTGCCGTTCAGGACTAATGAGCATAATGACTTAGATGCATATTTATATAATTCCGTCATACTCATTGGTCGTTATGTCAGGCAAACGATATAAGTTATGTTGGGTCCTTCAATAAACACGGTGAGGTAAGTGGAACAAATAACATCCACCCGAAGGCGTCAAGATCTTATCGAAATAATCACCAATGGCCACGATGTAAAATCGATCTAACTTTAACTTTCGAAACACATCTTCCCCTTTTTAGTCCACGTTTTTGCTACTTATGTTTTCGAGCACTAAATCAACCGAACCAGACAGAAATGCTTGACGGAAATCGTTGTTTCCGGATCCAAAGCAGTTTGAGCTTCGTAGTGAACACACAGCCAATCATGCAGATGAAGCATATCGTTTACCAACTTATCATGCTTAATTTTTTGTTTACTTTGCGTGCTTTGGCTAAAACCGCTGTTGGAGCAGCAGGTGTATGCATCCATTTTGGGTTGCGCAATTCATAACAGGACATTTTTAAAAATCTTATCAACGGACCATACTAAACCACTGAGAAGACCAACCGTCACGCAACCCTAGGCCGGCAGGTTCACCGAGCGTTTGTTGTTTGCGATGAAATTGCCATTTGGTCGACGTTATTTTGCCAAGCTGGAAGGCATTTAGTTGAAACCAAATGTTTTATGATCTGCCTCCATATCTGAAGCAGATATACCGTTATCATTTTGGAGCGTCCTTTTATTCATTCGAGCTGTGTTGGTTGTTGGGTGAGTGCAATTTAATTAATTAATTAATTCCCAACTTTTAAAGTCGGTTGCCTTTGGCATGTGCAGGAACACCTGGTTTAGTTGCTAACTAAACGGTCGTTGTTTATAAGAGACGATTCCCTATCTCCTAGTAGAATTATTTCCTTAAACGAGGGAGAAAATATGGGAATTTATCAAGTCGGAACCTGTGGAAACAGCATAATTTGTCACTGGAAACAGTAAGTTTCGCAACTTCATAATGGTTTTCAAGTGATAGTCTTCACTTTGAGAGTGTTCTTTCTACGTCAGTTTTCAACCCTATTCAACTGGCGTTCCTGCATCCATGGTTTGAATTTACTTTGACTGAAACAAACTCTTCAAACTAGCGGTAACCCTAAGACATCTTTAGAAAATTTTCCCAGCCTGTTTGACTGAGAAACTAGGTACGTTTGCTTTTCTGAACTTTGCTGGTCAATAGTTAAAGTGAGTTTAGTTAGACCATCAAATGCATGGGCAAAATTGGCGTAATGGTCAAAGATTTTTGTCCGTATAGAGTATTCGAACACTGACCAAGTAGCCGTTTTCCAGTGACACCTGCAGAATGCTTTAATCGTCGTTAACAGCTATGGAATACGATTTTCTGATCTGCATGCTATAAGTATACAGACCTACGCTATTCCTCATTTTTCATCTAATCCTGACCATGAAAACGTGAAAAATCGTGGACGGATTGCAAAAGTGGGTTTGGGTTGTGAAGAACTGATGTTGTTCGCCTCATTAAATGAATTTCTTTCAGTAAATCTAGTATTAGGGCAACGTGGCAGGAAAGGTGTATGTACAGTCAGAGCGAGGCGCATCAGATATCGGAACTTCGTGGAAATGCGGATGACATTTAACCAAGCACCACAGCAACTCATTTGTGCAAAAACTCGAATCTTGCATAAGCAACGAAAAGTTTAAAAATAAAAATTGCAGTCCTTGTTTATTCCTAACTGGAGTTATTCGTTCCCATGAAAAGGTTTCCAACCCACTAAATTGATGATTTGCTATAAAAGATTTGGCCAGAATGTCCTCTTGGAGGACAAATAGAATGTCCGCACCGTTACATTAATCAGCTTGGTCGGGAAACCAATGTTCAAGACATTCCGACACAAACCGGGGGAGGATTTAGATGGAGCCGTTGTTAAATGCCTCCATTCAAAGACGATGCAAGTCTCCGTCAGTCTCTGGAAGTGAAACTTCTGTCATCCCCTAACATCCATCTGATGAATACATACAGTCCCTTTTAAGCACTCCTTGGCCTGGCTTATCCAGTGAACGTCTACGTTGATGCACAACGGTTGCCTGCTCGTGGAATACAATATTCTTGATATCATCATTTTACATCAAAAGAAGCAGAACAGTAATCACACATTTTAACTCCAGTGGGAAATGAGTTTTATCACCATTGGTAGATAAGCAGATAATCCAGCCAATCAATGCACTATTCCAAACAAATCCAAAGGTAATCATTTTAGCTACCTGATAACTTCCACTATTTGATCTGAACCGTTTCGCCGCGGTGTTCCCCAGATTTCATCTTTAGATCACAAGATGGTTTTCAGGTCTTCATGTTGACTGACATTCTCAGTAGTCTGCGTTGATTATTAATCGCTCTTCTGCACTTGTACTCATCTTGACACCGAAAGGAACGTAGCAACACAGTTTGACTTCTAATCACCAATTCTGGGTCAGCCAGGATTATTAGAATGTGACTGAAAATGTCTTAAATTTCAGTAAATAACTAGAGCTTTACATTTGGAGAAGTCAGCAATTCTCATCGTAATGATGTCCGGATGTTGCTCGCTGGTTTTGGCAATCAATTTTGCACTGAACGATAAGGGGATATTCACTTTTGTCGTGTTTCACAGGATCATCGGATTCCAGACAACTGGGACCGGAAACTTATATTTCTATTTGGAAACCGTACTATACGGCCATTTTACACCCACATCTTGTATGTACAGGCCGATTCTATGTAAGTACAAATATGATTACGTATATTCGTAGTCGATAAAGGTCCAGCGATCAGTGTGCCCAAGTTCCCGTGTGAAGGTTTCAATTCCAAACCCTCAACGGCCAATCCGCTTCTCTCAGGTTTGCCCAATATTCCTCCCCAAAAAATCATTTGATTTCGTTTTTAGAATAAAGAAGTCAGAATTCTAAGGGCTTAAGAATTTATGACATTGAAGAATAGATCGGTTTCGCAATTATAACATGTTTTAGAATGCACACTTAATAAGTATGAAGTTGAGCCCTTCTTAGTCTTTTAAAACTGATGACCCCAGTTTTCCCATTAGTTTTTATAAATCAGCTACAGCAAATATATCTAAAACCTACTATCAATGGTAAAACTGTGCCAAAAAAGACGTTATTCTTCAATTTTACATCATTCTAAGTCACTTCATCGTATGGCCGCGACATACAAAAGCGCACTCTCCGTCGCTTAACCATTTTGGGATTTGCAATTTGTCTAGCAATTTTGAGGTTATCTTGTACGGAAAGTTTCCGTTTAGGCATCTAACGCCAGTCACGTTTGTGTACTTCTATGAGTTTTGCCAAAATCTCCGTGCGACTTTCAGTCGAGATTGTTTCTGCAGTCTGAACGACAGTGCCTAATTCAGTAGGTGTGAGGTGAACCCATAATCAGCAGACAGACTGCGGTAAATGCCACTGCTTTAGACGATCAAAGCCAATATTGGTTTGGAATAATTAACACTGAAGCTGTATGATCCAAAGAAACTTTTTTCCATTGGTTTGCAAAACGCAACTCAAGATTTTGGTGAATCATTCGTCATCTATGTAGGCAGTTTCTCCATCCAGTTGAGTCTTGAATAAAAGTTGATTTGAGATGGGGAGAACCCCGGGAGTGCTTCTGTCACTCCAAATCGCCGATGCAGAGTTTATTATTAGTAGCGATAGATACAAGTATATTTGTCTCCTAACTGTAAATTTCAAATAGATTTTCAAATAGTTTGATTTTTTTAATTGCTCCAGTAAATAACGGTGAAGCAGTTGTTACCATGGAGTACAGAGAAACAAATTACTCAGGCAATTCTGAGCATCAACAGAAACAGCCCCGAAAACATGCGTCCTCTTCGGTTGGAAAACCCTGATTAAGAACTTGGGTTGGTTGGAGGAAATGCACTACTGATGAATGCTAAGGAAAGTGAAACTCCAGTCTGAAGCTTTCCGAATTTAAGATGCTACCGGACGGTCTATGATTTGTGCGTAAATGCCTTAGCCCAATGAGCAATCATTCAAGTATAAATATTGGAAATCATTTGTGTTGTCTTTTCCACTTTTTGCATTCGCTGAGACACCACGCAGTCGGGAGGAGGTTACTTTGCGGAATGCAAACAATACATCTTTAGACCCAAACTTTTCGAAAGTATTTTTACAATTAACCAAAGAATATTCAACATAAATTCAGGATGTTGTTTACTGCAGCGTATATAGTATGTTCAGGTTTTGTTGACTCCAATTGACAGTCTGCTAAAATGGGTCGAGTTTACGATTTATCGTGCATGTTAATCATGTGACACTTAATGTGGTTTTCGCATACCTTGAAGGTCCTGATAATTTGAAGCAAACCAGGAATGCTCTGGTTGCACTCGGTCCAACCAAATGTGTGCAATGCATTTCCGATTGAAATGGGTTTCTGAGTCCTTTCCTTGGATTTATCTTCTACAAACTGGATCTCTGGCAATCATCAGCATCTATTCATGACCACAAATAGTTTAGCCTGGCGTCGTCGGTTGCATCAAGTAGAAGCATCAATTCCTGCTTTATTTCAGCCCGGCATTAAGACCGCATGTTGGGCAGAAGAATAGTGACTTTATCGTTTCAGTACCAGAATGGTTTTTGGTCACTAATGTTTCCAAAATAGGCCAGGATTGTTTCTCGCAAGCAACTGCTGTGTGTATTTCAAGGGGCACATTTTAGTTATCCTTTCACTGATTATGGAAATAACTCATTCCTAAAGTTCGAACAATAGCAAAAGGTTCATAAAACTACTTCTAGCTGAACCAATAGGATTGCTTTCAATGTGGGTAATTTCGCATTCAATGGGTGTCACTTTTCTCATCACGATGATCGTGAAATAGGACCGGGAAATTTTACATGGGTACGCCGATCTTTACTAATGTCGATTGTGCATTTAACTCCCCCATTCCTTCAAAAGTACTCGTTAGATGAAATGTCACATCCTTCTTGCACGCACTTTTTTCTGGTCTTTGACTGCGTCTGTTCAAACCCTGAAGTTGGAGATAAAGTAGATAAGATTTCACATTTGGATGAGGAAAATTCCATTTCACTCACAGACGCACCAACAAATCCATTTGGATATTTCCACTATGGAAAGACATTATAGTCATTGAATACTAAGGCATTACGATCTTGAAGGTAAACTTCTTAAGGTCAGCAGGAAGAATAAGCCTCGATAGGAAATCGGAGGTTCCGAGATTATTTGGAGCAAACATCTCACGGACTGCTAATGAAATGGTGTACTAAAATTTAAATCGGTAAATGTTTCCAAAACAAGCACGTGTTGCGTTAAACCACGGAAAACAGTCAAACAATGTCCATTGTAACTTAGCTTCTCCGATGCGAATTCCTGTATTTCTGGTGTATTTCTCCATTTCAAATAATCTTTCAAAGGGCAAACAATTCTGTCTTTTTAACGTTACTAGTCTGTTTTTCGTTGTCAGTAAACTGACAAATTTTCTAACGATTGTGCACAATAGTGAAGAGCAAATTCTGGTGCACTGTAACGGGAATGTTTGGAGAGAGTCGGATGATAGTACAAAGCTTGCATAAATCACATCTGATGCAGTCCCAACCAATTCAACCGGAACAGTTCGATTAATGGAACATGTATTCGGGAATTGTCATTATTAATCTAATGGGTGAATAAATCTGTATATTCTTTTCAAAAGCATGGATGAACCCTATTTTAATGGCTTACTAAATCATTCGTGCCACTCCGTAGACATTTTATAAATTGACTCATTATCCTGCTTGATCAGAATCTTAGCGCCGAAATGAGAAACAGATAATCCGGGCCACCTGATCACTTAAAGATTGCAACATTTGCCGGTTTATTGGGTTTAGACAAAAGGGCGAGAAGGAAATAAGGGAACTCCTTGCAAAGCAAATTAAAGCCATTACTGATTAAGATGTTTGTGTCAGCACAGTCACGAGTAGGAAATGTTGTCTCTACCATCATGGCTGACCCCATTGGAACTCTAAATCAGGATAGTGGAAATGCGAGCAACTAAGGAAAATAATGTGTAAAATTCCATAAAATATTTGCTTTCGAATTAAGTGAACCTCGAATAATCCTAGTAATTTCAAAGTCAAGATTGCGCTTTACATTAGGATTAGCAAAGGGTGAGGCAGAAGAAGCATTTCAGACTAGCATCGACAAGAGCCCTCAGAGATCGAAAACCCATCTCAAGAAGTTGGAAGAACATAGAAAATAGAACTAAACACCTTGTGTGCCCACGTCATTTTTCACACCAAATGTTCCGCATTTGTTGCGCAACTGGAAAATTGTTCTCGAGGGATACATGGACCACCTAAAGATTCTAACAATAGCGGCTCAAGAAAGAGAGTATTTCAGCCTGCAGCTCTGCTAACCACCTCAAATATGATTGATTTCGACCGGAATAACATTAAATCAGAAAAACATTTAATTTACTTTTGGCATTAACATATAAATCATTGCAACACGTTTGAAGGATGTGCTGGCAAGACATTAGGTACGCATGGGGATATAATCACTTTTGAATGTTTTTAGTGGTGATCAGACAAAAACGGATACCATTGGGAGGACGATAATTGCATGTGGCCAACAAATAACTCTTTTACGATGCTTGACATGAGAGTTATTCTCATCAGGTGTAAAGAGCATAAAAATACGGAAGCGAAGACGGCGGAGTGCGCTGGCGCAGCTTAGAAAAAATAGTTTGTTTGCGTTTCCCCATAAAGACCCAAAAGTAAATAATGTAACCAATGGTTTGTATGTGAACGGTTTTTGATCGAATTTGATTGTTTCGTTTAATAGTCTGATTGGTACTGTTAAACAAATCAACGTTCTGACAATTAGATCTTCAACAATGTTTCACGAAGAGAACCTCGATGCAATTGGTGAACCGATGAGCTATCTCGAAACAGCGCCCCGGTTGGCATAATGGAATGCGAACTAGAAATAATGCAATTCAGTTCTCCGCGCTATTATGGGCTGCGTTTTCGTAGGATCTAAAGGAGAAAGTGAGGTTTAGCTGAACCGTTTTCTTTTGGTGTCCCTAATGGTAGCGGATAAATTGTGCACAATCTGAATACGTCTGTAACGCAATGGTTTTTGGCAGTTTTACTTTTGTTTTAATAGGGCACCAGAATTTTGACTGGTTTGGGAAGATATGGAAGGATTTCCCATCCGCAACCACTGTTGCTAACCAGCGTGTGTATGAAAGATAAAATGCAGTGAGCCAACGAGTTTCATGTAACCGGTTTCTGCAATGAAAACAAATAAGGAGAGATAGTAGACTATTAGCGCGGCCTAGATGATTTACTCCAAACAAATGTTGAAGGTTGCTGCGCAAAATCTTGTTCTTGATTGTCACTGAAGCAGTGATTTGGTTCCTTCAAATGAAAGAAAACTCAACGAAATTTATTTATGATGAACTGACAAAGACAGACTTAAGCAGCTCGTTATGTAGGTTGCCCGTGCTCTAAATCAAAGTCCAACATCTGAAGTATAAGAAATATGAAAAACTTCAAATATCATTCTATCCGGAGTGTTGTTTCGTCGACACGATTCGAATTGTATTCGGTTGTGATACATTAACAAAGTCAAGCTTCACTGTTTCTTTACGTAAAAAATAATGCAAAATCCTTTCATCTGATTTTCTTGAAATCATTCACTTTATACACCCAAATGGATCCAGAATACACACTATGAACGGAAACCGTTATTTGCCATTTTTTCGTCCAAACCGTCGGCCGTTCGTGAAGCGTCATCAACATTCGTCGTATGAATACCGCGGAAACAAATTCATCCACAGCTACAGTTTTACGAATGAGGAATGCAGCGGCATTCTATAGCGCATTTCGTCTGTTTTGTCTAAGTCTGCAAAATCATTTGCCCAAACGTATTTCTTTTTTTGTCGTCTGAATAGCATTGATAAATTGGTAAGGTTCATGAATGAACTACAAATTTTGCCGTTTGTTTCGTGATTTTTTCTAGGAAAAATTCAATTGTCATTTGAAGACCCTTTCGTTGCACCTCCTGTCTATGGAACTAGCGGGGATCCACGGTAAACTTAATGGGACCGGCCGTGGTTCTGTGGATACTGGATGAATACCCTCCTGCTTCACAAGTCAGATTCATTCAATCCAGACGCTTTTCAAACGACGTCACTTGCTTTCATCCAGCTAAATATACACAGTAGGTAATCCCGATCTAATAACTCACACATGTACAAATTACGTTTATTGATAACACTGAGGTGGAGCCAAGGAGTGAACTTGGAAAAACTCATATATGTGTTTTTTCAAAAGATGACTAGTAAAGAGTCTACCTTGAATCCTAGGGAATTGACAAACGCAGGACATTAGCTGGATCGTTTTGAAATATTTCATTACCAGTCAGAATTTTAACGTGAGGGGTCATTCAAATATGTGTTCGTCATCAAGTACTCCAAGTCCTATAAGATGTTTTGCTATTTGGCCTGAGAATAGTGACAGTTAGATTAATTGCAATTTTATTATCGAACTGCTGTTGTGATTTTGGTTGAAAAATTTTAGCATGGTATGAACAACTGAAATAATTGTATACCTTATCAATGTGCGCGATCAGTGTCATACACTTCTTCATATTTCCGGCCGATGTAAAGGGGAACTTTTGTGAGAGTCATACGTGCTATCGCGTCTTTTAAGCACAGATACTTCTCGAAAGATGACATCTGTCCGTCAATTCTCTTCCTTTCAGGCAGCTGATGAAATCATTTTTAATGCTGGTGAGAAAGAAAGTGTCCATAAACCAATGAACAGTAGAGAAGACCAATACTACAAAATGTACAGTTTACGGTATTCTACTTGACGACTTTTGTGAAACAATCTAAGAATTATAAAATATTCAGTTATCAGCTACAGTGAAAGCTCGCAAGGGCTAAGTTTTGTGTAGTAAAAACTGATATCATTTCTTTGGCAGAGACTGGAGTCTGCGTTGATAACTTTTTGTGTAAAACTGGCTGGGACATTTATCTCTATTGGCGCTGCTTCACTTAAAGGTAAAACCTTTGGGTCATTAGTATATGATAGCGGTTTAAAAAATGAAATGGAGCCAATACGGTTGGTTGATATCAGGACCCAGAGTCACGATCAGCGCAACCGATTGCATTACCAGTCTTTTATTCAAGATAGCCATTAACGGACTCGAGGTTTCTGTGGAGAAGACGTCATTTATTTGCTGTATAGAACTTCACCTCGGTCTCTTTTCACAGCTTCGGATAACTGAATATCATATAATTCTTAAATTATGTTGTTTAGGTGATTAAAACGTTTTATGCGTAATGCAAATTAACGCAACATTGGCAATTTTTCTCTGATATTCGAAGTCAATTGTAATCACGTACATTCAAGCTCAGTAACATTGAGTTATCACCCGGGCAGTCGAAAGGTGAGAACCACTAACCCGCTGAGTATTCACCCCCGAGTATTGTTAATAATGCCATTTAGGTAATGCGGATATTCAGTTGAAATTACTCCATGAATCCATATTAGAATTCCTCTTTGATTTTGGAGTGGTTGGTTTCTGTCAAAACGATCCAATTATGATAAAATCAGTAAATGCATTAACGGAGGTGTCAGCTTGGTGCACATGACTATCGTTGTCCAATGATGGAAAAAGAATTCGGAATAGAATTTATTTGCAACTGACTTTTTGACATATACAAGATAGCATTATATTCAAGTGCTTCTAACTCTCAACTCATTCATAAATTTCTAAACGGTCGAACAGTTCCAAATTCACGGTTTACTTACCGAAAACAGATAAGTTTGTAGTCGGCCCCAGTGCTAGACGCTCGTTTAGGTGCAAGGTAACTCATACTTTCGGCCTTGCCATTTTGGCTGCAAATGTAGGAACAGAGTATGAACAATTCTCTTGTATTCTAATCAATGCTGTTAGATAGCAGTTAGTCTGAAACGGTCAAGAGAGAACGTGTGGTTCTTTAACTACCCGAAAGCAAAAAAATATCATGGCTAACAAATTGAAGACTCGTTGACGTGTGCACGAAATTGCCACGTGTAACGTTCCGTTTGTGAATAGCACATTGTAACAAAGTGGGCATGATTTTTGGAATTGCTAAACAGGTCACGTGTTCAACATGTTTAACATCTGTTCCAAGATTTTCATCTCAATTCAGCAGCTTGATCTTTTCTCGCCAGGGCAAGCAAAGCCGCAATTCTCTCCACCAATTTCAGCAAGCGAATCAAAATCTGCGGTTACGTGAATCGATGAGCAACCGTTGAAACGTTGCCGGGCTATTTGGAAAATGAATGAGTTTCACATTTGCTTGTGCTGACCAAATCGATTTGCCTGACCTGTGAAAATATTTCTGTTCCTGCCAATTTAGTTCACACAAGTGCTACAATTAGCGCACCCTGAAATGTCAACTGCAGACTTTTTCTGTCAGCCGTGCAATAGCTTCAAAACAATCCGATTCGATCATATCATACGTGCGAATAATAAAAACGGGTACGATACTGCGAGCTTCCTGTCACCCCGGTATTGGGTGAATTGCAGAGGAAGGATATGTTATGGTATCGAACTGTTTTATGCGCAGTAAATTGAGAAATGATTGATTGGAAAAGTTGAAACTTTTTACCGTCCAATGTTCTCTGAAGCCAAGTTAACGGTAAAAATGTATTCCGTTTGAAGCCTTGTATCCACACGAATCCACTAGGCAACCCGTGCGTGCCTGCATAATCCGTGTACAAATCCATTCATTCTTTGGAAAAATGCGGAGCCGAAAATCAGGGCAGTTATTATTTGTGGTCCGATTCTGCTATTGTAAGTCATAAGGATTTCCATGGCCATCCCGCCAAATGCTTTATTAATTTTACTCGAGAAATACCATATTCGATAGGGTAAAAAATGCAACATTAAGCTTAACGTCCCCTGTGCGCATAAAAGATGAATCGAGTACTGATCCTTGCGTCTTTCTGCATTTCGGTAGAAATCGATACAGCATTTTGTCTGAAGGAAACATCTACGTATTAAGATACGTCGGTCCTTTCTATACTCCTTAGATTGAATCACGCCTCTCATCTCAGAAAAGAGCTAATGTTATTTGGATAGACGAAAATCTGTCTGGAATCTGAACTGAATGCTGATTGATCTAAAGCCAAATTCAACCGTTAGCAGCTAGTAGGAAATGTTCTCGTTGTATCAGTGCCCTCTGTTATTCTAGCTATATAACTATTTGAATTTTATGGTTTTAAAATGCTCATTAGGCTGTCTGCAAGATGATCTTAGTAGTTGTATGTACCAAAACATCTAACTCGGGATTTTTTATGTTAGTTGGTTTGCAGCAGCACAGATGCACAGACTATGCAACATCAGAAGAGAAAATACACAACAGATTTTGTACAAATACACAACACTGCGTCGAACATTGATACCAAACAGAGATATGCTACCAATGCCACCTGAATATGTGTATGCCTCATCGCTTCCTATTTCGACATCATATGAGACTGGAGCTATTGAAATGTGCTGCGTAGACAGGAGACAAATATTTGTGATCATATTATGAATCGCTCAGATCCATTGAGACTGGGAATGCAAAACGTGCTGCATTTCGTATGGTTGCGGAAAAATAATTTCAGCAAAATCACAAATCAAATCTGGATTTATCTCTGTTGAGCTGCTTGCCTGATTCTCTAGTTTTGATCCTAAATATTCGTAGTCACATTTGTTTAAGCCAGATTTGTGGTCAGACCTGGACAAAACCATAGGCTCCGGTATGCTGATTTCAGACGATAATCGCCAACTTCAGTTCCAGTGGGAACTTCCAACGCCACTGTCTTGGCAACAAAATCTCCAGGTTCCAAGTAAACACTGGCCGAAGTTCAAAGAAACTGTGCACTCAGTGGCAACGGCCGAGCAAGGCTACTTGCCTCAAAAACCTCAGAAACGATGGATATCCAGAGCATCCGTTACATTGTTAGATGAATATCCCCGGATGCAGCATACCATGATTCCCATAGATCCCTGAGAAGTCGATTGATAAGGAGTCTGTGAAATGACCGTTAGGGGTGGTGAATTAAAATTGTGGGGAAATGAAAAAGGCCATGGCAGTGGGAACTAGTCGTCATCTTAACCGACCGATCAGGAATAGTGGTCCACGGAACCCAAGCGTAAGAGGAGTAATTAAGGAACCTCGCGGCGCAGTGATTCACTTTCAAGAATTTGGCTGACGCTTTTGGCAGAACATTTTGGTAGAAGTTTATTTGGCTCACTTCCACACTGAGCCTTCTTAATATGCCGGCAAGCGAAACAGTGTAGATACCCAGCAGCTCAGTCGGATATAGACGTGGTGAGTGAGATAGGACCTCTTAACAGGCATAAAGCAGCTGGACCAGATGTGCTGCAGCCTAACTTCATTAACTATGGTGGCGAAATATTGACATCCGAATTAACAGAGCTCCTGGAATCAATCATAGCAGGGCAAAAGATATCTAAGGACTGACCTAAATCGATAATTGTGCCGATTTACAAGAAGATTGATAGATTCTTCAGTGAAAATCACAATGGAACTAGTTTAGCAAGCATTGCATCTACGCACTTCATTGCCATTATGCTTCCCCAGTTATCTGGTACCCGTATAAGGTGTATGCCTGAGAATGAACCCGGTTTCCGTGACGGTCGTCGTTGCATTGACCAGATGTCTCATTGGCGAGAGAGTTTAGAACATAGGCACTTATTCCGTAGATACAAAATTGCTGCCCTTTTTGGTTTGAAAACGGCTTTCGACTCAGTTGATTGTTTCGTTTCTAGCGCTGCCTCCTGCTGCTGAGTATGCCACAGAAATTCATTTCGCCTGTATTATCAGCTTTGCCTGCTTTCAAATTTTGTTTGACTTTGTTAATGAAGTTGTTGTGGAAATAACCCTGTACCCGTGTTAGAATAGCGGGATCGGTACTTGCTCAGACAGGGAACTTTTTGACTAAGGAAATCGAGACGATGCAGAGCTGCTGAGTAAAGACCTAGGCAAACTGGATGGTTTTCTCGTTCGTCTGAACAATGGTACATCTGTGCCTGGAATCGCCTCGAAACCCGGCCTTGTTCTTGTAAGGAAGCAATGGAGTGAGTTAGCTAGATTTAGTTTTTGGCTATTTGCTTCTTACCTGGTGGCCGCATACTACGCTTAGTACATTCGCGCCTACAGAAGACCCCAGGGGCATTAAACAAATAGAGGATTTTGTGGCCTCCGCCTGATAACAGTTTGGTACAGACTGCAGCAGTGCGTTCTACGCTGGTATATGACTCAGAAACATGGCCGTTGAGAGTAGAAGATATGCGAAGAATTCCAGTGTTTGAACAGTATTGTTATAATATGTTGAGAGAATTGTGAGTAACCTAAAATTTAGGCTCAAGGTAATACTAGTAGTGTTCATTCTTCATAGCATGCACTGACTGAGAATAGTTTAGGTTGACTGGGACATTTTGTGCATGTGCATAGAACGACTGTCTCATTGCGCGCTGTTCTCCAAGTCAAATAACAGCTGTAAGTTGGCTCGTGCGGTATATAAGTTGATGACATGACAAAGAAGCATGAAAGCTTAAACTCATGAACTTTCACATGTAGATGAATTAAGACTACCGGAATGAAGTCCATAAAGTCTCCCGAAGCGATGGTTGGAGACAATGGGTGACATGACTCTGCACTATAGTCAGTGGCGCTCTTGCATTCGAGAGCTTTGTCCTTCTGTATAGTTGTTTAACCTATTACTGTGCAATCGAACTTCACCTTTTATTGTTTTTTTGAGCGTATGGTGCATTGAGGTGACAGCTAAAACCAACCACGTTGGCGAAAGTTTACTTGTTGTACAAAGTAAAACCAAACTGAAATACCACTTTCGATGATGAATTTGAGGGCTTCGATCAGCGTTGCTTCCGGATATACCGTTTTGCCATTCTTAAATATACATACCCACAAAATAGGCAGGCATTGCAACAGTTTTCATAGTAGGCCTGTTGTTATTCTCATTTGAAGTGCGGATCAGTATGGGCAAATTTATCAATCACTGCACCGGCTAGCATATCACAGCACAGATTCAATGTCATATATTTTACAAACTGATCCACTGTATTTAAATCTAAGGCAACCAATTAAATAGAAACCACTTTCACAAAACCATCACACTATACAGTCCTAAATAGCGATATTTGTGAGGTGTTGCAGCTACGGAAGTTAAAATATTGCAACTCCACATTGTTTAATTTGGTGATGGCTGTTCAGTTCATCCAATTTTCAAAGACTGTCCTGGTAACGTCACAGTATTTATAATGTTCGGTCTTTTGTTATTTTTACAGTTGCATTTTATACTTCTGTCATCTGGGCCTCTGAATATGCAACGGAGAAGGCATGCTTCATTCTCTACTGATGGTATCACACGCTTTCGTGCACTTAATTTTTAAAGGATATTTGAGTATCGCTGGAGTTCCTGTGTTTCTGGTTTAGCGGAAACCGTGGTAAACTCTCCAGTTTGCGTCAAGAATGAAACTCGTTGGTGTAGACAGATATGAACAAATCGCCGACCTTCAACTGTTTGGTATCACGCCAAGTTAAATTTGAATGGAATAACCTAGAATCTTCTCACCGCTGGTTAATTCTTTATTCGAGAGCGCATAATCCGCCCAAGCGACCATTGTGGAAGCAATTTTGTATCGCTGTATTTGTAATAATAGTTTGCATGTATAGAAGTGGAGGAGATGACTGCGGTTGCAATGTTTTTCCTTTCTTTTCATTGATCTTTTGCAAGCTTAAATGCAAATGCCAATCGTTTCCCACCTACCCACTCACCTCCGTTTTATCTGGCCCCAGAGATAGTACTATTTCAGACTAAAATTGATCATTTTACCACTGGAATAGGCTATAGAAAACTTGGACGAATAAAATGTCAGTTGATGGCTCTCTGGCAATAAAATTGTAAAATCAAACTATTTCCAGCTGTAAGGAGTTTTGGCATTTAACCAAGGTAAAGGTCGTAGTTTAAGATATGCAGCAATAAACTAGTAGTTAACTCCTGTGACCGTTCTTGTTTTTGAAACTGTCTCCACTGTACCATCGAAACCAGAACATGATGAGATAATAAACTGTCGAAATACAGTCAGTGTTTACCTAGAATCACTGATATTCCAAATGAAAGAACCCTGGATACGCCTTTATCCCTCAAAATTATTTTTCGGCGTTATTCATAAATTCATTTAATAATAGGCATCTCATTGGGAATTTTATTTTGATTAAGCTTGATTTACTGGAAGTTTTAGTACTCATTTCACACATAAATCCTATGTCGCTACACATTAGGAGTAATTTTATTCCAGTTTTGCTCTCGTTGAAGTTTCGTCAGAGATAATTACTCATTGTCGAATCCAGGATCCAAACTGTCATCATAAAGGGTATTCTACCGTCGTGCCACCTCGTCTCAGGACATTTGATTTGAGGTAACGGCGTATTCGCGATGTTTAGCTTCCAAGCCTTGGGACGTTGCCAGCTGTCATCGACAGCTACATCTGGATATGACTAGTGTGCAGCTTAAAGTGCCTGAAGGGCTCAATTTTATTTGCAAGAAGCTAAGTTAACTAATTGTATGAGATCTATTTGTATTTTGCACACAAAATTTATGACTAATAGGATGTATGCTCCACTACAGTCTGAATAATTGGTTTCTGTACTACGCCTTTCAACAGTGCTTGTTTAGATGTCACACTGGCTGCACATTATCACAAGGTGGCAAGCGGGTGTTTTACATATTTGTTGCCAAACTAAACAAGTCCTGGTCCTCAGAGTTTGCTAGGCCATGTATATTTTTTTCCTCTCCAGACCATAATCACGCAGTATCCACATTCTGAGTAGCTGAGTGTTCCCGGGCCGATTCAACCGTGTGCCGAATAATTTTTCTTTCGTTATTTTGGGCCTCCCCGGGGCTGTGTTTATTCAATTATCCGACGACTTGAACCGCCGCTCTCAGCTGGGGGAATGGACCACACTTCTGGCTCTGCTGCCCTTCACTGCTGCTACCGCGGTTTTTGTTATTAGGAGCGCCTTTGAAATGGTCATTGTTGCTTCTTCTGGTGACTGCTTCTGATGGGATCGTACTGTTGGATCAATTACCTACTCCACTTTTCGTGGTCGCACTTTCCTTTGCAGTACACATTAAATTTGTTCATTTTTAAGTCTGCTTCAATTTAATTTGTCATTAACTATTTTCGAAGCAAATTTAGTGGAATTCCTTCCCTGCGTTTTTCCGATTTTCTTTCTATTAATTCTCCTCATTACTGTTCAGCCTTCATATCTCAGACAACATTTATCTGCATCTCATCTTTCTCAGCTGCTTAGTGCACAAACTAGCTAGATGGATGAAAGATGCAGTCAGTGGTCGGCTAAGACTTGCTCCACTTATTCTGTTCTTGATAAAGTTTCACAGGAAGACCAGGCGGCCGATCGACCACCCTTTCTTCAAACCTAGTGTACAGTAACTACCCAAGATTCAGACCGTTTTTTATATCCCACCTGTGGTTTGGTTTTATTCTTCTGAGGTGGCCTTAGGAGCTATTCTTTTTACAGACTTTTCGCGACGTTCGCACACGGACAGGTACTTATCATTACCGAGTTTCCATCTCTTGTCAGCTTATTTCTGTCTTCCAATCTTACACTTCCCGAGGACAGTAAAACTGTAAAACAATCGCCCACTCTCTGTTCCCGTCAAATTACAATTTTCATAATTCAAAGACGAGATTATTAATTTGGCTCTAACTTAAATATCCCCCAACATTCCCCTACAGGCTTATGTCTGTTGATCACGAGAGTTATGCGGTGTGCAGCAGTAATCTAAAACGTTACGCTCCTTGAAGCAATCTGTTAGGTAACTGACAAGGCGTCAAACGTAAACAAAGTACTTGTGGACGTTTACGCACCTCCGCTCGCGTGTTACTGTCTCTGGTATTCAACCTATTCAACAAACAAAAGAAACAGAAATAGGGCTTAAACGTTGCCTGATTTTGATTTTACTTAAAGTTTTCGAGGGTCATACAAAGTTTATTTGTCAAAAGCAGTGAATAAATGCCAGTAAAAATTATATTGCGGTTTTCTACTTTGTTCTTTAATGCGGATTATGAATGCGATAAACTTTGGTTGTCAAATGCGAAAGCGCTCGGCTCCAGCAAAGTTCGAGCCTGACACAAATGATTCCACGAGTCATTTTGAATGCACGTTGTCCACGACAAGTTAACTTCCCAGTGAACTTAACATAGAGTGAACAGCAACGGAAAGAATACTAATGTATGGATTTTTCAAATTTTGGCTCTATGCTCCCGAAATGCCGATGAGAAAAATACGAAGAACGCATGACTCGTTTTCGTGGTGCGCGTTCAACCTGCAACCTATCCAAAATGATAGCTTGTCTGTGAGTCTGACTAAATCCAATGGTAAAATTTGAAACAAGAACCTTGGAAAAATTTATAATTTTGCGTGACCTCAAAATTAAGCCACCAGTAGCAAATACGACATCTTAGGGACAGTTGGAAATTGAATTAAATTTGCTCCAAAGTAATCGTATGTATTTGAGCTTTGAAATTAACCAGCTTTATCAGTTATTTCAATCACGGAATTTTCTCTTCAGGTTCAGCTGGCTGAGAGGATTGACTTTTCACGTAGCTATTTTGGTGTAGTTCTGGAACTATTCCGACCGAATAGAGACATCACGAGCAATCAAAGCAAGTTTTTGTAAGAACTCAGATCCACAAGTTAGCATTTTTCCACCCAAACACACACACACACATTTACACAGGCCTGTGAACGTTTGGTTTACACGGATGAACTGTACAACGGTCATAGGTAAAACGTTTCTAAGATTGCGTTTCCTAAAAGTTGATGGATCGCAGTTTTCCTATTCACAATCACTCTTTCGCTTCAGGCAATCGAGAAAATCTATTGGCTTATTAGTATCGAAAATCACGTAATTGGCTCCCTTCAGGCAACCATTTCATCCCGCATTATCAACATTTTTAAACTGCTGCCCACATAATCTATACGTTTTCCACGCGGTCATGTTTTCGGCTGGAAGCATCCTGACGGTGTTTCCTCTGACAGTCGTAAAAATAGTTTTTGAGATCTGATAACACCCCAGTTTTCCTTGATGGACGTCTTTGCATATTATTGGTCGATACTACTTAGCTGGATGGTTAACACTCAAACAATAAACATTAACTATTCGTTCGGCATCAGATTCATTGGGATCTTTCTGCTTTGCAAAGGCTGACAAACGTGTGTTTCAAACGTTTGAAAAATCCCACAGAACACATTGAGAACAACACATTGTGGCAAACAAGCTCGTTTATTTGCTGCCCACTTGCTGCAAATTATCCTTTCGATATGATATTTATAAAGATTTTCTTATTTTCGTCGTCCATTTAGGTATGACTTAATCTTCAGGATATTTATCTCAAACTAAATTATCTGGTGAGGTTTTCTTCTTCGCACATCGGTTTTTCTTTTCTTTCTATTTGATTCCAGTTTGTTTTTGTCTTTTCGACCTTGTATCGTTCACATTTTTGTTATCTGTTTCAACGTTGGTCCTCGCTGGCCACCGCAACA
The DNA here is from genome assembly GCA_008360955.1 of Fasciolopsis buskii. Taxonomy (NCBI): domain Eukaryota; kingdom Metazoa; phylum Platyhelminthes; class Trematoda; order Plagiorchiida; family Fasciolidae; genus Fasciolopsis; species Fasciolopsis buskii. The sequence goes on from LUCM01005352.1 coordinate 152,806, forward strand.
CAACGAAAATCGTTCCTTGATCGGTCACTTATCTGCTCAGTATGTTTGCACTCATGGTAACACAAATCACAACCGACAAAGTGGCTCGAAAAATGTCTGCTCATGGCCGCTAAAAATGAGTTTTTACAATTGTTGGTTGGTTTTGACGAAACTCTGATGTGCGCGGGCTACAAGTGGCGCAAGTTGTTTGACGACCAAGGTCAGGGTGTTCCGGCAGCACGACTTTCGCACTCAGCAAACCGTAACATGGCCGGTCATCTGAGAACTGCATCGTGTTCCAGTCAACGCGGAGTTGTCCGACTCTTTTCGGAGAATGGCGAATTCCAGGGAGATGATAAGAAGTTATCGACTGTGGAAAACGATCACTTCCAGCCTGAGGAGATATTCATCACAATTACGTTTTTGCCGTCTGTACCATTTCGAAACCATATTTTCGACCAGTTTTAGCAAAGCATATCCTTTCACCTCTGTGTATTTTTCAAAACCTTTGCGATAATCAGCGCGCAAAACTCGTGTTAAATATCGACAATATTTTCTTTCATTTGCTTGAGCTTTGGTTGTGACCGAATCTAGAGAGTAGTCCTCAAAGTAAACCCGCCGTATGACGCCGTGGGTAAATGTGCAATCACTGTCAGGCTGTTTGAAATTGACTTTCGTCTATTCATTTGTCTCATCCTAATATTTCTGTCTACCGATCCTTGAATCTGCTCTGCATTTTTTAAGTGCAACGCTAAAACTCTGGCGCCAATTTCATTCCATTGCAGTTTGTAATGATTTTTCCACATAAATCAGTAAATATGTGAAAGCCTATGGAACATTTCAAAACTATTTTCCAAGGAATTCCACCGCACTATTACGGCATCTGAAGCTAGCGGTTTTCACTGATACTGCGGCGTAGCCTTTCATGAAATTGTGCACGTAAAATATCCAGTAAAAGCGTAAGAGTGAATTTCAGCCGTTAACTGAAAAATGAAACGAACTCAGAGATATGGACAAATCGATGGACTGCAGTTTTTGTGCAGCCACGCAAATCTCGAGTGTCTATCAACAGCAATGATTGCGGGTAAAAATTAAGACTAACTGTCATTTATGAGTTCACCTGAACAGTAAATACAGGTTAAGCCTACTCATTTGATGGAGAGCAAAATAAATGTCGAATACTGTCTCAATGAATCGTGGTTGGATTCGTTTATCCCATCATTTCATTAGGGAGATTACGTGAGTGCATCACCATTTGGTATTAACCGTCTTAAATAACAAAGTAAATTTAAAATCAAACTTTTTCCAATTTCACGCAAAATGATGTGGTCAGTGTGTTTGACTCCGATTATACAATCCCCGTTGTCAAATAAATCATTTTCCTATGACAACCGGGACAATTTATGGACGAACACTACCAGAAAGCAAGAACACGTGGACGGTTGGGGGAGGTGAAAATGGTTGTACGTGAAACGCGAAATGATAAATCGAAATCGTGCCGCCAAATGTGTCTTCTCACGGTTCGTAGCTTTGAACTACATTTGTCGTTTCACTTGCTTGAACGTTTAAAAAGCCTTATTTTGACTGGTTGTAATGAATTTTTCCGCAAGCGTGCGTCTATTTATTGCCTGTTAAGTAAAATGGTGTAATTACCAATCATTTTTCGGTGTCTTTATCTGGAATAAAATTATTTCTGCCGTCAGTTCGCGTTAAATTGTCCTAGTACCCACAATCTTTGGAAGAGTGGACGTAGGTAGCCTCATTTAATATGTATGACCATAGTAGAGGTGCATAAACGCCAACGAATTTTCGTTCACCAAAACATGCACAGCTCACTTTGCCAGGTTTCCGCTTTTTCTTTCTCGTTCACTTCGTGCCTCGAATCGTTTAGATTCTAAGCACCATGTTATTATCCGTATTCGATTTTCAGCTCTCTCTGAGTTTACTAAATGGGGGAGAAGAACAGTTCCCTTTACCATTTTCGCTTTACACTTGATGACTCTTTTGGAATTTCCTAATTCAAAAGCAGAAATAACGAAGTTTTAATGAATACTTCACTGGCAGTCACTTAAGTGTTAATCATTCAAACTCCCGGAACCACGTGCCCAACAAAACCGGCTGAATTCGTTATACTCTGTAAAGGCAGAATTTATTATTGTGCTTTGTCAGGTGACCGTATATTTTAACCATCAGTTACCCTCCGGTAACACTGATTCTTTATGCACCACTCATTTAATCAAACTTTTCTTTGATTTTTATCTGGTAGGAGGATTACACAGGACCGTAATGACGTATTCAATTCCAGCATGACACCGGTGGTCTGCTAATTGAAGGCAGAAGACTGCATGTCCACACTTCTTTAACTTGCATAATATTAACATGCACTCCAGTTTGTATGTTTAATCAATTCATTTGTTTGCTTGTTTTGGATTAGATAGTGATACAAAAGACCAGTCAAACTCAAAAAATCTCATGACCTAAAAATTTGGTCTTGCAACGTCACCTCAGACTTGCAACATCCAGATCTAAAGAGCAAATTTAACGGGGACAACTCTTTGATTTCATCATTAAAAATACCACTCAAAGCATGGACAATATGGTGGTACGCAATATGTCCCCATTCTGCAATTGCGATCATTTGCATTCCAGACATTCACGGTACGTTTCTTAGGTGTCCAGGTACAAGCCACCATGAGTTCATAGGAACTTAGGTTGCTTTACCGAGTTGTAGCTCACACAGTCTTTCACGAATTCGTAACCAAGGGAGATTCAGGGCAATTTTCTTCAACATTTGTTTTATTTGGTGATGCACATACTTTGACAACGTGTGCACTGTTGCGTTTGTTGGCAGCAACCAAAGACAATGTCAACTTGCTTTGAACAGCTGCCTCTCGAACCGCACTAGCCACAGCCCAATCCATCTGACTTCGACAGTTCGAATACTCTGAAATTCCTATAGGCACCTGGACAGCGTCAAAACTGCGCAATGATTTAGGTTCGGGAGTAACGGAAAGCTGCAGTCTCTGCAGCTGCCTACATTTAGCATAAGGAGCAGGGTAGATTTACATTTACAAATAGTATTTTATGGACTACCCGTTAAGTGCATTAGTGAAGATATCTCACGTGACTTCTCAATGTCATTTCAAATTGGATTTTCGAACTTGCAAGGGCGACCTTCTAATTATTCACTCAAATATATAAAGAAAAACTGCAACTATGACAAAATATTAATAATGGATCATTTTTCAACCAAACTGAAACACCCAGATCGAAAATGCAAAAAAGACATGACAAATCGGAAGCGTTTCTGGCAAAATAACGGGTTTACTTATCTGCATTTGGAGTAAGCTGATGCAATCTTTGTAAAACAACTGCGTAGAGGACGATGTGCATTTGACAAGATTTGAAAACAAGATACTCAGAAGCAACTACGTATCTCTGTAAGATCATGTCCACAATTAGAGCTCCAAATTAGACACCGAATTTGGAGATAGGTTTATGAGGTCCAGCACAAAGCAAAATCCTTTCTCACCAAACGGAATAGGAATGTGCACTAAGCAGTATCATGGCGCACCCAGAAACCGCATAGACAGTCGGTGATTCTAAAATGCAGCAGTAAGGACGAGAAGAAATATGGAAATGAAACTGATTTGGCAAAATAGTCTCTTAAATTTCATGGATCCGGAATAGCTTTGTGACTGTAAATGCTCGTCCTTTCACTGCGTTTGGTAGTCGAATCAATTTGCAATTTACAGCTAACCAAGGATTCGCCTGAAGTGAGTTCGCTGTGATTTCGTGGATAGCAAAGTTAATGACCAAGCTCAAGATGTGGATTTATTCGTAGTCACCTAAGGAGATTATTTTCAGTTCACTATGATTTGCACCCTGCATTTAAACGTTTTAGTATCTTCATCGCCTGCATGCATCCGTGACGTAAAGGAATTCATCACTTACGGTAGTCAAAAGGACGAGGTCGTGGCCTTTGGACATGGAAATCGCGGGTTCGAATCCTCCCAAAGCGGGTCAACATCCCCAATTGGCAGCCATCTGATGGGGATGGCATTCTTTCCGGATAAGATGAACATTGTTGAGTGATTAATAAAGGAAGGAGAAGACAAGAGATAAGAGAGCATGTAATGCGTTCCACACCAGGGGAACATAAGAACAAAAATAAAGTCCCACAAATCTCTGTCGTTAGCAGAGCTTGCATATGTAAAAAATAAAATTCATGAAATGCTTCCTATCAGCGAATCAGTAGAAAAGTAGTCTGGATTGTTTTTGGTCAGCTATGACCTTAGGTTATTGACTGCTAACCACAAACCAATATAGGATGTCAAAACATTTATGCAGTCAAAGAACAGTATCTTAAACACTTGAAACTTCCCGCTTCAATCTAATATTAGATTAAATAACCAAGTACTCTAAGGAGTAGACAGTGGAATGCAGTCATCGATTTTAAAATCGAGGGATCCCTCTGTCTCCTTCTGTGAACTGTGCTTGGTATCACTTTTCTCTCCAGTGCTTTGCACATCCAAGATGTACATGCAGTAAGGCAGTGTTTTTCAGGTTTGTCTCAGTAAGTCTGGTTATCAGAAAATCACAGAAAATATTAGACGAGAACCCTGCATGACATAAGCGCAAACCTTAGACGAAACAGGGGGCAGATATTGTGAGTTTGAATTTTTGATAATCTTTACTGAGTTTTCATAGTTTCGGATTCCATTGCAGACGCGTTTGATATCATGCTGCAGGCTGTTTGAGAAACTGTAATCCTTGTTCATATTTCTGACAAGCAGCTAATTACTAGTAACCCTGGAATGGATACCAAAGAAGCATTTTTCTCGTGCCTACGGTTTACACTTGTACATGCTAGTTTATATAAAGCTTAAAGGTACTTCTGTCTGTGAGTCATTGGTGAATTTCCAGAAAGCCGTGGTCATATCTAGTTGCTATAACAAGTTCTAGGCACACTATTGGTGCTGCTTTTCAATGAAGATACATTAGAAACAAACTTCAGTTCCCACGGGGAAAACTTATCATTGCAAACAGTCTCAAGATAACCTTACGTCGTAGACCGAACGACTTGTTTTCAGCTCTTCTTATTTATGATTTTACAAATCACAGAGATGAATATGCTGTTGCTGATTACCCGTTGGCTAGGCTGGATGTCGGTACTTCACACCTGGTGAGCAGAATTTGTCTAGGTTAGCTGGAGATTACCAATCACTGTGCGGTGGTCAAGGTAAAAATTCGTCACGGATCTTTATTAATCTGTTATTATCTTTGATCAAAGCAAGTGAATTGTCCTGACTAGTAGTCTTTGAGCAGTAGATACACAACAACCCCTGTGCAATAAAAATGTTTGGCAGGCTGGCTAAACTCCGTCGAACGGAAAATCATTTTTGATCCCAGTTCGACCACTTGCAGGACCACACAAGGTAGATCTGATTATCGTCGTCTTCCCGAGGCTCGGCCAGTTTCGGAGATGCTTCATAAAGATTTGGGACGGGCGCACGGTCTTGCAGCCTTTGCAAAGTATAATTTAACAAACTGGTCCCGATAGCTGAGGTCACTTTGGCCAGTATGTACGCATGCCACGCAATGATAAAAAGGAAAGTACAGCCTTTTGGTTTTGTGTCCGGCAAAGTTTACATTATGACTACTGTATCCGATCTTGATGGTCTTGACCCATGTTCTTCCTTCGAATGATATTTTGCAGAAAATATTTTTGGAGCACATCCAACTTTTCTTGTGATTAGTTAGATTTATATTTTCTGACGAGGCTTTCTGAACTCGGTTTATCATCAAACGTAACCACTTTGCACAACGTTTCGGTTCTGAAAATTGGAGCTTGGATTGATTTCTTTCTTAAACCTAAGGGTGCACAGCCATGATCGTTCAGGTGTTGGCTATTTTACATCTCGTTTATTTTACTGTAGAATGCACTGCGAAATTCACCTTCGAGTGGGTTCCAGGAGGGTGTGAAATCAGAAAAACGTGATCTGATTCAGTGTATCGATCACCAACAAAGCGTCCAGGATACGCGCTACAATAAGCCAGTTTTTAAATGAGCTCATTTTTGTGTGTCTGATAGCAAGTCGAGGTAGGTTAGTTTCTTTCTCGGTTTGCATTCTCATTGTGAATTTCATTGCCCTAACTATTATCCTGTATCCGACATACTAGGCTTCTCATCTACTAGAGAAAGTATCGTCCACATTACAAGTCCAATGATCAGTTGCGTGTAATGATTCATCTTCCGTTTTTTATTTATTCCCTACGAATGACTTCTGGTAAGTGGATCAAGAGTGCTCTAAAGCAGGATCGCTTCGTCCACGGAAGAAGCATCCGTTAAACAGCATTCAGCATCTAACGTGTAAGTGGATGGTTTTGGTAATGTGAAGGGATGTCTAGACGTGTTGGATGTTGCTGGTTTATCAGTAAGGGGGCACTGATAAGTAATGACACAGAAGTTAACTGTGTCACAGCTTTCACTCACAAACACTGGAGTATTAGTCAGGGGGAGGGGCACACATTGTCGAATTTGTAAACCATGCTTACGGAGCAATAGCAATAGCTCGGTTTCACAAATTCATTAGGTCTGAGATTGGCCTTATTCGTAAAAATCAGTAGAGGTTCGGAATTTTAACCCATCAGGGTTCAGCTTCTTGCATATATACTGGTCAAACTACTCTAGCTTACAATTATTCTGCCATTGGTTCGCTCATCAGATTTTCATTTCCATCTTCAGCCTTTTAACACGAATAAATCTTGTTCTGTTATTTGAGCATTCTGAAAATTTACTCGAAGAGCCCAAAATGTTTTCCCTCCCAATTCGGATCCGTTGCGTTGTCTGTGTAACAACAATATCTTCGAATGTCCTCAGTTGTTTCCGTGCTTCAGGGTTATAGCTGGATATGATCCCTTGAATTTTATAGTTCACTCCCGCAACAGCTGTAGCAGCTTGCCAGAAAAATGTTCTTGCTTCTTTTCTTCCTAGTGTTTACTTCTTTTTTTGATTCGCTAGACTGCCAAACTATATTCCTGAAAAAGAAGCGGCCATCTGATCTAACTGGACAGCCGAATGTCTATTAGATGTAGAGTAAAAAAATCCTAAGGTTATAGTTTTATTGGATCTATGCGCATTTTTCGGGATTACTCAAGACTAAGGTTGACAGGTAACAACTAGCAGCGTTAGAACTCATCAAGCGATAACCGCTTAAAGCCTGTCAATCGGAACTTTTCACAAGTGAAGTAAATCCAGCTGCGCCATAACCATCTCCGCAGAGGTTTAACATTGTTACCGCATTTCAAAACGTCCTGTGTTTGTGCCTAGACAAGTCTAGAGGAAAATTCAAGGGGCAGATTGATCTCGTTCACTTCGATGCGTGGCTCCTTTTTTTCTCAACCGAGGTGACACTCGTGGTTACTTATTTCAATTCGACGTCTCGAGGTTCGGATCTCCCTAATGCCGGTTAATTTACTCATTTTTCAGAGCTGAATTGTCCACGATCTCCTTTCCGAAATTGCACGCAGTTTATCCGCTGAGCAATGTACAATGGAAACAGAAAAGGGAAAAGAAAACCCCTCAGTGTTCGTTGGTACAAGTTGTAAATCGATAAATGAGAACAACAAATAATTTTCTCGCTACCAAACTTCGGCTTTTGGGATGTACTGAATTCGCCAAACCGATTTTAACACAAAAAGTTCGGCTGATTCTGAAATACACTCATGACTCTGTGGATACGTCCGGATTTTAGTAAAAAATCAACAAATCCATTAGCGTAACATTGGGAGTCAAATGAGCGTTACTATGCAGCGCGATCCTGGGAACGTTAAGAGGATATGGCCGCAAATAGGAAAGCATTTACCTTCTAGACTGAATATTACTGGACAGATTTCTTTCATCCTGCAGCGTAATTTAACTGCTGATTCCACCGTGACGATTCCGAAGTGCCATGGGGCCACTAGCTTCAATGTTTCGAGGCATGTAAGTGCAGAATTTCTCACGTCAAATCCACCAACAGCTTAGACTTTTGAGACGAAATAACGCATGATGCAATTTCATTGATCGTTCCAGTGTTAAGAAAATCCTGCTTCGTATTATCGCAGGTTTCATAGTAGATACTCTTCAGCCTACACAGTTTACTTACTTATTGTCTGGGTACTTGCTCTGATTTATCTGAACAGCTATTGCGCTTTATATCCGGGTACCCTGACAAGATCATTCCAGAATTTTGATAAACAGGTAAGGATGGAAGCCTGAGACGTTCTGAAAGATCTCTACAATTATGCTTCACGTAAACCTCTAGTAAAAGATACCGGACGATAGTTAAATGAGAAACGCGGGACAGTTTAATAAGGAAACACTTACAAGTCCCAGTCCATTTCTTAGTAGCCACTAACAAAGTTGTCCCTTCACTTGTCTTAATGCACTTCTTCGTTATTTGGACTGACGTTCAATGCCTCATTGGATATCAACTCCATTTTCTCGGTCTGACACTGTCTTCTACATAAATAAAGCTTTTTGATGAAAGGGTTCTCCAGAAGGTGTCTTCGTAATCAAAGCTATACAGCTTTTTGAGAATGTGATAACGAACCGCTTAGCTCCATTGCGGATAGTTTGATGACTGATGTCTTTGACACAAAATTATTTTACTTTACTTGGGAAATAGGAATAAGGGACTGTAGGAAGTATTGCTGACGTCTTCTGACAAGCATGAAAAAATTTCAAATTGCGCTCATTTTGATTAACCATTAGTTTACCAGAGATTCATGCTGTATGGTAAATCTCTTCATAGGAGATATTCGTTCACTTTTGATTGAAGTTCCAAATTTTCTCCTCTAAGAGCATCACTTTGATTAAAACAACGGCAGCCTTCTTTAGCCTTTGGAATATCAATTAAAAATTTGATGAACTTCAAACTACCTGTGGACTGCAACCTGGCTGAGATCGCGCTAACTTCACACAAATCCGACTGGGCGTTTCACATAATCCCACGAAACCCGTTCGTGAGACTTCGTGGCTCAGCACATTGTTGCCACCATTAGGTGGGCACGAAAATGCTGACCCACAATTAGCGTCTGCCTTAGCATCGGCCCGTCACATTTTGCCGAGCATTTCCTTGAGTTCGTCGACTTTATTTGATTTCCAGTGCTAAGCTTCGATATAATTTGAAAGTTCTATCTACAGTTTTTCGCCTTGCAAATGCTTGATTAGTGAGAACAATCAGACAGGAATTCTCCTAATAGTCCTTATTATTTGTTGCAATTAAACTGAAAAGCCTGTCAAGATTTCCAATATAAAGTAGTTCCTACAAGTTAGTGAAGTAAGCTGCAGGCAGAACAAAGGCATCCAAATAACACACGAATTAATGAATAACAACCTATGGGCAAAAGTGACAGCTGATGGCCATAACTCCGTAGAAAGGTGTGTCTCATTTTTGTTGCTCGATATGAGTTTATTCTGAACTTTCCACTCCAATAAGTCAGCCACCTACCTAATTGAAAACAAGGCATCGCCATGGGATTGCACTTCATAAACAATTGTCAGACCACAGACAGAATTTCAAAGCCTCATCCTTTCTGTAACGTGTCCAACTCCGCATTATTGCATTCTTGCCTGGGCTAATTGCTTGGTAATGATGTCCAACTTGCATAAACCCAATTTCGTATGAGGTAATGCGGCCAGCTAAATCTGATGACAGTTGTTTCGTTCGCTTATTGTTTTTTAGGTTGTTCGTATGCTCATCAAATTATATAAATACGATTCTATGACAGCTACACACAAAACCTAACTGTGCATACTACGAATGGTTGCAGGTATGCGCTTTCGAATTCTTACAATGAAGAACCATAGGGTGACCGGGAAACGTAGAAGTTCTGAGCTGGTAGATTATTGTGCTCATTGTGCTTTCATCTCTCCGCTTTCCACCGATTACCATGCCATCATGCGCAACATCACAAAGCTCTGAACAAATCGGATAAATTTCTCTAATCGTGTTTACAGTTAACCAAAGCCTAACATCATCGTTTCGACTGTGGATATCATTAGAAGACAACTGGCAATTAGTCCATGGAGGAAATATATTGTCTCGTCCAAATACCACGGATGAAATCTGCTGACACATCAGGAGCTTAGGGATATCTTGGTAATATTTGGTTTTATCCAGCGGCAAACTATTGCTCAAGAACCACTGGGTCATACAGGTCAAATAGGTTATCTTAAACGCTAATGAATCACCCTAATAATGATAGTTCAACCGCTCGATTGCCCTCCGACTGTCGGAATGCAAATTTCGTTCTATGTGATACAAAGCGATATGTTGTTTACGGGAAAGACAAACAATAACCATAACCATAAGTTCTGTAACGTTAAGTTATATTCTGCAGCTGGGCAAACTTAAAGCACGGGAGGAAAAAATGAATTCCAGGCTTTCTCAATTAAACGCGCTATTAGCATATTTAAGCCTTTTGCATTTCAAGTTGAATTACTTCAATCACCGCAAGCCCCAGTGTTGAAAGCGTGGTCCAGAATCTAATTCAAAACCCCGCAGGAGTTTATGGAAGCCTCACTGGTCCTTGTAAAATTGGTGACTTAAAAAGTTTAAACGCTTTACCCCTTGTAAGAATTCATTACCCGTAGACATCTTGTGTATTTCTAACTGGGTCCTTAAAGCATCTTTCCCCAGCGTCTCAAAAGTGGAAGGTGTACTTTGTAAGAATTTTGTTGAAATTATTCAGTTCACGTTTGGTTTATTATGCCAAAATTCTCCACCCTCATTAGGTTGAACTACATTGTAAACTCTTCTTGGTTGGTACAGTAAAATATCCGACTCAGTGTTTGCAAGTTCTGCCCCACTCATAGTGTATTCAAATTTGCATGAACGGGACACGTCGAAAGCGTCCTACCTGTGCCGAACTAGCGGAATCACGCTGCCTCTGGACAGCTTGTTACTTTCACGCCCTCGCCTAAAACTGCCTATTGCACTAGTCTGCTAAACTTTCACTCCGTGCTGTAAGATCATTTTATTAACCGACAGATGGATCAGTTCAGTCAACTGCATTCAGGTTACAGAGTAATAAATGGGAAAACAATAAGCTACTCGTGGCTTAAGCAGCAATATTAACCTCAGGTTAGCCGAAACACGTGTACTTCAGAACCATTTGAAAAGACTTACTTTGGATGCAGGACATTTATAATGTTCTGATTTGTAATGGCAACATACTTAAAAATTACCCGATTAATCGAAAAGCTTTTTCAAATTGGGTCCCTGTTTTGTCGAATATTCGATAGCCGACTGATTCGCCGACCGTTTTGCCGTCACATTCGTTGATCAATTTGTCATCCATGCTTCATTAGGTTGTCCATTACTGAGTGCTCATTTTATCCAAAGTTCAACTCATCGGACTATACAAGACAGTTGTTTGTGCGCAGAATGGATTGATCAAAGTTCTGAATCTCTTTCAAAAATAATCGCAGTTTTATTAATGATTTATTGAATTCAGTTTTCGAATGGTTTATCTCACAATATGCCCGTATTCACGGACCTGGTGAAGCAGATATTTGATGAGCATTTTTCTTCCGTGACAGACAGCATTGTTAATAATCTTCTTGGATGCATTTGTATCTAAAAAAGAAATATCATGAATCTGGTGCGACAAATACAATATTTTGATTTTATTCAAATAAAGTTGTTGGTAATATAAAGTGCATTATTCACCGTTTCAATAGTTCACAATGAACACACGACTGTACACTCTTCCCAAGAATCGGCATTTCTGGAACTATCATCTTCACAAAGGGAGGGCTAAATATACAATGCAAAATCTGTGTATAAGACCAACTTTTCCTGTCCATTCACAACGGCATATTTCTGTGCGACAAGCGATTATCTGCCGCCAGAAAAGCAACTTATGATTAATCTTTATTTTCACCTGGGCATCGACCGCCAAAACATCAGGTTGGAGTCACTCTTTAGCTGATAATGAAATCAAAATAGTCGGGTTCCAGGATAGCGGATATCATTCCGCAGCATTTTATTAGTAGAGTAATACTTATTCATGGGAGAATCCCACGAGGTGATAAACAAACCTAGTTCCCTAGTGCACATGCCAGCAAATGACAGTATCGTGTTAACTCACACCTGTGGAGCACATGACAATCGATTTCACATCTCTCACTATATTTGCATTACTTTATCCGTCACTTTGGCGTGTCTTCACATATCTGATTCGCCTGTTTGCAAAACATAAACAAATACAAGCATGAACACATCGATGCGCTCGCATCTGAATGAACAAATAACTTTGCAAGCGAGCTCTCACAGAGGATGCTGGATTTATAAGGGTATAACCGATAGCTACCACTTGTTGCACGGACACACCAAACTGGAAAGAGTGGTTCTCGTACAATAATAAAAATTCGTTCGGTCTATCGGATTTCGTTTGTATTCAACTAGCATTAATCGGCTGTGTCATAACCTTGTGCATGCACATAGGTACGTGGTCAGTCAAGCCTCCGGTAAAAGTGATTTGTAAACATTATTTAACCCTGTAGTTACCGATCCATAGAGTCAACTGTTTTTCCCGTGCAAATGATCTCCTAAATATTTCGACCTGAAACATCCGGCACAAATATGAAAACATCCGGTTAAATGTGCAGCAGGTAAGTGGACTTCCGATTCTCTACAACTTCTAGCTCCTCGTATCCTCGCGAAATGGACTCTGATACATGTTTAGATTTCATTATTTGTTATCTTTATAAAATCCATATATTAAATTCGGTCAGTTGTAATTTCCTAACAAGGCCTTTAAATAGTTTTGTTTGGGTGGTTCATAAATAGGTGCTTCCGGAGTCTTTCTGAGGTGTTTTCCCACAGAGCGGCTATTGTGCTTTGCATACGAACGGATAACGGAGTGCTGTGCACTGATATGAGCCGCATATCGGAGTACCGTTAACCCAGCCCTTCTAATGACCCACTACGTAAAACTGAGCCCCAAGTAAGTCACAGCGGACTGAGATTGAATACGATTTATTTTTGGCACGTTGAACGGCAATTAGGAAGCCATTTTTCAGGCACTTTCACACCATTAGGCAGGGAATAAAAATACAAGACACTGTTTGGTTTGTACACATTTGATTCAACATTCATATAGGCTGATCTGTGAAAACGGTTTTGTTCCGTGAAAGTAAGTGAACCATGAGCGAGACTAGAGAAGAACAATGAATTACCAAGCAAGTATTAATTGAGATTGGCGAAAAACATTGCTACATGAATGTAAATCAAACAAACGCGTTGCACCAGCATGAACAACTGCTTTTGAGGGAGAAATAATCCCAGCAAAATTCAGAAAGAAGGAAATATGTGACCTGAGCTATTACGAAAAATTGCACGACGATCGTTTTTGCTCTGTATTAGATGTCTCTGATTAAATATTCTCAAAAATGGACAGTTCACACACGGAGCAATTATCATTAGTTAGTTGTAAGCAGTAAGATTTGAGCTGATCAAGCGGTATTCCTATTTCATCAATCGTTTCGGACTGTACAGTTCTTGCAAATCGATTACGCTATAGCATACGCGTATTTCGGGTCAGCAGGTTTGGACAACACGGCGGTGCCGCGAACAATTTCATCGCGTGTCGCACCCGAATGTTTGGGCCGATTTTCGATCTAACTTATCTAATATGGTTGTAAGCAAAATGCCGCAGACCAACAGCGAGTAAATTTCTTTATTGCTGACCAATACCGAAAAAGAGGCACAAATACGGGGATTTTGAGCGAGCGCAGCTAAAACACCAACACATTGGAGGAGAAAAAGCAGGGAAAAGTGTATCAACCCGATCTATCACACAAGAACTCACACAGCAGTAGGCCAATGAAATAACAGTTAGTTTCCAGAAAAGTGAACTCAGGAAACAAGTCGGTGCAAGTGATTCACGGGACAAAATATGATTCCAGTTACCTTCGTTGCACCTGAATGCAATAATCCGACTTTTACTGAATTACATTGGTGTTTACTTTTCAACAAGTACTTTCTGTTTAATTGTTATCGCTGCGGTTTTTCATCTTGGATTTCTAAATTTCCGTGAATTCTCAATTCTCACGTTTATTCTCGTTATAACTCTTACACACGCCGTTATTTGGCAGAACAATCAAGCGTCTTTTCATTCAAGTTCAAGGACGGCACCAAATTTGCTCTCCATGGTAATAAAGAAAATCTTGGTTCACCTGGGGAATAATACAATGGAATCATCTACATGAACATCATTGTTAAACCTTTTAGAACACTGGTGAATGTGTATTTGGGATTTCGTAATATAACAGCCTGAACAAACTGCTGAAAAGATAGATTCATGTTGCCCAAGTTAAAACCGTTGAATGGGGACTGTGAAAAGATTCCATTACTTTTAATAATCTGCATTTATTTTCAAATGGCAAAATAAGCAAGGAGTTATACGAAATGGGAAATCCATCCAGTAGTAAACACCACAAGCAGTAATCATATCCGTCATCTCCCGCTTCCCGGACAGATATATTATCTCCGAGCTACTATGAACACGGCGCTCGAACGTAAATTGTCTATGTAAACACCTTGTGCGCGGACCTGTATTTCCATGATACACAACAACTATCCTGGTTTTAGTCACCGGATTAGCCCAGTCGATCACTTTCTAAAAAAATCGATCAGTGGAGCTGAATAACATTGGTCAAGCGAAAGGTAGCCATTTCAATTCTGCCTAGCGGCGCCGACTTGTGGGTGGGTATCGAGTGAGCGGACTTCCCTTTTTATAAAACTCGTAAAATTGAGAATCTTATTGGTTTGACTGTGTCATTCTTTCAGATTGGCGATGGCCAAACGGATGAGGTTGTGGCGTTTGGACGTGAAGGTCACGGGTTCGAATCCTCTCACAGCCGGTCAACTTCCCCTCTGTTGGCCGCTGCCCTCTTCCTGAAATATGATATACTTTGTTGTTTCATTAATAAAGAAAGCAACAGATAGATCAGTCTTCGTTTCACCCCAGAGGATTTTACCGCTTATCCACAGATATTTCCTCCAAAAAGTAGATTTCGTGGCCGTTCCATTAGTGATAAAGATATTTGGGTGTTTTACAGATGTACAATCTCAGTGCTCAGCTAGCAGAGCTGCGAATTCAGAAAGATGTTTGTTTGCTCGGGGATAAAATGCACAATTTGCCCTTCTATTGAACTCGCTTCTTTCATAACTTCGTTTATGGAAACTAACAATAGACATGTTCTGCGAAACAAACTGGTGAAATAACCGCAATTTTCAGAATATCTGATTTGAGTCATTTTGCTCAGAGCGTGGCAAATATTCCGTAGCAGTTGCACTATCTGTGGACGCAAAGAAACTGTTACATTTTCCAAGGTGGTGCTCAAACGAAGTTTGAATTTTTGTTAGACATTCACGTAAAAATCGGTCAGACAGAGTGATTACTAATTAGGAAAGCTTCAACATCAAAGAAACTGTTTGTTCATTTAGATCGTTCGACGAAGAAGAACAAAGAAGGGTTAATGTCCAGAGCCAAAACGATCGCTGAAATAACCCTCGTCCGTATGGTAAGAAATACCATGTAAGATCTCACATTCTTTACCGGCCGTCGACTGAAAATACAGTTATGTAATCAAGGCGCATCATCAAATATTATCTGCCAGGACAGCTATAATGTTGCACTTACGTGAACACGTCGTTCAAACTGCCAGCTATGTTGATACTGTTACTTTTTCGGCCAGCCAACCCCTTAACCTTAAGAGGGGCGTTATCTAGCCAGTTGTAAGGTAAAATAAACCAGCTTGTCTGCCGCAGATTTTTCTAACAAATGAATACCCTTACAAAATTGACGGTCTTGTCTTGCGAGAAGTGCGGTCTGATTTTATCCGAACTAGGTGTTGATACGGAAATTTTATGCTACTCTAGGACAAAGTCTGGCAGGATTGGAAGCTTAACACTAAACGTCTGGTGAGTTAAAATGCAGAAACCATGACTTAGCCAAAGAAAAGTAGTGTAAAGTTTTTATCTCAAAAAGTGAGACATATACAAGTCGCCATCAAAACCGGAGAAACATTTCAGCAAAGTGCAATATTTCCAATAAATCTAACTTTCACTTCCTTAGATTTCTATGATTCCGAATCGATTGTTGAAAAATTGATATCAGTCAACATTTGCAATCAGTCTTCTGTGTAAAACCAAGAGAAAACTTCAATAAATCCCTAGAGATCAGTTGCTATGTGGCAACAATTTCTATACCATCGAAGCTAAATGTGTTCACTTATGATCAAGCATTAAATCAGAGTCAGACGTGAAAACCTTTCCTATTTGCGATTGGTTCTGCCACCTGATATTCCACTACTTTTTGTGGCATAGATTCTGGTCAGCAAAAGTAACATAAATTTTTGATTATTCCATTCCTGATTAAGAGGTTACTTATGATAATAATTAAATTTTGTAAGAAAAATAGCAGTATCAGATATTCAGTGCAGGTTATTTCAAATATTTCCACGGAGCTTTAATATTTCATGGGTGATCTGTCGCTACCATTGTCAAAACGTGCCAAGCAGACCGAATGCATTTGGTTTGTCCGAGAACATCATCCCAACTTCCAACATTTTACTGTTCGTGTCCTCTGTTTGTTTTCAGCTCAGCAATGATGTTTTTCAAAAATCGGGTTACCGTGAACGAGTTCCACGTGTGAATAATGAGCAAATAAAGAAGACGACATCTTATTTTCAAGGGTGTGCACTCTCAAAAATAGGCGAACGATATCGTTAGATTGTGCATGTTTTTTCCATACCAAATAAGCTGCTAATCAGAATTAATGAAGCGAATCTACATTATATCAGATAAGTTAAAATTCATTTGGGTGTCCATCCTCTTTGCTGATGCCACAAAACGATAATACTTTGCTTGTGCAAATTAATGCATCCGACTTTCCTAGTGGCTTGCCATAGCACGTACGCGTATGTTAGCTCCTTTTGGAACTTAAACTTGCATTCAAACAGAAAGACATGCAAGCATTTCATGATCGGGGAAGGCAGCCATACTCATCCATTACGAATATCCACAAAAAGCACTTATTGACAGGCTGAACATACTGTTCACGTGTGGACCCCAGTTTTCTACCTATCTACTCTGCGAATTAACCAGCTACAAACTTTTTGGTTTCGGTATATTTACCACTGGAAACTAGCCTATCAGATCTGCAGTGTAATGGTATTGAGGCATCGATGCTCAATTGGAACTTTGAGAAGCGGATCAGTGCGCAGAATACTTGAAATCCTCTAGACGACTTGTCTTAAAGTGGGGTGAATGTGGCAGCATTGACGAAAGTACCACTAAGCCATATGAACACCGATAATTCACATCAAATTCAGCAGGAAAAAGTGGGTCCAGCTTGCCTAGGTTCCAAGTTTCAACTGCGGTAGGAGGCATGCAATATAATTTTCTTACTGGGCTGCATCACGAGTATTAGAAAACAATCCATTCAAACAGCTTCATAATTAAATTTCTCTGGGATTTGCATCCAATCGCGGTTGAAGAAAGTTGTCAACACTGAATTGGTAGTGTCTTGTGTCGCTGAAATTCCAAAGACTCCGTGAACCCGATTGTATTTTAGCACAATTCCTAATAAACTACCACGGCAATATAAAGTCAGGACAGCCAAGTTTAGTTGCACTCTACAAAACAGTGCTAAAATTTGCAAACTTTAAACAAACCTTATTGCTAATAGTGCCCGTCAACAATCGAGCAAACTACCGTCACTGAATGCCGGCCACGCAATATATTCAGCGACTTGATGACCAAACTATTGTAAGCTAGAATTTAATACGGGGAGTAAATCTAGAGACCCGATGTTTCCCGGAGCAATAATAATTGAAATGGTCGGATCAGTGATCATATTCAGCCCAACACATGTAAACTCCCATTGGAAGGTGCGGTTAGTCGGAAAAATGAATCACTCCAACAGCGACTTGCGGCATTTGTTCAACATTAGAGAAAACTACGGGGATTTCAGCAGCCCGAAGCAACCAAGTTTGTTTTTGTAGTCTACTTACAGGGTCTTCACAGCGAATCGGCGATGGTCAAACGGACAATGTCGTGGGGTTTGTACGTGAAGTTCGCGGGTTGGAATCCTCCCACCGCCGGTCAACTTTCGCACCTGACAGCTCTCTGTTGGCCATGGCCCTTTTCTAGACAATGATGTACTCTAATTTCACTAGTAAAGGGAGCAAAAAGATTTCAAAAATAAATAATTATTCTGACGCGCCCTAATCGATTCTTTCCGTTGGTCTTCTGAGGGCTCAATTGCTATTTTGCGTAAAAGCCCACGAATTATGATTAAACATCAGACTGTTATAAAGGGTCGTCATTGTGCTAGCAACAATCCACAAAGGGTCATCTTATGCTAAAGCAAGGTTATGGTGAAATAGATAATGACATTTTTTTAGTCGTATTTGCGAATGCGCGAAAAGCATGATGAAATTATCACAGTGCGCGCTCTGATTTTCATAGGAAGGATTTGAATTCAGCCACTGTTCATATAGGCTAGATTGTAAACTCCAAAAAGTTGGTTTGCCTGCTAGAAATAGGAAGTGCGGATGAAAATTACAGCAAGCAAATTGAAGTTTCTTTTGTGAGCACTAATTTTGTGTTAGGCTTGTTTCCGTCATAATTCTCCACTACCCCAGCTGTCACCGAAATGTATACAAACTCGTGCTGTTTCCGGAGTCCTGATAAGAAAATGACTTAGACAGCTGGCTTTTCATGTGAACTTTGTTCTCACTACTGGAAATGGGCTGATTCAACCCGTTTGACCTCGGCCGCTCCAAGCGAACATTGAGCCTCTGATGGCAATCTACGGTGTCCATCTGACTGAATGAAGTAAGTAAATGAGCGAATCTTTGAATGCACACTGATTTGTGTTCGGAGGGGATCGCTAGCGCAATGTCGACGACTGTCGACCATCAATCAGCATTTGCTTCCAAAGGTTTCATCGAGATAAATGGTGAGCACGTTTGCCTACGTATTTCATGACATAAACCGAAATTTAGCTAAACCGAACAAATGCCAGCCCTCCGCACTGGTAGCTAGGAATGAAGAAGCTGGGCAGAATTTTGAGATTTCAGACGTGACTGTGCTGTGCAGGCTAGTGAAGAAATTGAAAAAGCCGGTTCTTCGGACATCGGAGAAGTGATGTCTGCTGAAAGTAACGGAACCTTTCTAAGTGTCATGAGCAAAAAGAAAATAAGGCAACATCTGTACCCTTTAGTTGGGTTTGCGAGATGGAAAAATGCCTACACAAGCTGTCGCTCGTAAGGAGCATCCTCAGTCAAGCTGTTTGGACTAAAGTAATTAGTCAACTCAAAAGAGGAGAATTTCGATAGGGTTTGGGAAGAGACGTGATTCATTCGATGCTCAAACGGAAGAAATCATAGGCATGCAGTTAATAAAACAGGGAAATGGAAATCCCAAGTGTAAAATCAAAAACATTGACCCAAGTGCTGGGGCTTTGGATCCCCAGGCATGACTCACTCCCAACTGACTTGACAACTGCATCGGTTATCAAAGCGCATTGAATTATAGAAGCAAAAATAATGCAAATAAACGGTTATGATCTATGAGTACTCCGCACAGCCCTGCTAATCAGAGACTGCTGTTTGAAAGGTTATCGCAAACATTTACCCAGCGCAAAATACGTAAATTGACAGTTCCTGTTTTTGGGTGTAACTCATTTTAGTCAATGACTAATTCTGTCTCATTGGAATGCAATCAGTACATAACTACCTACCAATACTTCGTGCTCTATGAAACACAATGTTTACACAAACCAAGACACGATCAGCAATCAGGACGAGGAACAACACAGCACGAAAATCTCGGACAGTTCGCACTGGAATTGCTTTGAGATCTCAGGAATATCACTGATTGCTTTTGGACGTCTTTCATCCAGCATATTCAATAATCCATTATTTCACCGTGATTTCAATCACAATTTAAGTCGCTGTATTCCTTTGCTTTTAGTTCCAGTCTTCTTTTTCAGGCATAAATCCAACACATCTAGTATACAAACTTTAACTATGACGGTCGAAAAGCTGGGGAAGCAAAACTTTAATAAGTTCCAATATTCGAAATGTAACATTTCTATCCCTCTAAGACTTGTGCGACATTGCAGCAAGTTTAATGTAGTAGTTTGCTTACAGTTGCTACATAACATGAGATAAGTACAGGAGAATCAAGAAAGTTAGAATAAGTAGCTTTAATACGAGATTCAGTTTTGAATGTGCCCGTGAATTCCAATGAAAACCCATTATTTTGCGAGTAACCAGCGGAAGCGTACAAATAATCATAACCAACGCCTGAGAATCACTAACTTAACAATTAGGAAGTGAAACTGCCAACATTTTCTTTAACTAATGTGAACAGAAATTTTTCTTTATCAAAGTTCTATCCACCAGCTTCATGATCTAATTCAAATGTGGATGAAGTTATCGGATGAACATCTGATCAGGGCGAAAATGTAATATTTACTTAGTCGTAATCGACCGTAATCAGCAAGCAAGTATTCCCTCGTTAAAACTGAGACCCTCCCAGGAACGCTTTCTAAAGTTTATGGTGTGTCTTGTGTAGACCACATTCGCAGTTCTTGAAAGTGAGTACAAAGTTACAACACGGACTTTGATTTGTGGATGCTGAAATGACCAGAATGTCGGCCTACCTACAGAACCGCATAAGTGGTTGATAAAATTTCCACACAGCTCTGAAACTCAACAATGTCCTACCAAAAGACGCAGTAGCAGTGAAAATGTATTTTCGTCGATTAATTCCCAACCCGTTGGAAGTACATTTCCCTGGTATAAGGACAGCAGTTGGGAAAAAGTTAGAATGCACTGAGTCGGTTCGTTATTCACTTCAGATGGAGGGAAGGAAGGAGATACGTGGAGGGTTTTATCTCGTCACCATCGGTGATCTGGATCGAAAACAACAGTGACTTGTGACTTTGACAATTTTCGGCCAGACTGTCTCGCTTTCTGCGAGCTCAGCTCTGGTTTTAGGACATGTGCAGTGATTGCTTTAGCTGTTGATAAAGTTTTCCATCTTTTCAATTTGTGGAGCTGTGATCTACACACAGTTCCAAGCATGTATTTCAATTGGAGATCAACGAAAGCAAGCTGTCCTTGTTCTTGCATCTAATGAACTGCGTCGGTGAGAACTGGCATCTGATCGTAGCCTCGCTGAATGTGGTTTCTGATTGCGGCGCACGGTGTTCGCTCCGCATGATCTCCACGCTACGGGGTCGTCAGCATAGCTGCGCTGCAATTGCATTTCTGCAGTCGGAAAAACATCAATTTAAATGACTAGTTTTCCGATATGAACACTGTTGATCACTGCACTAGGTTGCATTTGATCCAACTCAACGGTTCTTTTGAATTTTCGCGCTGCTAAATTTACCTCTGTGTATACGTCACGGACTTCCCACTCAAGCGTAAAAAGCACTCATGCGTTTAGAAGGCTCCACTTAAGTGCACCCCACCGGCCAGAATGTGTCTATTGGTATTAAATTTTAGCACAAGCTTTGTGTTTAAGACGTGGCTGTCTCTCAAATTCTTTGCTCTCGGATGCTTGTTCATGCCTGCGTGATTTGCTTCCAAGTGTAGTGGTCGAGCCCACGTGTTGCAGAAACACTAGCATCCATCCAAGACTTTGATCCACGTCGACAGAACAGACAGTCCGGCGCTGTGGAAAACGGAGGTGGTGTAGTCATATATGTAAATTTTTCCTAGTCACGCAAGTCTAAATCATTTTTTCACATCCACTGACCAGTATCAGTTGTGTAGCTGTTCAGTAAAATCCCAAGTTTGCTTGCCATAATAACATAATTATCACAAAGCTATGCGTATTTCCTTTCATTATTTTTGATTTTTATACCTTGCTGGATGATAACCTACACATAATCGTGGGTGATTTTAAACAACCCTTGAACCCACTTAACCGTGTTTTCTGTATCCGATCTGCTGTATTTAGTTATTACCAACCAGCCCGGGTTACTGCCTCGAACTACGTGCTCCAATCTCAACCAGCAGTCATTGTCAACTAATTTTAAAACCGAAGATTTACTCCCGTTCTGCTTTCTAAACCTTCAAGCAGTCTAATCTAATCATAATGGGAACATCCAACTTTTCTCGGTAGAATACATTCCCATTCTTCTGAGTTCTTTTTTTGACAGAAGCTGATGGTTTGCTTTTAAATCTCAATAAAATGATAATAAATTTTTGTCGGTGCATATAGTCTAGTTTTCGATATTTTTACTCCTTAGAAACTAGCCTTCTCTACTTCAAGCACACTAGAAGTCTTAAGGGGACAAAAGCAAAATTTTATAAATCACACGATTCCTAGGAAGTGATTTGAACTCCATCGTTAATATCGAATAAAATACAGAGCATTAATTTTTTGCACATCAGCTAACGCCTGATCAACCGCAACTGCAGACCGCTGTGGCAAGGAATTCGGCTTTTGTGTAGAAGGAAATCCAAACTAGTACGTTGATTTGAAAATTTAGTATCAACCGGGCATTTAGCTATCCACGTATTGACTCTCCAGTTTATTGGGTCCCAGATGAAAGCACTACAGCAATACACTTTTCCAGGAGGCTAGTATTCGAACATTTTTCGACCAAAATAATCAAAGGTATGAATCCTGCTGGAGTATTTTTACTAGTCCTGAAGTACGGCATAGCTTTTTTGACGTGTGTTGGCGTCGGTTTTAATAAATCATTATGCACATATTGTATTCCCAACCGCTGGAGACCCGTCACCGTTGTGTTCATCCCCTAACCGAACGATTTCAATGTTCCAGCCAAAACTTTAAATCTCATCGTTTTAAAATTATCTTATCATAAGCTGACGGCCCTTGCCGTACTAAGAAGTCTAACTTTTTGGTTAGTGTGCTCGTGCTCCTCTTTGATTTCCTTACAGATCACTCAAGTGCGCTCTGAATGCTGTAGCTCCTCTGGTCCATAACATCAACAAATCCGCCAAATCTATGTTTTGCGGTTTCTTATTTTATCCTCTGCTTTCCACTTTGCCCTACGGTCCCCTAGCAAACAGGTGCAGTTCGGCTGTCCCGATCGTCTGCTTTCATGGCTTCCAAACCAAATTACCAAAGAAACTCATTGCATGAGAATGGGTCAAAACATTTCCGCACCATTATTGAATAATATTGGACCCGTTTAAGGGGCGTTCTCTTCACCTTATCCGTTTCGTCCTACATTAGCAATCTGCTTAGCAATTCGCCAGGTAAGTCATTTGACTGCGCGGATGGCGCCATAAGCTGTCAGTCAATATCTGAAACCTCAATGTTTCATGTAGCATTGTACAGAATTTTGCTTTCAATAAATGTAGCATTTCAGTCAGAAAACATAGAGGGGAATAAGTAAGACGTTACACTCATCACCTAGCAAAAGTGAAATAAGAACTCATTGCGGAATGATTTGAGCGCCTTACGATAGGTTGCTCAGAACTATGGCTACAACTAGATCACGAGTGGTCAAGATGCGCGCTAAGTATTGGACAGAGGAATTCCGAAAAATATTGATTCCAGAGGGATAGAAACGAAACGTGAATCGTGTTGAAGTATGAGAGCGGGACATTGAAATTGGGTGTGTAGAGGAAGCATGGGATTACATGCTGATAAAGGCTGGTCATATAGATTGAAAGACAACTCAGTTAGTGGTATGAAAGACACATGACTAATGATTGACAGCCCTTAGCGAAAAATTTCAAAGTATTTTCTAAAAAACCTGAAAAAATTAAATGCGAACAGTAAAGAAGGGTTGAAAAAACATTGGTATACAAATCGGGAGAAGTCGCTTTGTTTACCTTGTAGTGTCGAAGCTTCCTGAGTTGAAATGACCATCGTTGGAGATTTATTGCACAAGTGGAAATAATGAGAAGTCCACTTCAGCTGTTTATCAGTAGTAACTCCTAAATAATTCACAGAATCAATCCTCGTAGGTGTTTTCCAGTTGATGGAAGACGCTTCGGATGGGTAGGCTGACCGATAGAGAGAACAGACATTCAAAACATTTAAACGTGTTGAGATTTAAACCAGCTCGTGCAGAGAAATCGTAAACAGAAGATAGATTGTTGGAGAACTTTGAAAATCATTGTTGCTGGAAACGGCTTACGAGAAGACAACATCAGCACACTTACACAGATGACAGGGTGAGCTAGCTGATTAGTCGTTTTTGTGAGTAGAGAAGAGAAACGGTGAAAGAGCAGCACCCTGTAGCGCTTCTCAGTTGTTAATCAAGGGTTTTGAAGATTTACCGTCCCTTTGTGTGCATTGGGTTCAGTTAATAAAGTAGTCAGTCTGCCACGCTAATAAAGGTCTGGGAGAACTAAGCCCCTAGCTTGTGAAGTAGAAGAGAAAGCGGATTTGAATCGAATGCCGACGAATAGTCCAGGAAAGCGCAACGGATGGATTTCATTGATGAATTTAAGGACTTACGAATATGATGAATAAAGAAAGAGGCAGCTTCCAAAGCGAACCTGTTAGATTCATAAGCACAGTAGAATAGATCGTCAGGAGAATACCTAAAAGAACATAGGCGCCTGAATAGAGCAAGCTCTGTCATTTTAAGACCAGGAGAATTCAAGGCCATGGCTAGAAAGACTTTTGCTAAAGCAGTAGAACTACGACATTTTAGGATGGGAGCAATAGTGACGGGTTTCTAGCAGTCAGGGATAGAAGAGTTTAATGATGTGTTAATCAGAGAACGGAATGCATCCGTAAGGGCCACAGCACTATCCCTTAAAAGAGCTGACGGCGGACTGACAGGATCAACCCCTGTGGTAATTTTAGTGGTGTGAATAATGTCTAACACCTCCTTGCAACTGTCATATCATCACTCTGTCCAAATATGACTGGGGAATAAGCGAAATGATGGATAAAGGCATGGTTAATGTTGTCGACATCCGCAGAGCACTTCGCATGTTTTTTTCTTTCCACAAAACAATCGATTGCACTGCTGCGTTAATCAGTTTTCACCATCTAAGAGTTGGCTGGTGAATGTCCTGTCAGTGAGTGTGATTTTAGATTTTATTAGAGTAGAAATATATCGCAGACTTAATTTTCTACGAAATTTGTAGAGGTGCTCCTTGCATATTCCTAGATAATTCAGTATCTAGGTGGAGATATGCCCATTTGAAGCGAATAGTATTTCTGAGGGCAGCAGATATCAGAGTGCGTTAGCCATCTCTGTGGAAAGTCTGACATTGTCGTCGAGCAAGGATTCAAACTAAAAGCAAGCATATGCATATCAGAGGGATTTCTGAAAAAGGGTATGGTTGTTTTGCGAAAAAATTACAGAGACAAATTTGGATTTGATTTGTTTGCTTGAAATAATGAAAGGCTGACCGAGAGTATATCTTAGGCCTTAACAGAAGCAGACAGTGACTACTATCATAGATGGAGGCACGTAGTTTCAAGGAAGAGAAATTAGGGTGGTCGGTAACAACTCTTTCTAAAATGGAGTCGCCTCTTCAAGGAGAAACGTAGGGTTTAGTCAAATAAAAAATAGTCAGCACTAGGGTTGATGCATGAATGAAACCAACTACAATAATATGCTGATCATCCTCAAGAAAAGGGGTCACGAGTGCCAGATAAGTCAAAATAGTGTTATTTTGCCGTGAGCTAAAAGAGGCAAAACAATATGGTTACGGTTGTACCAATATGGCGGGAAAACCTGGGATGACACTGCCCTACGTGATAGTCAATTCCACTTAGTGAGTACGTAAAAATAATTTCAGACCTCCCAGACCAAAATGAGTTTATGTATGTTACCACACCACTTCCAGTCTTTCTTTTTGAAACTTTGTCCTGCCGGTGGAGTCTAAAGCTGCCTATTGATAGGAGTGAATCGGCAATATCCTGGTTTAGCCACGATTCTTCTACGCAGATGACACAAGCAGAGATCCGAAATTTCGCAAGCAGGGATCTAATGTTTGTACTCAACAATGCCGGAATGGACATCTTGGCCGGAAGGGTGCATTTAAGAGCTGCCTGCAGGCGTGCCTCTTCTAGATGGATTAGAAGATCTCTTAGGTACAGCGGTACAAGATCAAAACAATTGCATCTAGAAAATCAGTTATCAGGACTGCCCACCAAAACACATTGTACAAACCAGCAGAAAACTGATGACATGGATAACAGGACACAGAAGGAAAAAAAGTGCGCACCTTCAGACAAGGCAGTCTTATCAAACTTCGAGTGCGATTCAGCCATCGCTCTGCATGTTACAGCGAAGGGACATAACATAAATTATGAAAACAATAAAGTACTCCAACTTGGATTACGAAACTGCAATGAACGAAAGTTTTCCGAGGCTCTGGCAATGAGCGCCCACTCCACTACAATTGAGCGGAATGACGGAGCAGAAGTTACGGAGATATGGGCAGCTTCAACATCATTGAGAAACAAACATTCTAAAGGTCACCATGCTGACTGACTTGACCACCACGGCGGAGCATGATGTGAGGGATAACTAACCTCTCACTCGTCACACAGTTTTAGGTATGCATACACACACAAACAACTTAACATCCGTTGGCATATGAGCGTCCCCTCAGCCATTTGACTGTTTCCACTACTCACAGTAGTCGAAACTGCGGCTAATTATATCTGCCGACAACACTGTTATTAGCATTTTCATTCACAATAAAAACATTATCTCCCTATTTCTTTACGAATGCTTTGTGCGTGTCTAAAACACTACTGCAGAAAATATGAAACGAACTGTCTGATATGCTTCTATCTGCATGCGAAACATTCGCACGGTGAACTTCTTTCGAATTCTTCATATCTTTTACACAAGACTTCTATAAATGCCGCTCACCATACTCCACCCCTTGAATATATATATATATATATATATATATATATATATGCAATTCATGTTGCGATTATTAAACCTACATGAATATTTATTACCCACCAGCGCGGCTTGGATTGGTTGCACTCCTACATTTATCATGTCATCGAAACTTATGCATCTTATCCTTGAGCATGAACATCAAAGTTTTCTTTACCTTATAGGTACATATCTTCAAAAGTTTGTTTTGTCTATTCTACATTGCCTTTTTAAAAATCTCCTCGTTGGGTTCAACCGTGTGGGCGCCTTACAAGACCGAAGTATGGAAAAGGCAACCGGTGGACCTATTCTTACTTAGCGGAGTACCGTATCGTCGGACGTGTTTTGCTAAACTTTACCATAATGTCATCGATGTTTTCAGTTTGTCCGGTGATACAGAATATATCATCCACATCGCGATAGCAGTGACAGAAACTTGGGGTTGCTGACTTCGGTTTTTCCACCTCAAATCTAGTCCCAAAGATAGTTGCTGGCAGTAGACAAAATGGTGATCTCAATGAGACTCCTTTATTTCAAGAATAAACTCCGTCAGATGGAAATCATATCTAACATGTGCGCTTGAGCTAAAAATCCTTGCGACTCCCAATTGGAATTCCTGTTGAAATGTGTTCTGTTTCGATAAGTGAGCTGATAAAATCTCCTGTTTCCACCAGCGGCATGTTTGCAAACAGGCAGACATTGTCTAGTGAGAACACTAGCTACTGTGATCACTTCCCCAAACTGCGAGCTGTCACGTAGCATAAGCTTGGAACACCGATTCAGTTATTTCTACAAGTCTTCATTGTTTGACAAGATGGAAAAAAATGGTCATGGGAACAACAGGATATATAGACATTCCAGGTTGTGAATCTTAGGCAATCACTAAAGTCTTGGTTTACCTGTCCTATACGATTCATTTCTTCTTAAAGGAATAGGAGTAATTTTACCGATGACCTAGAGAGTATTCAGTTTACCTGTAACCTCTTTCTCTGAGCTGTCCGTTTTATCTTTTCCGGATGCATCTAGGCTGAATTCCAATGCACCGCTGAACAACCGTGATACATTCAAGATGCAGCTAGAAAGAATTAACACGGTTACCCCAACTCTTTTATGCGGTCGACAAAGCATAATCTACCGGGTTCGGTTGAATTTACATTTTCAGTATGGTTTCTTGTCACTGGCCCACGAGTTTTGAAGTGTGTGCCATCACCAGTGAACTGTTTAAGCCTCCTAAATCAGCTGCAGACTAGGAAATTAAATCATTTTTCTACCTAGCGGGGATGCCTAGAAGAATTTCTACTTCAGTCTTATCTTCTTTATTTTGCAGATAGCAATAGTTTACCCTAATAATAATGCCTCACTCACAGTCCGATTCAGCTGCATGCTGGAGCAGTAGAAAACGTTTCCCGGGAGATTCATACGCAAATTTCCTTTGAGGAAACGAGACAGATAAGCTTTTTGTTCAGAGAATCTTCTTCAGATCTGATATCGAAATACTTTAAACAAGGCTCGTAAACTGCGCTGTACCATTTTGAAGGAGAAATCTGACTGCACTTTATCCTAGAATTGTATTACATTTCATCAGAATAACTTTGTCCGACTCCTTTTGCGCAGAAAAATTTCAGTCTAACAAGTTGGAAATCAGTCGTCGAAAGAATACGTTCGTATAAAATATGTATTTTGAATTGAATCACGGTTTTACCCCGTGCCTGCAGCGTTACGTCAGAACTGGGGGAACATCTTCGTGATTCTTTAGACAGCTGAAATTTGTCATTTTATTGGAAGTTCGCCATCTTCACAAACGTGAAATCACTGGGCAAAATGCGTATATCCGCCCAAAACACGATCTTTATCCTTACCCGCATAGAGATGCACTAACGGAAAATCTTCTATTGTAAATGAAATTGCCATGTGCAACGCAATATCAGTGCATGAACTAAGATCGATATCGGTTCGTTGAATCATTGAGCTGATGGTTTGTCGATCGAGTGATATGAGCTATTAATAAATCTCACTGCTTCATGACCATGACAACCAAAAAATAACGAAAATCCTCGACGAAAATTAAGATGCCTGTTGTTTCCAAGTCATCACTCTGATCATTTCAGGTGAAATACTATGCTTTAAGGTGTTTTAAATATTCTTCCATTGCCCCTCAGGTACATTTGGCAGCCAGTAGTTTTGGACTGGCCAAGCGCTTCTCTGAGTTCTTCCTCAGTTAATGAAACAATAATGTACACCAACTTTCAGGAAGGGGGCCGTGGCCAACAAAGGGCCGCCAAGTGGGGAAGTTGACCGGCTGCGTGAGGATTTGAACCCGCGACCTTCACGTCCAAACGCCACGATCCTATCCGTTTGGCCACCGTCGGCCGCGCGCGGTGCAAACTGGAGTAAAATACACATATATGGGAAAGCAATAAAAAGAATATGATTTTGTGCTGTTAGGATTGCACAGATACCATGCGCAACATGTTAGCGCTTCTTCACTGCCTGTAAAACATTTCCGGTTGCTTCTCCATACCTTGTACTGGCTTTTGTTGCAAACTTGTTCATTGTGACTTCAGCAAAACCGCTTCACCGGAGTGATAGAATAAGCACATCGCATAGCTTACCATTAGCCAAATCGCATGGCAGATGAATCTATCTCAGATAATGACCAATTACGTACAACAACATTTTTGGCTGGCCTTTGCAATTATGCTTTGCGAGAAGGCAAGAAATAGCGTATCCACTAGATTACGCACTATTTAATAGGGAAATTTTTTAGTCAGCGATTTCATTACTAATAGCCACGCATTTCCTACTCTGTATTACGAAAAACTTTCAGTATTTTGAACGCTCGAAGAATGCTGATTCGTGAATTTGGATAAGTACCGTTGTCATTGACATAAATTGGAGACATCATCAATCAGTCTCCGTCTGTTCCATTTTGTAAGTCTCTTTTCGTTTTTGGAAATGTCTGTTCGAGTAAGAGTTACCAGTACAGCCCAGCTATGCGCTCAAACCACTGATCTTGAGTCAAACGAAGATCAGCCTGATAGATCAACTTCCTATAACTTTGTGTCATGCACACTGAATCGTGAACATACTGATCAGATATCTTTCCAAAGTAAAAGAATATACCGTGGATGTAAAGCACACGTTGCGTGCGAAATTTGCGCTACGCCATTTTTCATTGTCTTCATCATAGGAAGTATTATTAAATCTTAGGGGACAGAATTCAGACGTTCGTATGCACGCACATTTTACTCTGAATATTTGGGCACTACCACCAATAATCTGGACCACCCCACACTAAATGCCGTAATATGGAATAGACGCGACAGCTGAAGACGTTATCTGGCTTTTGAGAATTCAGTGTTTCACTAAGTGATTTCGTGTTTGCAATTTCAGACTAACTAACAAAAGGAAAAAAAACAGGGAAGGAAGATATCCCGTCTGAACAGAAAAATTGATAATTCGGCTTCTCCTGTAGACTTTAATGATGGATCAAAAATTATGTATACACTGGAACAGTTATAAAGAACTGCGAACGTTGGCGATAACTCTAAGTATGGTGAGAACTTCCATTTAATTAGATAAGACCTCGCGGCAAATGAACTATGTAAAAAGCGGGAAATTAGATACAGTAGAACGTGAAAACGAATGAATGACTTTCAAACCTAGTTGTTCTGGAAGAAGACAGTAGGAACTGATGAATGCAGGAGATGTAGTGGAACTATTTTCAATTATGCCTACAGGTAATAATTTGGGATACATAAAAACAAAATAAACATGATTTAACTTTGACTGGTCAATGAGTAGAAGGTACTGTGGCTTTTGATCCAGTTATTAACATTATATCATTCACAATACTGAGGCTTTGCGTTACCAGTTTAGATACTGACCAGATCTTCTAGGTTTCACTTAAGGCTGATCATAAATTATTAGCCTCTGGGGTTTGGCTGAAAGATCAAGCTGTTCGCTTACTGACCAAAAACGCGCCGCCTGCATCACCAAGCATGTAGAACATAAGTGGCAAGTCCATTAAGTGGAAGCTCTGTAAGATCGTTTATTCTCACTGAATTTCTCCACAGACTGTTTCTTTCTATCCATTGCTTGAGTTTTGTGACGCAAATTTTAACGTATTACTGCCACGATATTAAACTCACTAACCGCAGATAATACTGCACAAACCTGAATAAAATAATTCAGGCGTTGTCTGAACCAGAACGTTTTGCGCCTTGAGACAGATGATCTACGTGGACAGACGAAATTTTGTTGGGCGGATCGCTTTTCTGTTAAACCGGTAATTAAGCCGGTAGTGTGTAGTTTTTAGTCTAGCAACAAGTCGGTATCAACAAAAACGAAACAGGTTTAATTTCTGTTAGACAACAGCAGACAGAGACAAGAACAATAAAGAAGTTTGCAAAAGTTTACTGATAAATTTATGATAGCAGCAACCTAGCCATGCCCATGGATTTGTCTTCGGCGCTAAGAAAATCCCACTAAGAGACAGCTTCTTCACTAAGCAAACAGGATCATTTGATTTATGTGACTGATTGACACTCACCCAGGATTACCAAATCGGGAAACAGTAGATTTTAGAATCATTCTGGCAGCATTCAACTGAACATATGTTTATCAGGGTAAGCGAAGCACTTTATCACTTGATGCAAATACCTTTTATGCAGCAGTAATGGATGATCAATTAACTGACAGCAAGCATCGACTAATTAGATATAAGCCATGGCGGAAAATGGACGTTTTACAATAAGTTGAAATTCATTACTAGGTATGGACACAATGCCCTATGAAATATTTAGCTGACTTTAAAAGTGTAATTTTACGAATACTTAGCTAAATCGTCCTAAGTTACTGAAGGCGACTTTATTTAGCTCAAATTACATGATTATTTTGTCATTTTTAATAGCTGTCTTGCATGAACACATTTTATTCTGAGACTGGCCAGCTGAATACCACATATTACCGTCTACCTTCCTCGTGCCGCTCAAATGTATTGGATTTAGTTTCGTCATGTCTTCAGTCAATTGTGGACTAATGGACGGATCAATTGCCGGTTTCCTTACAAAAATATTTGTTTGTCCAGATCTAAATGAATAAAATTAATTCGCTTATTCCGCGTAATCCGAACTCGAATTTGGTGGTCATTCAGAATTATGAATCAGATGTCAGCCACTAAATCACGATGAACATGTCCAGACTCACTCCATTTACGCTAGCTTATTCATACGTTTTCTCGGGTGCAGAGCGGACTCACCTTTTTCATATGGACGCACGAAGCATTTCGTCTCACCCAGCCTAGTCGAACAGATCACGCGAAAACGGTAAAAATCGCGGAAGTAATGAGATAAACGTTACGGTCATGTGTGGTTCACATTGCCCCGTGTCCGAATTACAACACTGGCACAAGAACTGCATGTACTTCTTCCAACACCGATTGCAACAGTTTCGTGGGTCATTCTGGAATGAATTATAAAACTGTCATCGTAATATTCAAGTCTCAGTTAGAATTGTAATCATGCTACACATCTCATTCAGAAGCAGGTATTTCTAGGGCCCAGTAAAACCACATCGCAAAGGAGCTATCAAAAGCTGAATATGGCGGGACTCGTGATATGTTATGTGAATAAAGTGCGCATTTGTAAGGGCGAATGCCCAGGTCAAAGTGATACAGCTAATAATACAATCATGGGCAATTTTGGGTATGGTTCATCGCACTGGCTAGATTAAAATTTTGAAATAACCCAGTCAGAAAGTAAAAAAAGAATTGCCAGTTTGTGCCAGCGGGTGGAGGTTCATGCTTGTCAGGGTTAATGTACCCGGAGTATGAGCTTTAGAATTTCATTGATAGACAGAGATTCAGCAACAATCAAAATGTCAGTCAATACTGGATCTGACCTATTTAACATTTTCATGGGCAATACCGTGTTGCGCATTAAGCTGCATTACACTAAACAAATTCTAGGATATAGCCAACTTTGGACCAAAAGAAATGCAAGAAACGATTTGGCGATAGCAACAATCACGTTCTACTTATAGGCTCAAATCGAATAAGCATGCTTTGTCCAACTTCATCCGGTTGCCCAAATTTTGTTCACTCAAGAATAACTTTTCGATAAAATTAGAGTCCTATCACATGTTAGATGATTCAACGCGCAAATATTTCATAAGTCATCGCTTCGGAGCCCAATTACGTCAGGAATCTTGGATAGTTAATCCATTAACATTTGCACAAAAATACACAAGGGCAGGATGTATGCTTTCCAAATGCATTAATTAGTGGTAGTGGGCAGAAATGGTTCACTTTCGGCACTAGTGACTGTAGCTGATCGTTTTCGAATGCCATCCGGGTAATAAGATTGCCGTGAAGCACATTGAATACTCTACACCAAGAAATGAAAAAACGGGTTCATTCCCAACATTGCGCTGAGTTGTTCAAGCGTAGAAACCTTGGCACCAAGAAATGCTATGTTTACTATTTGTCTCACGACCAATTTACGTAACTTGTCACAGACTGATACTTGCTTATTATACCGTTATGCTTAAGTCGCTGGCACTAATATTCTAAAGACTACTTCTGAAGTAGCAGCTTCCGTCGTATTTGACGCTCGTTCCAGTGAGTCAAATCAGTTGAAATGAGTTTTTATCAAAACACCCTAAAAGTTCAATCTTTTCTGTCGTTTGGTTTACTATACAGCATCTGATCTGGTTAGACACGAAGTGAAAAATCCTAACCTTCCACACAAGGTTTTATACAAGAACTGGCATAACAACGAACCGGTCATTATCTGAAACATACGACTCTGAGCTTCATGGATGAAGTTTCCACCCATCCGGTTTGACCTCTTATTTGACAGCGTGTAACCTAAATCGTATCGTGCTTCGGAAGTGTTTCGCTTTTGTCCATGTCAAATAGGGAGGAACGGTGACAATGTTTGAGTATCGTTGTTGTTTTTTCCCCTGGTTTAAAGGTAACAAAAACCCAAAACCGAAATTCCAACTCTTTTATACTAGTAATATTGAAACTTGTTTTCAAAATGACTGGTCTTAACGGATTAATAAAGACACTGCAAAAGAGAACTTGGAAGGTACAGCTGCGTTATCCCTGTGAATAACTGTTATAAGAAAACATGCAACCGTGGACTATCCCTTCCATTTTTAACAGACCACTGAAATTTGGCACTGTGTGATAGATCCCGTGAGACGATATTTCTAACTACTAAATTGAACCAGATAACAAATTGTAAGGCTCCCTGAAGGGTTCAGCAGCTGCGACATCCAGTCCACTATTGCTGATCCCAAGTTCCATTTTCGTTTTTGTGTATTGAAGATAGAAATATGATTACCGCTAGTAAGACGGAATCAGCGGTACATTTTCATGATCTTCAGTGGGTGTTGGACCTAAAGACTCCGGAAAAACCGACTAGAAATCACAATAAGCTCACATTCGTTGAAGGTCGTTAGTTATGGTTGCTCCCACTATATATGATTCTGAAAGAGGAATTACCTATTATTTTGGATACTAGAAGCTCCATGCCCTGCCAAATTCATCGACAGATGTAAGGCGGCTTCCAGCAGAGCTGATGTCCAACAGGACAAGTTTCTATCACAAACTCGAATTCACACGCCAGTTGAGGTCTGTGAGGTGTGCATCTCGGGTGAATTTAATTAGAAATTAGTGACTGCTTTATATTTGGGAAATTTCTAATTTAATTTCATGCGGTATTTCATTTTGCCCCCGTTCACTGGTAGGCGAGACAGATTTCAGAACTTCACTTTAAAGAATTTCACTCTGATCCTACTCGAATAACAAGAATTCTTCATCTGTTTGTCAAACTCGGCATATCTTTCACTTTTAATCCAGCCGCCTCTCGATTAGTTGAGTTAATCGTGACATCAACCGGTACATGGTAATCACAATGCACTGCAATTAGTTTGGCGCCATCTTAACATCTGGTCGGATCCGAAATTCGCCAAGTAATTCCCAATTCCTTCTTGTAAATTCCTGGGATGCTTTTAAACAACGCAGTATACTGGTGTTGACGGTTCATCGTACGAATATGTACCAGTCGTGCAGCAAAAACCAGCGGAAGCTCTGTTTGGCACGATTCAAGCCAACACGGCTCTAGGTTTCAATTTATCTGAGGATAGGCAGTGCCAGTAGAATTTGCGTGATCTCCAATTCCGATTAAAGTATCACCATAAAGTCCAGTGTACAATGAGAAAATAAAATATGGCTTCATTCCCGGAAGCGAACACACGATACTTTCGTAGTTTTCAGTAAAATATCTAGAACTGATGGCACTTGTTGACTGATTTCACGTCAACTCATATCTGTTGTGCTCAAATTTATTTGTGCTGAAACAAAAGCTACCACAAATAAGTCCAAACAGCTAGTTCAATTTTATTCTTCTCTCATCTTATACTAGACTGACAAACTAGCAAAGCTATTTATTTTCGGAGAGATTCCTCTTATTGGCAGAATTGAGATATCCAGAAAGTTTACATTATTTTAAGTCCTTTCTGGTTTCCCAAAATGAAGCGACTCAGTGGAGACACCTCAAGTACAAGGAACACGTGAATAAAGGGTGCAGTTACTTACTTTACAATGCACTGTTTATAAAACAAAATAGAGAAATGTTATCCAACGATATCTATAGGGATATAGCTAGTTACAAAGCGGATTATCATGAGGAAGCCCCTGAGTCAAACTTTGTCCCACTTACTTCAAGATCTGAGCAGTCCAGCCAACCTTTTCCATGTCTTAGCTACGGGGACTTTTCAGCAAATCCGTAAAGTGCTTCAAACCAAAAACATCGAATGAAGAAAATGTTTCACTAATTAAAATACTTATTTATAACCACGTGATTGGAAGAACCGTTGTTTTATTCACTTTCACAAACAATTGCTGTGCGACTTCTGCGGTTTTCAGGATGGGATATTGGGGACTTGCCGTTCCTTTTCACCAAATTTGAGGCACTTTCTGGAAATTTTTCAATAGATAAGATGGTCAAACTGCTATGAATTTCTAATCTAATCGCTTAATGCGCTTACTGAGAAATTAGTATATTTTACTGACATGATGAGGCTCTGAACAATCGCTAAAAAATTATGAACGGCGATCATAAAATTACCAATTGGTTTTTCGCCACTGAACAACACCGGTTGGAAGTTTATTAAATGTGCCGTACTTTCAGGAATTTTCCATCTCAAGCTATTCGCAACCATTGCAAAATAATAAACAAATAAAAGAAAACTGATGAAAAACTGTTAAAGTCACCGTGTCGAAATCTATCTGATACAAAAATGGTTGCAGTTTACTACCGAAGATTTGCAATTTTGCCGACGTTCGATTCCTCCATGCCTTATTTCTTTCGCTGAAATGAACTAAATATGAACAGATTTCCGCCTCAACAGGGCTTAAACTCGCACAAAGACAACCCACACATCTGCGCCCGGTGATCTGCACCGGCTAAGCTACCAGACCATTCCCTAAAGTGTTTCGACGAGTTACTTAAATATCAGACAGTCACATCTAGGTATAATTCACGGGGCTGACTGGTTACATAATTCGATTGGGTAGATTTAACAAAATGTAGATGGGATCCACAGCGGAAACGTGACCTACATCGGATGGGTTCTGATCTAGTTATTCGTACGGGGTTTGTTTGCTCCAACAGTGAGTTACAAGCAGACTGGCTTAGGCTTACGCAATCTGAGCGGAAAACTAGTGGTCACTGAATGAAATATCCAGACATTCCTGAGCGTTGCCCCATGGCCTAGCTGGTGGTGCACACGCGATACATATGTGCTTTTTGTTCGCATACTTGAGTTCAAATTCCACCGTGGTGGAAGACTTTTCACGCTAGAATCCGATCAGCAGCCGCTTAGCCTTCTCAGACACGTTCGCGCATTACCCCATTGATTGGTGAACAGAATTTCTCGAGAAGGCTTTAATTCGGCTATGAAATTCTGCTGAGTAGTCCACACTAATGTAGCTATTGCATTTCAGCTGTCGGAGCAAGTGACCTCACTAACCAAAAGTTAGGTTGATTGAATATAAAGTTTTTTTAACATTGGTTTTCCTTGGATTAATTTTAGCATTCATCTTCAAAGCATATCTTGTAGTCAACGTGACCGTCATCGTGCATAACTGTTAATTGATGTCGTGGATTGTAGGCTGCTTAAAAGAAAGCGGTTAGTGCCATTGGTGAAAAGAATGTTTGCAAAGCTTTTATTTGCTACAAA
This sequence comes from Fasciolopsis buskii, assembly GCA_008360955.1. Taxonomy (NCBI): domain Eukaryota; kingdom Metazoa; phylum Platyhelminthes; class Trematoda; order Plagiorchiida; family Fasciolidae; genus Fasciolopsis; species Fasciolopsis buskii. The sequence goes on from LUCM01005352.1 coordinate 189,961, forward strand.
ATTTGGGGAATATTTCACTTTGCTGGACCTGCACCCATGACCGTTGCTGCAGCACGAACTTGGATCACTTATTTTTTCTGCCTCTCAGTTTTATTCACGCCTGTTTTGTGTTAACTACATATTACTTAAACCGAAAACATTATCTTATCATTTAAAGTTGTCTTCTTGTTAAAAAAGTATAGAAAATGATACTTTTATGTGCAGAAATGCTATAAAATGCTTAAAGTCTAGCACTCTTGGGGACATAACTGTCGGCTTCACTTCACCTGACGATCGGCCAGATAATTGTGTGATCATCGCTGTTTTGAGTATCACGAAAAGTTCTTTAATTGAAAATAGAAGTTCCTTTGTGGTGATCTGCGTGCAAGTATCACCCACGTAAGGTAAACGCTATTTTACGCAATGGATTACTATTACTCTAATCTGATGTGTATGGATATTTAACCGTACCTGCCGATATTCTTCTTACCTTGAGACGAGAACTTAGAACTCAAGTAGTATTCAAATGTAATGCGGTTTTCTCCACGGACATTGCTAAACCATATGTTCCGTCAACGCTGAAGGTAATGGAGACAGCTAAGGGTTTAACAATTTACTGGAAGTCCATCTTTCGAAGATAACACTGTTATCGTAGCCAGAAACAAATTAGGTAGCAGCTGTTCATACAGACTCTGAATTAGCTGAAAATAATAGTCGATGAATTTGCTAAGTAACCCTTAACGTCCAAGTAAAGTTTTACTAAATTCCTGTCTTAAGTGGCCAGCTGCTAGGTAAGAAACGAGGGAGGAATAACGGAAAAGACGATTGTAAATCACGTGAGATGACAATATACCTCTCAATATATATCTGCTGCTATACCTAAGCATTTCCAAACCATTCAGACATGCCCCGACACTTCATAAACTTAATAGTGGAAATGCCAACGAATAGATAAATTAACGAAGCGGAATTTGTTCTTACAAACTCAGTCCAAGTGTAGTCCTCATATCCAAACACTTGGTATTCTCATACTACAAAATGAAGAATATAGAGGACAGGAAAATTAGAAAATTGATCATTTCATAAAAGAAACAGTAAGTAGCTTTCGCATGCCCTTTTCATGTTAAGAATTTCTGCGCATATGTGGCCTGTAAACCTGTTGCCAGTGTGTGTTGCAGATTCAGCAATCGTTCTTTTCAGTGTTCAATTTGATTAACGATAGGTGGTGAAGGGCCAACGTTTGGAAGCACAGTTGTCTGTAAATTAGCCTTCGACAAGTAATTTGGCAAATAAAGCTTCCGCTTCTTTACATGGATGGTGTCAACAAAACGTTTTGAAAACGCTATCTTCCGCGCTAACGGAACTAAAATTTGGCGCAGGATGGAAGGATTTACGATGTACAGTGATACTAGAAGAAGTTAACGCTCATGCATTTTTATGCAGAACCGGATCTGTCCAGGGAACTAAAAGTGCAAGCACTTCAGAACATTTTGCACTTGAGTACAGCATGTAACTTCCCCAGTTTTTTCGCTAGTGCCGTCTTTCCATGTCTGCAGGGTTCCACTTTACCATTTCCTTAAAACTTTTGCCTATTGCCTCAAGCAAACAAACAACTTGCACTGACCAACAGCACATGGATTGCCAGATAATTTTGCACACAAATGTTAAAAATGGCAAAGCTACATTCACAGTTTCAGTATTTGGACTTCGAAAACGACAGAAAATGAATTCGCCTGTAGGTAAACGCGAAATTCGTGGCTAAACTTTTACGATCAACTTTTTGGCCTTCACTATAGCATACGTTTATTCTAAATGAATATTCTATAAATCGATTTTCATGCTAGTACACAGAGCACATCGAAAATAGGATTACTGGAATAAAATCGCGTAACCTTAATGAGGTTCATTTCATTCAAATTCTTAACAGACATAACATCTACACGCTTTTCAGGTAAAGACCATTACGTTTGAAGATAACTTGTCTTAAACAAAACAAAACATCGTGAATAAGGCCACTAGACAGTAAATGTTGAAAAAGGGTTACATTTTTCCTCACTTCTTTCCTTATACTCCCATCAAAACTGACTGTTCTGACAGTTAGATGTTTAACTGTAGTGTTGTGTTTCACGTTGTTTGTGTAAATTTTATCATTTCTGGCCGATTTACCCTGATAGGATCTGGATTTGAGGTCTACTTAGCGTCATTTTTTTGGTTATTATCACGGCTGAGAACACTAACACTAACTGTCATGTGTTGACCGTGTCTGGTAATGTTAGGCAACTTATATCTGCAGATATCTGCATGCCAATCGAAAATACAATCATATATCAAAATGCGATGGAACTGATTATTTCCATTTCATGATGATATTTAATCTCATGAATTCTTTGTCTGATTCCTGAAAGAAAAACAAAGAACCCCCTATGATTTCGTTATTAAATTTTTTAATTCCATTTAGCAAAGCCCCATCTCTGACGGCTTATCAAGCTTTTCCTCCAAACTTCAGAAGGCAAGGTTAGCCTTATGTTGGCGGTGCATTTGCTGAATTTCACTAAACTAAGCAACATCTCGTGCACCGTTGCATTTCTCAACTAGAATTTATAACTGACTGTGCTAAACCTGAAGTGGATCAAGGACAGTTGTCCAATGTAGCTTTTCCCTTTTATCATCAAATAAAACTAATGTGAACGAATGCCCTTACTACACATTTTAGAAGGCATATCACACTGCGTTATTCAGAAATGGAATGCAGTATTTAAAATATTAGGGTCAAACAGAGTCATGTATATCCAAGCATCCAATGCATCCATGTGGCCTGCGAAGGTCAGCCTATTTCTTCGAAAACCCTATCTAAGATTAATGAAATCTCTGGTGGAAACAGCTGCAGTTCAACTTTCGAGATACATTAATTTTGGTTAAACTACCACATTTTCCTTTTCTTTGATACACGCATGAGAACTTTTTGAGGTAAAGTGCGAAGATGGGCTACTTTGGCCGGCTTTTAACTTTCGACCCACTGGCTGAAGCACTGCTTTGAATTAAACATTCATAACTTTACTGAAGCAACCAGATTAAATCGAAGATCTGATCAGACCCATCAGAACGAATTGCAACATTTGAAGTTCAACACGAATTCGAGGATAAACAAGTTTGTACGTGAATAATTCGGAAGGAATTGCTCTCAGATTTTATCACTTGCCATGTATATATAACATCAAGTAGAATTCTTTACAATAATAAAGTAAACTAATAAATGCAACCAAGCCTACGCAACATATTAACTCTCCTTCACAGGTTTAACATTAAGTCACATAAACACCTATTGTATTCCTCAATTACTTTTATGAATAAAAAATTTATATTGCTTTACCTGACCGATAGGACTAAAGGAAAGGAATTTTTCCGACACTATTTGCTTCTACATTCCCTGTTCCAAAAAGCCGTAGCAACTTAGCAGCGATCAAGTACAGTGTTTCTCGTTGTTCATTCTTTGTTGGCGATCGAGAATGAGCAATCCGGTTGCCAGCAGAAGTAAGCCAACATTTTTGTAATAGTGCTTATCAATATAGCAATAATTAATGCCCAGTTTTCCAACTTTCCCATACATCCAATGCAATTTAATTTCTTGTTTTTTAGATAAATTCATTTTGATGGAAAAAAATTCGGCTGAGTTAAACAGTTTCCTCACCTGTGCAGCAGGGAGATAGACTAATTGCACATTTCCAATACGAATCCATTTTAGTAATCCAGAATCTTCCCAGGAAATAAGACTAGCCAAATTAGAAACCTTTCAGCCGGCATTTTTTATTTGCATCCACGGTCGATAAAATAGAATACTAACAATTAGGCAGTAAACTAACATTGTCAGTTAAAATCTCTTATCAAGCATAAACGCAACCTTAGTAAATCTGTTATTAGCAAGTCGTATTGTTAGCTTATTATTTAACGAGTGACTACTTATTTCTAAGTTGCATTTCCTATGTCACCTTCGTTGATTGTACCACAAATTCTCATGATTACACAACAATCCTTATCAATGGCAGCTGCCTCATATGAAATGCCTAACCAAATTCAACTCCAGTCGAGAATTTAAGTTAAATGTACACCAATTTCCAGTTCTATATTTTGGCTTCTAGATCCTCAAGGTCACTGCCGTTCGAGTGTTTTCATTTGGTTGGGACTTTTCTGAAGGACTGTTGAACGGTGTCTTAAATCTCATACCGGCTGCAGGAGTTTTGGTCGCTAGAAGACGGAGCAAAGAGGAGTGATTTTCATTCTCCAATACTTGCCTTGTCACTGAATAAAATCTCAATTCCGTAATGAAATCTGGACATCTGTAGCAGAATCTATCGCTAGGTTTATAATAAATGCCTCTTGTTTTTTTTCATCTGCTTACGGGGAGACCGGGACAGAGCAGCAGAAGCTTGAGGGTAAAGGAAATTAAACAAGATTTATTTGTTTCGGTAATCAGGCGCGGGGCCGGGGTCATAAGGGACCTGATTGTGACCAGGTACACTTCAGCTGTGTCTGGCCGGAAGCATATTAGATGATGAACGTGAACGAATTGGTGAACGAACGGGGTTCACAAGAACTGTTTGGTAATCGACTCTTTTTATGTCACTGCACTTGAAGTCATTGGGGGAAAACTCATTTTACCTACTTGATTTTAGACTGACAGTCATGTTATCCTTCGCGTCATTTCTGTCTTTCAAGTGAAACTATCCCAGCTGGGAAAACCTAGCAATTCATTCCCCCATGGAAACAGGTTGCGCATGATGATTTTACGATTTGCAGTCTTGCGGCTGGCGAATGGGCCTGATTATGGTGCTTTCTTTTGCAAAATTTATACGTCAAATCTGTGCACCAAATTATCATTAGCAATGCAGTTGCTGCGAGAATTCCTTTGACAATATTCTGAAGAAAACCAGTGCTTTGAATACCTCCGAATTTTCTTTTATTCAAACAGCGGGAAAGATGTTTTCCATCTGGGATGTTAACTGATTGTTATACTCAAGTCTCCAACAGAAAACAGTTTGAATAACGTCAAGTATTTGGTTCGGTGCTAAATGTTGTGGTTTTCTTCTAACTATCTGATCAATAGCATCTTCATCCGCCGTGCGAGATATATAAGTTTCATCGCTTCCACGGCAAGTGAATGCAGCTGCGGTTGACAAGGATTTCCATAACCTGTAATCTGATACTGACTTTGGACAAAGCATCCCGGATTGCAGGATTTAAGTACTTTCCTCAAAAGATACTTTTGTTTACGACTTCGTGGTATTAGAATATCAAGTAAGCTTAGTTAATTTTCCTCCGTGGCTTCTAGATGATTTCACTCATCCCTCACCATACTGCATCCGTTTGTAAACTTTCGTCTTTGTTTAATTCGGACTTACTGAAAGCCATTCACAGCCAGGGCAACTGCTCTAGTGACCACTGGATACAACTAAAATTATCGAATGCTATGTGCACCACCTGTTTTTCTGTCGAATTCGCAGCTCTCACTGAATGAAATGCCCGTGAACACCCAAAACAAAACTCAAGCAGACTGCTTAGAAGTTTTGTAAAAAACATTTTGATGTCCGCCTGAAACGTAAATACATTTATTTGTTGCAATATGGCTTACCACTGAGACAGCAACGAAAATACGTCTCAAATTTTGATGAAACCAGGAGAAACAACACTTGTCGCTTCCTGTAACTTGAAAAAGTTGTTTCCCGCAAAGTGATGTTCTTTCTGTGGTCGCAATGTTTCTGTGTGAGTATGAACAAACTTTAACAGTTCAGCTTTTCTCCCCAGAATTAAATATTTTGTTTAATGAACGGAAAAACAAATTCAAAATATGAAGCGTGTGAGAACAAAACGCTGTTTGCTCACAGACAAGTCACAAGCTTGTTGGAATATTTGTCCCATGCATGTGAGTTATCAAGCGAACAAATTCAAGACCTCAACGCGAAAAATCCGAATTCGCTCGCGACAAGAGAGCCACATGTTCCAGTACTTGGATTGACGCGAGATTTGCTTTTAGAAACACATTTAGTACCGCCGTTGTAGGTACGAAAGATAAAGGTGCAGTTTACATTGACTTACTTTTCATGTAAGCGAACAGTTAAAAATTAACAGGAGCAGTGTTGAAAATAATTTTCAAAATCACCAAATTACTTTGTAACAAACAAAAAATTAATAACGTTACTTAAATTGCCGTTTGAGCTACGACAAATATACATTATAGGTTTATAATAATGCATACTTCATTGCTATCGGCTTTACTGGAACTCTTCATTTTGGGGTATTCACGACATTACGGTGTACTCAAAATCCAGTGTAATATTGAGTTGATTTCTGACATTATTATATTATTGATCGAGCATTTTATGGTACTGTTTCTTTGAAATCGCTTGTATCCATTCACATCTAAACATGTGAATACACATATGCACATTTCAGCATACATCGTTGGCAAAAGCATTTAATTATGCTAATCACCCAGCACAAAATTCGTTTGGTTGGAATTAATCAATCACCAGACCCGAGAAAATCTATTTGAAAAAATATTGAAAATTCAATGGTTCTCTCACTATCATGCGGTATTCGGACTGTGGGGATACAGTTTTGTGCGACCACCATCACTCGTATTCGAAAACCTGACGGAAACAGTAAACTGGAGGATTTCAGCAATGCAGAAATTATGTAATCCACTTCAGATACTCCTGTACCTCGGTCTGCGGCAGTAGGGAAATAGGCAGTGGAAATATTTTCATCAGGACACTGTCCTTCTCTCAACAGTTTCAGTGTACAGGTGTGATTTGCATTACCACTAAAGTACAATATGAAGGTGATTTGGAATTCGAGATAAATTCAATCTAAGTCCACAACTGAGAAGAAAGTAAAGCAGTGCTATAACTCAGGATTCCCTGTTGAATGTTGTCTGTCACGTAGGCGCTCAAAGTGTTGTAGATTAAGCAGTGTCCCTACGTGCTTAGCATCACGAGCCACTATCATCCAGGTGTAATATATGATCTGAGAACAATATGTGAGCCTGTTTCGAGTTGAAACATCAAGCATCATACCGCACGGTGGTTCGTAAATGCCAGAGAGAGTATAAATTCCACAAGAAGTTGAAGGTAATACTTATTTGAAATTAATAAATAATTATTTGAGAATGTAGGGTATGTTAAAATATATAGGAAATGGACAACTCCCGCACGTTGAAACAGGTGCGAGGCAAAACGTGGTCGTTCCAAAGAGGGATTTTCACACGGATATTTTCCACCGTCCATCAAGGCCTAATTCAACGTATCTTCAAAGGTTCACTTTAATTGCCATGGTAGTCAATGGTACCATCTGTTAAATTTCATTTTCAACTCTTTGTTACTTCTGGTTGAAAACAACTGAAAGCTGGTAATGCGGAATTCCCAGAGGCTGGTCCGGATAACACTCAAAGAACGGTAAAAGATTCTGAGGTTCCCTAGGTTACCAAGAGATCTAAGCGGTTACCGCCAGAATCAAATTCTTTTCCAACATACTTCTTCGAAGGTTCCCGAAAATTCTCTCAGGAATGTCCCAGAATCCCGTTATGCAGGCTAAGCTCAGAATTGTTCTGGTATGAGAACCGATGTTGGATTCAAAGGAGGAAAACATCTGTGTATAATAAGGATGACCCCAATAAAAAGGTATCAAATGCTTATCGGCAAAACCCGTACGTCTGTGTTCAGTTTTTGAATTGCGCAATTATCAATTTCTGCTGAACCTTCAAGAAACACAGGAAATAAAAGATAATCTTTGGAATATATCAGGTAACGCTGAAGTAGTGAAAAATCAGATTGATCATCCACAGAGTTTAGTTAAACTTACTTTTCTCTCGACATATTTGGTAGTACCAGAATAAAATTACGACGGGATTCTCATTGGTAGTAAAAATATTCGAGCGTTAACTAAATGGAGAGGAAATTCCACTGTGAGTTTACCGTGAATTAACACCAGAAAACACTTTGACTTTCAGGTTAATCCTTTTAACGGATCACCCAGAAATGGTAGCCTACCTGCATCTTCGGTTCCGCCATTGGCACAGAGTGGGGGAAGTTCCGAGTTCCGTAGCGCCATTAGAATAGAATCAGAGTATTCCTAGATTTATGGCTTCTGTAACCCAAAAACTTAATCAAAGAAGACTGGTGCTCAGATTTCCATCAAAGATATCAGCAATGCAGGACACAGACATAAACAATGAATAAGTTCTACAGAAGACTATCCAAGAATAAGAAAAATGCACTATCAGCTATTGAAAACTCACAGAAAAGCAGTTTTATCAAATTTCGAATTAAAGCTCATTTTTATCTTCCAGTGAAACTGTTTGAGGCTTCGATGAGATTGGGTCAGTAATTAACCTTCAAAGGTCTCCATCGCTACTTGAGAAGCTCATCTCGTCCTCGCTTTACTTTTCAGCATTCTACGTTATCAGTTTATGTGGAAACTGCAAGGCCCGTTTAGTTCAAACCCTTGCAGGTGGATGTAGCGAGCCAAAGCGATATATTGGATCGAAATGAAAGAAACAGCTTTGAGCTTTCATTCAAAGTGAATCAAAATAGGAATGCACTACCAGGCATGGATCGCTACCTTATAATACACACTGGTTGATCTGCAACCACTGACTCGGTATAGCAAAATCCTTGATAACCATATGGTTTTTGGTGTAACCATTTTGAAAATATTTGGTTTTCTAGAGATCACAAAAGATCACCGAGAGTTTAACCTTCTGATTTATTGTACACAGTTGACTCCAGCACACTGACAGAATGCATCAGGGCTAAATGGGATTGGCAGGCATGTTTTGCGGTCGTAAGTATATTTTCAATCGCTCTGATCCAAATATCAGATTTTGCTCAGTGTGAAATCAGACGACAACTGACGTGGAAGTTGGCATTTGAATTTTTCGCATTAGATTTTCATAACCTTAGTGTGTGATGATCAACTTATGGAAATAAATAATTTAAGTTGTTGGCGAATCTTCCCAACAAAGTGACAGCGCTGGTCAACACATGTAAGTTGATCGAGCCTTTAGGGAAAAATTAAGTTCAGTCAAAGAATTTGGTAGTTATGAGTTGTGCCGTGTAACCTGGCAGCTGTGCCCAGTAGTCATGGTTTTTGACCAAAGAGGAGGTTTCCAATTTATGATAGATTAAGCCTAAGTAAACCACTTATTTTCACCAAATTTGTCTAACATGCGGCGCATGAAAATCTCAGAGTTCTGGAAAGTAACGGAAAGAGGTTATAAATTGGAATAGGTGGTACACATGTGATGTCGTAACTCCAGTGAGCTCTTACGTAAAAAGTTGTTTGCGGAACCTGTTTGCACGAAAATATCACTTTACTCCTTGGCAAAACTAGATGCAATAACTACAAATAAGCCACTTTGTACTTTTTAAAATTTATTAGTTGTGCATTTCACGAAGGTTGGTTATTTTTTAAGGAAAATGCACAGATGGATGGGAAAACTCTGAGTCCAAAATGATTTGGTGTAGGCAGGATACCCAGATGAGTATCGGGTGACGTTCAGGTGACGGTTTCAGACCGTTTGTTTTATTACTGGATTAAATATGCTGAGTTTGACCCTATAGACGTTCGCTTTGTTAGAAGTCGAACATTTTCAATAAACCGTTTTATCAATGATTCGGATTTGTTTTCAGGTCTTCAGTCCTTGGATTCAACATTGCGCTTGCAAACAGAGTAAAACCTATATTACTATTTCCTTTGGAATACTTATTGCGAATGCTGGGTTATCTTTATTTTAGATCTACGTTTCGCTATAAAATTTGCTTACAACCGTAGCTGTCAGCAATCTGTCGAGGAATCTATGGCAAACCATTCACCGCTCATGATTCTGTCATTTTTTTACGTTCTGGTCACATGTAGTGACTCAAACTCCTTATCGTGGACCCATATTCACTCTCCAGAACTTAGCATCCTGAATCGGTCAATTAATTCTTGATTGCTACAAATCTTCTGACAAAAATGAGCGCCCCAGTGAGTACCGTTTGAATATTGTCTATTTTTATTAGTCAAGAGGATCTGCCTGACAAAAGTGACCTCAAATCCCCTATCAATCTGGTCAATGCGCAAACTCATGAATAACTCCCGGTGAATTTCATCAAATGTTTGCGTGGTTACCCTAATCTGCCTAGTACACCCTTGACTTTTCCTGTGAATTTCAATCTCTGTTTGATCCGTCTTCTAAACAGATTATCTGGAACTCTTTAAATGAAAGTACGCTCAAAATTCTACAGTGTTTGTCTCATTCATGTAGAATTCGTTCTCTTTGTCGGAGAAATCGGTCACCGACATGTTCTAAAAGTGTCATACTGCCTTTATTGACTGCACCTCCAACTGTTCACATTTCAGAGATATCACCTCTCTACACTGGGTTCCTCAGCATTTAGCCTCTTTATAGGAATGAATTTAGGCCGATTTTTATATCCATCACTTATAAGGGATTACTGGGTTTTAACTTTGTAGCAAGAGAATACCATCAACGGAAATGTGTTTAGCGCTACTGAAAAACCGCCGTACCAGTAAGCTGTATCGCCTCGATTTCGTTTCCATTTATAGGTAATTTGGATTAAAAAACTACTACAAAGGGGATACTCCGTGGTTTTCGTCATTTTCGCCCTATTAACTAATGTCGGTGACTGAATAATTACTTAAATAGTTATAAATGCCCGAGGAATTATCATCCTCGATTAAATTCTATCCAGAAACACCCCCAAAAAGACTTTGTCGATTTTAACAAATCCTTCAGACTGGGAATTTGTCGCTGATTTACGAAGTGTAGTAGTTCCTCGGCCGCCCTATCCTGAACTACTGATATTGTGTTTCTATTCCGTCATATGTAGGGTGTTGAAGCACACACTTTTACTGAATCCATTGTTTGAACGCGTTCACACTTTTTGGCGTGCTTCCGGTAGGTGGCCCTACTCCCTTTTGCGCATCGTACTGTACATGCATTAATCCGTTGTGCATTCCTGTTCTCATTGTGATATCATTGGCAGAGGTTTACTTTTTGTCATCGTACATTCATCCTCCATCTGCTTCATCTCAAGATTTGTCCTCAGTCCTCAGTCCACAGCTACCTCCCACAACGACTGGTGCAATAGTGAAAACTACCATGGGATTTCAAGCACGAGGATTCCCCAAAATGTGATCGTCACAACGCCACCACTGCCCATGAATATATGAATCTCAGGCACTTTATTCTGTGTTCCTCTGGCAGAGTATAAGTAGATCATCCTATAGATGTCCCATCGGCCTTCCGTAATAGCACATTTGGTAGTGGACCCAGAACCGTCATTCACATATATTTCTATCACAAATTAAGGTTTACTTCAAATTCGAAAACCGAGATTTATGGAAGCAGTGTATCTCAACCGACATAGGCTGGTGTGCCCAAGCAGAATTCCGTCACGAGCTTATCACAAGGCAACTTCGTAGTCACTATAACTACCCTAAATAAGCAAACAGGCATTTTTCAGTTGGCCTTATTTCAACTTCCAAATTTGCTGTAGAAGACTGTTAACTCCATTAATGATATTACAATATGATTCGGTTGCTCACATACTCTGGGACTTTCGACATACTCCGCATCAGTAATACCGTAAAAACGCATGGAGACCTGGATGTAATGGCGAGAAGTTTGAATTTTGAGGCCTTATAGTAAGCGTACATCTTTTCATTATGTCTTAGCAACATAAGTTGTAGTACCTTTTGAACATGAATAGCTGCATTTCGAGTGATTGCTACCCAGCTCTTTTACGAACGTTATTTTCAGATAGCACGCTAGCTGCTTTGCGGCAAACGGTAGCATTCGTTAGCGGACACAAAAATTAGTTCAATGGTCATCAGTAAATGTCAGCTTCACTAACGGTTTTTGTCTCGCACCACGGATGAGGCCATGAAAAAATAAAATTTTCTCCCCATTGTGCTGCAATGCGTAGTTTCAAAAACCAACGGCGGATCTGGTCGGCAGTGCCGAAACAGAGCAAGAGGCCATGACAATGTTCAACGGCAGGCATTCCAAGGTGGGCATAATGGAAACCTGTGAATAGATACAACGATAAATGTGATGAAGTGAATTTTTGGCTATTCAGGTATGTTGTTATGCTTGCATACGTTTTTGTGCTAAGTAAATAAACCTTTTTTACTGCAACTTTCAGACCTAGAGAGTGAAAACAAAAAGCCAGTGATCTTGGATTTGCCAGAGTAACAGTGAATATGTATTGTTAATAAGCTTGTGTGTCTTTAGGTAATCGCACCAACGATAGTAACTCAGTTACTACATTACTGAATACATGGCTTACGGCCGTATAAATTAACCGACCGTTATTTAAATGTCCAATTCCCTCTGGAGGATGCTCAGGTGACACTCAGGGTTGAAATCACATGCGTCTCAGAGGTACACTAGTGCTGCTTGGGTGCGTACCGTAGCAACAGTCACAATGAAGGAATATTACACCCAAAGGGGATTGTAAAACCGATAGGATAAGTACTAACTTACCTAAAAAGTCCGCATTTGGCAGAAAAGTCGTCATTGTTAATGAATGTTGTGGAGGGAAATAGATTCAGGGTCAGCCAACCAGTTTCGGCGTGAACATTATAGGCCGCCTTATGCACAACCCACGCCATAAACGTTTTTCAACGATAAACAAAAATTTATCTATGTAATGAACTGACAATATGTGGAAATAGATACGAAGGGCGAATATGACCTACTGAATAAGGTGAGGCAAAGAAAAGTACAAAAAACGAAAGAAAATGATGCCGAGGACGTTTGCGTTCAATAGGCAATATTACGTGCATGGTCTGTCGAGTAGAATCATGAACAGGCACTCGGGGACCGAGAACTCAAGGTATGATATGCCGGATGGTTACTAGGGTGTCACTGTTGAGAGTCGCACTAAGAAACTGGGTGCAGACTGGGTTTCATGCAAGTAAGTTGGGCCACGTAGAACATCAGCTGAGCGCAGCATTAGAGTAGGAGTTGGATAGGGTGTCCACTCGCTGATGGAGAACAAGACGGAGACGAAGCCATGGCTGGCCCAAGGTCATGTAGTCAAAGTTTGAAGCTGCGACAGAAGAAAAAGTAGGCCAGAAAAAGGGGAAAAGCGCAGAGTTGTATGGAGAACTTTCAAGTACTTTAAACACCAATAAATAATCCTCACGCAACTTCATTTTGTAAGATCTGGTGAGAGATGCTTTGTAGAGTAAGAAGCCAGTACACAGGGGCGTACTTAAATAAAACAGACAAAGAGGGTGCCAACAGCAAACTAGCCATTGCATGGGCTTGACCGAGCCCTGGATGTCCAACCTGAGGAACATCTTTAAGGGGTGAACGCAGGCGGAATGATCCCCCATGCTAGCTACACCTATACATCCTTGTACCTAAGGTCCCCGCTCGATGTGCGCCTCCTAAAGCGATGGATCTGAGCGCGCCTCGCCCCGCGGGGATAAGCGAGAACGTACAGTGGAAGCAAGTAGATTAATTGGGTGGACATTCACGGCGCGATGGAATGTAAGGTCCCCTCAGGCTTTGCATTGTCGAGAGCATCATTTTCGTAGTCGTAAAGCGGGAATCCGGATAGCGATCTTAATGTCAGTTTCAATTGGAAATTTCTTTAGATGAGACGACAGCAGAAATTTACCCTTTTGCCAGTTGCCGAAAATAGACCGATTGTTATTTGATAATTCGCTTTCCTGGAAGAAGACAGGGGAAGCCTGAGAGATGTTTCATCGAATAAATATGATGAGGACCTATAAGAAATAGATTTGAATATTTAGACCCCAGCGAAACAGTTGGCAGACTGCTTTATGTAGTATAATACCAGCGGTAAGTGGGCAATACGTAAACGTGCACTAATGAGGAAACCTTGGCCATAAAGTACACAGTACGACAGAAGGAATGGTTTGGAATTATTAGTTACGGGATGTATATTCATAAACGTGAGTGGTTGGTGATATGCACTGGTGACATAGATCACACACCTTAAAAATAGGACCACTTTACTATGCATCACCTGCAGAGGCAGGAATGTTGCTCAGTTCAATGGTTTTATGGACTGTAGGAAACTTATTTATTCCCTGATGGCCAAAGAGTCCGTTGAACAAATGTGGATTGGTAGCCTTTACTACATGTTTCTGCAAAGCACGCAAAAATTGGTCTTAAGTAGTTATTTTGCATTTGAAACGGACAGAGAAAAAGCACTGTGTCCCACCAGCTAAGAATGGAATTCATATTCCTTTCGTAATTATCTGACGTACATTACCGTGGAGCACCTGGATGAAATTCCCCGAGAATGACCTTAGCTAGTTTTGGTGAAGTTACTTAGATACGGTAACACATTACTGAAGACCCAGTTATAAAACTAATTTGTAAGGTTCGCCTTTAAAGTGATGTCTTGGTCATCACTACCTAACCTATCTTCCTGTGGTATGTCATTTTTGACCTTCCGTTTTTTCTGTTGTGTCCATGTGAAGGATGCACGATAATAATTTACATTAAACATCCCACTGTCTAGAAATTGTATCCTAAATACAACAATAAAAAAATGGGGGAAGAGGAGGAAAAGAAGCGCTGAGGTTTGCTTGCGGTGAGGTGCAACCATCACAACCATCATGCTATGAACAGCGAATCAGAGGTCTATGCGATGCCTTCTAAATCTTCTCTTTATTTTTAGTAAACAGTAGTCAGTACAACGCCACGAGACTCTGAATTAAACGTTGGAGATTCAATGGGAATAACTGTCTTGTGCTGGTGAGGCTTCAGGTTTTCCCATGAAAATTACAGCAGCAGTCTGAGGACAAAGGCTTCGAGGTAATTGTTGTCTTCTAATTTCTACCGATAACGATATTAGGTAAAGCAGGTTTCGCTGCAAGACGAACTGCAGGAAATAAAGAAAGAATTGTTTTCCTTATGACAGATAGTAACAGGTTTGCTACCACGGTGAAAGGAACGTTGTATGCCGGTGGACACTTTGTTTCACTTTGCTGATCCTAACGAAAGGCTGAGGAACCCCGCATATTATGGCCGTGTATTAAGCTGCCCTTAAAAATCCGTTACTTTCTAGGGCAAAATTTCTGATGATCACGCAAGAATCGACATTTGGTGACCAAAATATATATGTCCTGCACCGTTTTATGGCAACGAACGTTCTTGGTCAGCTGAAGTGAAAGGTTCCCATGGCACTTGAGTAACACACAGAGCATTGGTGTTCGATGTTCCATGACAGAGTTCAGTCACTTGCCGGCTCCTTTTGAAGCAATTTTTATTAAGAAATGAGGTGTACGTATGCGAAATGAAACCCATCACAACGCGTGCATTTTTCGTTAAATAGATGTATGTACATGTACATGTATTAGAGGTTAGAAGGCCTGCACTGAGTTATAACGTTAATTGTGACGTTTCCATCCAAACTAAGGCTCGTTGTCAAATGTGAATGAGTGATTCGTATATATATATATATAATATATATATATATTGCGCGGCTTCATTTCTGCAGTCACGTGTAACCTTTGCTACTCTATCAGTTTATATTGGCTACATAAATGTGCTGCGTCAATTCGGTAAATTCATAATGCCGTTTCACAATTTCGTTTTGGGACTGACAAAGTCCGCAGGGAAATCTTTCAGTAAAGACCAGCTAACATACGGAACCCGAACCAAAAAAATCCTCCCTCACTGTACATCTTAATTCGTAAATTTTGTAGTAAATCATTTAGATACGTCACGAATTTTTGCTTGTTCCTGGCGGTTCCAGTTAAGCGCTTGGTGCTTACGACTTTCACGCAGGCAAATAAATTGAATGCCTACTACGGTTAAGAAACCCGAATGTGACGATAAATTTAATTACGGAAGCCGATTTTAGGCGGATTCGAAAAGCGAGCCAAAACGGTCCGATATCTTTTTCAAGGAGGTACATTTCGGGTTTTCTGGGAGCGATTTGGGGTCCCCTCGAGATATGTTCTGGACTGCTTCTGGGAGTTTGTGCTGGTTGGGTAATAGGTAATTGCTTATATTGTAGATGACGCAAAAATTTCTCTTAAGTGGGCGAAGCCACAGCGTGCTGAGTTGGAACGATCCACGCCATTCATCGTAAGACAGCGGAAAGGATACGCCTGCTAGCTGTTTGGTAAAATAACGCTGACTATTTTCGGCAGCAACTGTGACCGAGATCCCCATACTAATGGTAGTAAGAGTTCCAGGACCGGTCGTACATGAGTTTTAAGAGCTGGAAGCTTGCTGTTCTCGAATTTGACGAAACAAGTAGAGGGTGAACTGTTCATCTGGATCAGAGTATGGAGCTACTGGTAATATTGGTATATTACTCAAGGTGTGCTGAGAACCATACATGTTCTATTTTCCCAATGTACAATTATACCAACAGGGAAAAAGTTCGTTCAGGCGTTGGGCACGGGATGATTTTTGAAAAGTTAAAATAAGAAAAAATAATAGGGTCGTACCTTGGATCAAAAAGTAGACAGCCATACACAGCTATCGTCGTGGGTGAGGGAATTTCAATGACAAGTGCAATCGGTCCATACTGTTGGCTTTAGTTTCCAGTGTTTGTTTTGGTATCAGACCGGCAAACAGCAGCGGATAAAAGCTGAAGACCACGAGGATATTGATAAAAGATTATTACTATGTGAATAATTAAGAAGTGTAACAGATTATCATTTGGAATTAGACGGAAAACATTGTCAAGGGTAGTGCAAGTCGGTAACCTAGCTAGTCTGGCTGCCATTTAAAGTCGGAAAAAATCTTACAAGTGTTCTTATACATGAAACTATCTTGCCCAGTCAAAGTGGATTATCATGGAATAAGCCAACAGTAAATTTTTCTGCATGACTCCTTATTTCAGTTGGAGTGACCATCGTTACTCCAGCAGAGGACACGAAATTGAAAGTTTTGGAAGCACAACAGGTCGACATTTGGCGACGTAGAGGATAAAGCAATCTGAAGCACAAATATAGCAGCATGAAAAATGTGCGGAAAAAGTATGTTTGATTGAACTGTCACTGTAATCGGGTTACCAATTTTCAAGCAATCTGTGCAGAGAAATTATTGAGGGAAGTAGTTTAATCCCACGTCTGTTGCTTAAAGACTGCCGGGGATTTCAATTTTGTCCAATGTTCAAAAAAATAGGTTACACAGGAAACCCTAGAATGAAAGTATAGTGCTGTTGGCGACATAAATTTGCATCTTCCAAGGTGAGCAACATCGGCTAAGAGAATTAAGGTCATCCGGCGAACAAATATAGGTTGATCTGGGGATGAAGTGGATGATGTAAATTCAGGCAACCAAGGAGGAAGAACGTGGTGCCCTGGCATATAGAAGCCAATATGTCGTTAAAGTGCATGAGAAATAGCAAGGGTACTAGAACGTTGCCCTGATTAAAGCCCATATTTATAATTTGGGGAGCTGACAGATGATAACCGATCCCAACAACCTGCGAGATGCCCGCTAGAGAGCACGACAACCGGGAGAGGAGATAATCAAAGATCCCAAAGGAGCGAACTCTGGAGATAAGATGGATACGGGGCACGCAATCGAAGGCCTCCGTCATAGCAAAGTAGACTGCAACAGCTGACCTGCCGTTATCGCAAGTGCCGCAGAATTTCAGTTTAGATAAATAAATAAATAAATAAAGTGTAAATTTCTCGACATCCGAGAGGCATGCGCAAGGCAAGTTCAAATTTACACTAAGTGAACGCACGGAAAATACAAATTTGGTCGTGAACATACCATGTGTTTGTGTTCTCATGAACATAACCAGCAATGTCATAAGCTAAAAATGACTTTTCAGCTTTTAAGTCAAAGCTAGATAAACCTTCGCCAAAACTTTCTAGGGCTGACTATGAGTTGCTCACTGTGAATCAGTCCATATTTAAGAAAACCGTTTTAGCTGTCACGGAGCAGTGCTCGATAAAAGACATTCTCCTTTTCGGGACTCCACTATCCTTTCCATGAACTCGCAGATTCCAGATGTTCGACTTCCCGGGCTGCCATGGCATTCTTTCTTTTTGAGCGAGGGGATGGTTGCAGAAGTCTTCCAATGAGTGCGTAGCATACTGACTTCAGCTGATAGAGTCAGTAGGGTTGAAAGGAAAGGGGGGATCTTTGGTTTATCATGATCAATTAGCCGTGAACTCTGGGTGGAAATGACGCGGTCGCCATTTACGCGTTGCTCACGCACGCCTCGCTCGCACGCTTCTGCCAAAATGTGCTCAACCTGCTACCGCTTTCGACTGTCTTTTCCTCGTACCGGTCAAGTGTCAGAGTTGCCGGTATTGCAGTCGTACCGAGCCGAGTAAGAAGGACGCACAAGCGGGCACAAGGGATAAAGGCAAGCAAACGAAATAAGAGATTCGCGGTAGAACAAACCGTTCTACAAATTGACGAGCCCGTCACATGAGTCTCTATTCTTTTTTGCTGACGCCCGGTTCGCTTATCTTAGAGTTAAATATCACCGTTGTTTTTTAAATTGTGTGCAAATTGCTCTCAAGTGTTGACTCTTACTGGCTGCGCTTTTCTGTCGGTATTTTTTGTACGTTTTGTTTGCGCTTCTCATTGCGTTTTTAAATACGGTTTCAAGTCTTTGGAACGCAAACCGTCCCCGGACCCAAAAATAGGTTCCACAAATCTCGCCCATGCCGTCTGGTCATCAGCTCTAGTTTACTTTATTTGAACGGAAGTTCGAGAATTACAGAATAACTATCGAGGACAGCTATTTTAGATGGGCGGCTGACGGTTATCCTTAACCCTTCAGGTCAGGAACGTCATCTTATCCTCGCGTAGTTACGACGCGTTGAAAGAGACGGTTATATCATGGACTGCCTCTATGGAAGATCAACGCATCCGACGACTACTTCAAGGGATCGAGCTGGGAAATAAAGAGCCCTCGGAACTATTGCGGGAAATGCTGCGTCCTAGAGGCGCAACGTCTGGCAACGACTCGATGCTAAGAGAGCTGTGGCTTCAACGGCTCCCATCACATCTACCTTCCTTGCTTAGTACTGCCCGCACGTATTCACCAGAGAAGACAGCCGAAATTGCGGTCAATATTATATCGCGCTATAGCCCGGGTGCCCTGACACTGGATAACTTTTCCTCCCCCAGAACCGCATCTTCAGCTTGGCAGGACGAATTAACAACCATTCTGACGAGGATCGATGCATCGCTACAGCGGCTCGCAGTCGATAGAGGCCGGCGACGAGATCGGTTCAGCCCGCGCTGCGGCGGGTGCGGTAACCCCCCTCCTAAGTGATCCTTCCTGCTATCCGCGGAAGGTTACTGTGAGTACCGTGACCGCTTCGGAAGCTTGGGAAGTCGGTGTGATCCCGGTTGCACATTTCCGGGTAATTAACAGAGAAACTAGGTTCCCGGTTCGTGATCGCGGTACCCGAAACCGAGCTAGGTACTAATTGTCGCCTCCTTAACGTGAAAGACTTGACGACCAACAGGCCATTCCTACTGCATACGAGTGCCGAGGTTAGCGTAACCCCCGGCGACTCGAGTAATTTGATCGCTGCACAGGCAGAATTGCTACGGGCTGCGAACGGCACCAATATCCACACGTGCGGACACCGTTCCCTTACCCCTATCTAAACCTGAATCGTGAACTTCGTTGTGTGTTCATCGTCACCGACGTCCCATGCCCTATTGTGGGCGAAGACTTCTTCCAGCATTTTGCCCTACTGGTCGACGCTCGGCACAGGAAAATAGCGGACCGTCAAACGTTGCCTACCGTGACCGGCTCGTACGCCGTCGTTAACCAAATCACGCCACAGTACGCTAAACCACCAGCAGAACAGCCGCGCAACGGGCTGCTTTGCGACTACCAGGGCAAACTGCGACGCGCTGGCCCACTTCTCGCCGTCAGTACTAGGGGGACTTACCATACAGAGAGCAAAGGACCCCCAGTATTTATCAGGCCTCGTCGTCTAGCTCCTGAGAAGTTCCGTCTGGCCATGGCGGAATTCGATCACATGTTGGTACTAGGCATCATCCGACCTTCCAGTAGTCCTTGGGCCTCTCCGGTTCACATGGTTCCTAAATCCAATGGCGACTGGTGACCACATGGAGAACAAAGGGCACTGAACAGAATCACCGTTCCCAATAGGCATCCGATTTCCCACATACAGGACCTTACTTCGACGCTGTCCGGTTGCCGGATACTCAGCCGCATAGATTTAGTTCGACCATTCATTCAAATCCCCGTAGAGGAGAAAGAAATACCAAAAACGGCGGTGATCACACATTTTTCGGACTGTTCAAGTTCGTGCGGATGTCCTTCGGGCTCGTCAATGCAGCTCAAACCTTCCAAAGGAGGAACAACACTGCGTGCACCTTCGTGCTCTTTTCGACCGCCGCGGCAAACATGGAGTAACGATTAACGCTTCATAATGTGAGCTTGGAAAACCCAGCGTCACATTCCTAGGGTGTATCGTTTCGTCCTCAGGTACAGATCTCTTGCCGGATAATTCTACCGCTATTCAGGACTACCCGGATCCTCATTCTTACCGGAAGTCGCGGCAATTTATCGACCTAGTTAACTTCTATCGGCGTTATATTCATAACCGTGTAGAAGTAATTGCCCCCTTACAGATCGGTTACGGGGAGTTAAGTGAAAGGTCGCATTCCCCGAGGCTGAAAAATAGACTATCATTTCCGTTAAGGATGCTACCACCAAAATAGCGCTACTCGCACATCCTGACCCGAGAGCACCCATATTTCTGATAGCCGACGCCTCAAACACTACAATCGAAGCTATACTTCAGCAGTTCATCGGCGGTTCTTGGAAGCCCTTAGCATACTTTCTATTCGGCTGCAGCCGGCAGAGTCCAGTTATAGCACGTTCTGCAAACAGTTGCTCGCCGCCTACCAAGCTGTCCGGCAGTTCAGGCACGCATCAGAAGGCCGCCCGTTGTAGGTGTTCACGGATCCCAAACCGCTGTTATAGATGCTGCATTCAGCCTCCGACCAGTACTCGCCACTTAGACATTGTTTTACAGTTCAGTGTGGACAGGACATGTTTCTGGGGCAGACAATCGCGCCGCTGATGCGCTTTCTCGTATACACCAGCTTCGTTTGTCTCTGAACACCGAAAGTTGATATCGATGCGATGGCACAGGCCCAGGCGACGGATCTCGATATCGACGAACTTCAACGGTACAACTCATTGACCTTAGCGGTCGTACCTATCACGACGTCGCAGAATACAACTCTTTGCGACGAATCGCAGGGTCGTCCAAGACCGTTAGTTCCAGCAGCTCATCGTTATACCACATTTCTGGCGTTACACAACCTCTATCCCGGATGTGACTGCTTCGGTGAGGCAAGTGGCCCAACATTTCTTGTGGTTCAACGTCGAACGTAACCTGCGCCAGTGGCCTCATGCCTGCCTTCAATGTCAGACAGCGAAATTCCATCGGCATACCAGAGCTCCGTTGGCTGCTTTCAACGGACCGAAGACAAGTTTTCACCACGCACACCACGTACCGCCGCCTCACGGCTACGTCTACATATGCACCTGTGTAGACCGCCTTACTCGCTGGCCACAGGCCATACCAATGCCCTGCCTTAGGTTGGGAGAGGCCACGAAAGCCTCCTTGTCTCATTGGGTAAGCATGTTTGGTGGCCCCGTAATGACCACCGCCCGTGGCTCACATTTCGACGAAGCAATTTCAAATATGAATAAAACAAGGGTGTGAGCATATTAGAACAACCGCCTGCCACCCACAAGCTAACGGTCTGGTGTAGAGATTTCACCGGCAGCTAAAAGCATTTCTGCCTGCCGGAGCCAACCCGCTCTGGAGCGAAATACAACTGTTAGCTCTTTTAAGCCTTCTTAGTTCTGTTAAGGATGAAATGAGCGCCACACCAAACCAGCTTGTGTTTGGTTGCACGCTCCGCCTCCTCAGAGAGGTGGCGTCCCCAACGAGACGCACGCAATTCAAATACGCTGCTGCGCAAAACGCCTCGTGCAACACATGCAAACGTCAATCCACCGCAGAATAAACTAATTCCGGGCTACATTCCTTCCGCATTGAATACCTGAACTCACGTTTTCGTGATTGTTGATGGTGTACGACCACCATCGCAATCACCGTATACCGGCCCGTTTCGCTTGGTAAGGCACGGTCCGAAAACGATCGTTTTGGACATTCCTGCCGACAAGACGCACTATCGAACGATTGTAATAATACTGCCACCATGGAATGCAGATCTAACGACGGTCTGCTTTCATCTGATGAGGCCCGTCAACCTGGTAGGGCCCAGCCATTACCCGCACCTATTGTTGATACTGCTGGTGGGGCTGAAGCCAAAATACCACCAATCACACACGAAGTTCCGAATACAGGAAGCAGCCTTGGCAGCCGCAATGTAAGGCAACCTGTTCGTTTCTCTGATTTTGTTACCATTTTCACGTCAGATAGCTGAATACTCTCCTCTCATAAGTGCATATCGATGCGTAACAAGGTGACATGTTTGTCGCGATAATTTATGCCGCCCCCATGTCAAACCGGCAAGGGCAGCACCGACCGATGTTAGGTGCCCGCCACGAAGTCGAACATCCACGGTGCCCACGACCACCGTTTCCTCCGGGTCGTTTTTGTCTTGCCCCCTCTTAGAAGAATCCCAGGGTCGAGGCGATTCCGCTGACTCCGGCATGACGGTCACTGATCCCATGGTCGGCATCCTACACGCACCAGAAGACGAGGAAAACCCGAGGTCAGGCATCCACCTTCAACCCCGCCTGGCGAAAATTCCAGAAGAGGATGAGGCTCGTGGGTGTGGGAAGCAGTCAAACCCACCGTTTTGACAGACGCACGTCGGGCGGGCGGGTCGGCCGCAGCGGTGTGCTGGCGCAGCTGGGCCTGGGGATCGCATCTCCTTTGTTCACCTCCTAACATTGTTTTGCAGGTTGGGTGTACGGCGCACGGCCAGCTCCCGACAACCAACACCCATGGAAAAAACACCAAAAGAACCGCAAAGGTTCCGATTGGCAATTGATGCCGAGTCCCAAGACGTCTCCCAGTTTCCGGCTTGTTTCTTATGGATCCATCCGAAGCCCTTCTCTAACGGTCTTATGGGAGGAGGTCCCTGTAGCGAAACATGGATTTAATCCTCCGGATAGTTTGGTTACCCGAACGTTGAACGCCAAGCACGGTCGCCACTCGTGCATTATTCATGCACGACCCGCTCGCACGCTCCTGTCAAACTATACTCAATGTACTGCCACTTTTGACTGTCATTTCCTCGTACCGGACAAGTGTCAGGGTTGCCGGTATTGCAATCGTACCGAGCCCAGTAAGAGTGACGCATAAGCGGTCACAAAGGATAAAGGCAAGCAAACGTAATACGAGATTCGCGGTAGGACAACCCGTGCTACAATTCTGCCCACCAGGAAAAGTTTCATCAAACGGAGAGAGAGAGTTCTAAGCAAAGTAAGGAATGCTGGCTGTTATACACATTTTTGCTGTCGCTCTCTAGGCTTGTTTTAGCAG
>LUCM01005359.1:18889-39603 GCA_008360955.1 Fasciolopsis buskii
TGTTAAGCTCAGAGCACAACAGACGGTTTAAGCAGCTTGATTATCAAAGTTTTGTGGGCTCTGAGCTTAACATTTAGATAGCAAGCTGTTCATCATCAGCCTACGTGAAATAGTCAGTGCGTAGCCATGAATTCTCTGTCTGGCTGCACTTACGGTATCGTCGCCCCAGATGTGACCTTGACTCCCGAGTAAATTAGACTTGCAGGTTGCTGAGGTTTCGACCATGAACTGAGGATGCTACAAATTTTAGGAAGGTTACCAATTTCAGCAATTTGCTAATTTTAATTACGTTATTAATCTTGGCAATGTTACTAATTCCAGTGATGTAGTTGTGAGGCTTACTTTAACTGGAACTGATGCTGGATACTGCAGTCTTGAAATGGCCGAGCTTCTTTCAAACTTCAAAAATTTCAAACCAACCAATCCATTAAAATTCCCTCCTTTAGTAGACTGTATATTTGATCCAGTTCAGTGTGCATGTTAATGGAATTTTTCGACAATTTCTAAGCTTCCAGAATTTCTTGAATATCTTATGGTCGCTTGGTCCACAACGTAAACTGCGTCCACATTGAATGTATGTCCCTTCTGATCCTCGTGGACAGATATTATTGAAAGAAGATCATATCTCTTTGTGGCAAGTTGGTGTTCATGCATTAGTGCAGCAAATTTTCCTCCGGTTTGACCGATACAGCATTTATCGCAGACCTGACATTTGACCTTGTACATAACATTCCTTCTCTCGTCTGTTTTGAATTTTTCTCTAGGGTTCTAAATTATTCTTCTTAGAATTTTGACGGATTTGTGGTCGATTGTGATGCCTTAAGGTTCGAGTAAATTTGCAGACATTTCAGATACATTTTTGATGTAAGGAGTGCTATATTTTGTTGGATTTTGTTCGTACGGATAAAATATTACGGTCGACCGGTAAGTTTCAATAAATGATTAGTTTATAGAGACTATCCTATGGAAATCGGCTTGCTTGATGACGCGGTAAACGATGTGCACATCAAATTCAAAAAGATTTTCAGATATTGAAAGAAGAAAAGGATTGGCTGCAATGCCATCAGCATCATGGAAAGAAATAATTTTTTTCGATACAAAGAGCTAGGACAGTGCGCGATTGAGGTCACCATTTTGGAGAAGGCAAATGGATGAAAACTGCTAAACAATTTTAGATTGGAATGTTGTATGTTTATTAGGTCCATATTTGCACTAACCTATGCTGACATGGTTTCTCGTTATATTCGGCAGCTCATGCCGCCACTGATGATGGGAGAGACCATCAACGGTATTTGGGAAAACAGATACGAATCGGACAGCTGTCGACAAGTCTACTGAACCACGAATGATCGTTTCTGCTATTTGCAGATTCTCTCTTAGGGCAAGACTGGTTCAAACACGTGGAAGCATCCGCGGTTGAAGAAACAATCATAACATGAACGTAAGATTCTCAAGGAAACTTATAATCTACACATCCAATAACACTTATTGACAACGAAACTTGATCTGCTTTTAAGTACAGACTATAAGGGGAAACTCAGTTTTCACTGTGGATTTGGATATGGTCTAAATAAATTAGTTACTCTGTTTCCGATCAATATTCAACACACCATAAGCTGTTGTTTTCGCTAGTGAATTACGGTATTAAGTTGGTAAATTGCGCGTCAATACTACTACCGGTGTAAGTGATAGGGTCTAAGAGAAGCAGGTTCTACATACGTGAGGCTGAAAACGGTTGCTACCTGTCGAAGGGGTGGCCTTCAGCGGACTGTTAGCAATGAAAAAGTCAGTAGACTAGGTAGCTCTAACATCTACTATTTTTTCGCTTTTATCCTAAGTGCTGCTAGTTTTGTTTCTTGCCAGGACAGTTTGTTTATGACCTCCCGGAGATTTGACACCGATAGATTTGGCGCATATCTCTTCCGTGTTTTTTCTGCCTAGGCGTAGCATTCTGCTTTTACTGACTGCTGGATCACCGGGCTCTTCAAGTGAAGTCGCTGCCGGATGATCCACTTTTGTTTTCTTAGGATCCAACAGTAGCAATGGGGTGCTCTGTTCTTTGGTGAGTGTGTTATCCTTTGACCTATTTTTATTTCAAATCGTGTCCATTGGGTTGTTTTTCATGGACCGATTTACTTCTCAGTTATTTCCGTCTAGCACCCGTTCAGGTGCTAAAAACTCACTTCAAAAACTGATGGTTTAGAAGAAGATTAAAAGCCTTGGGCCATAACCCGCTACAGTTCGTAGTACTAAGCGTAGCATACGTCATTTCGAATGCCATCCCCACCGCACTGGCGGCAGTCAGGGGGTCAACTCCTTGGCACCTCAACGTGGAGGTGGCAAGTTTGAGTCCTCCCAAAGCCGACTGGCTTCTCAACCTCGAGACCACCTTCTTGAAAATGGTGTATAACAAAGTTGTGCTGTTAAAGGAAGTAAAAGGTAATACGAAGCTACACAGTGCGAGCGACCATATGTGAAAAGCTTTTGAAGCTGGGTAACACCATGTTAAGAAACTCAGGCTCCTCAGAATACATGAAAACAATGAAAAAGGAACAGAACAAAAACCCAAGCCAGATATATTCCGTTAAGTATGTCTCCCGGGAGTACCTTTTGCTCTCGTTGAAAAAAGTCCTTAAAGGTGTGTTTCATTGGGTGAACAAAAAAGTCATACTTTTAGAACCCTTACGTTCCGGAGAATCGCCGTTTGCTTATCTATTACGAACAGCCGAGAGTTGCTACTTTGATTTGTATGAACCCTGCTGCTCGTTAAACCACCCGCTTGGGACTAATGGTCAAGTGCGAGAGGTGAACTGGAAGTCATCACTGGAGACACAAGTTGTAATCAATTTATTGTCATCGCAAGGATGACTGGAATCGCCCTAAAACGGTCATAGGAACAGTTAAATATTAACCATGAGGGTGCATATTACTGGCAGATACACTTTTTCCACAATTCACAGTATCTATATAACAGGTCTCATGATTATATATAATGCGCGTGTATATCATTGGAGATGTACTGTATTTCGTTGCGAAATTAACGGTTTATTCAATTGTATCTTTGCTTGGTGATTTCAAATGTATGGTCACCGCAGAGTTTTATCACAAACTGCATCCCAGTCCATGCAGGCATTCTAAGTCCAGGATATAACAGAAAAACAAGCCAAAATTAGCATAAAATTTTAAGTTGCTCACTGACGAGAGATGTGCGTTTTTTAAGCAATCAATGGGATATCTTGGATTAACTCAATTTTTTAAGGTTAAACTGTCCGTCTTCTGAAAAACGTGACACAGTTGTTTTATTGGGCACTGGTAGCCGCAGTTGTTCACTGTGATCCGTTTTATAAATTTGTATTTTACTAGCGCGCAAGACAGAAAGCATTTGTATATTTGTAATATCTGGTTTTGAATTCTCTCCAATCTGACAAAAACATTTTTGTGAAGTTAAGCTTGCACATGAAGACTGATTCAAGGTAAACTAATTCCACGTCCTTCAATTCACATTTATTCAGTCGACTGCGTACACAAAAATTCGCTACCGAGGACATCACAATCTCAACACAAATTGGACTCCTATTTGAATTAAGTCCCTTCGTAGGTACCTGGAAGCTGACTACTACGGTCCGTAGAAGCTATTGGTAGCTGTGATCTGCGCAATCCAATAAACTAACATATCCAATTTTTACTTAATTTCCCAAGAATAAACAGTCGGCAACAAAAAGGAAATCGATAGAATCGAGTCGTGAAATCAACACCAATGCACCTCTGCATCCAGTCTCTAAAAGCAAAAACATATCTACGTCCAAAGCGACCGTATCTGCCATGAGCTCTTGGTTACCACGTTTTGGAGTGTAAATCAATATTCAATTAATCATGCTCAACCGCATGAAATTATATTTAAAAGTCAGTGAGATCGTTAGTTAGAACAACTTACCGATAGGAAAACCCTACCCTCATGTCCTTGTCCCGCGGGTCGCGTGATTATTTCTCCGTGTTTCTATAATCTGCTTAAATGAATTATTTCGGTCCGCCTTTAGTTACGTAGACCAAAAGTCAACTGCGGCCGTGATTGATTTTGTTCGCACGATTACATCGCACCACCTAGAATCAAACTTTGGTTTGTCTCCGTTCATCTTGTTCCTCCGACCCAAAGGTACAGCGTTGTGAATAACTTAGTAGACGATTATCGATCATGTCACGTAAATTCGAACAATACACATAGAAGTTGAGTATTGAATCTTCCGGTGACCTACCTGATATCAGAGCACATCACGTTATCGGAGTCTACAGACGTTAAAATGTACTTGTAAGAAAACACCTAATGGAAGAAAAAGTGCGAATCTTTTAGTGCTGCTTATGAAGGTCGCGCACCCGGCAGTTGTGGTTGCTAGTTTCCATCCGTGAATTGTCATTAAGCGCGAAATAGTATGGCGGAGAATGATATAGATGATCGAATCAACAGACGGAATCCCGAAACTGCAGTGCACTGAGCGTCATAGTGGGTCATTTCCTTACGAAATGACATACTTAATTCGTCACCTGAATGAGAGAAGTCAAAGCCAACGGGTGGTTGATATTTCATTGATGAACGAATCGAATTAAGCATTAGGATGGTGCTGAACTACCTGGTGATCCCAGTGAACTACAAGTGCACCACTTCTCCCAAGAGCGAGGAACAAGAATAGTCGTGACAATGACCAGATATCACTTTATTCACATAGAAAAGCATACTCCAGACAATTGTTGCCTTATCTAACTACCTGATCCATGGAGCTACCGCTGGTGACTGCTCTACTTGATCTACAATTTGTGATTTAGCGTGAATGAGGAGAGTCACTCAGTTGAGTTAGGCATTCGATGAGGGTGTTTCCTATGACTGTTTTATGCAATGAGATCTTGAAATCTTGGAGCATTTGACAAGACCGAAGGTAGTGGAGGAAGGCTTTCTTTGGAACTGGGTGCCTTGTTGTAGCTGGCTATTCTCTTTGATTCGGTTAGGAATGGTCAAATGAAAATGTTCGCCACCGTGGCTCCGCTTTACTTTTGGTAACGATTCCTTTGATTTTAGTGTTTAGAGATGTCTTTAAAAGAGCAGGAATAACTCACACTTAGAATACCTGAATCAGTGATTTGAATACAAAGGACAGATCGGGAATTCCCTTGCATATGGAACGGATTTTTATGCTCAACAGTACTGAAACGGATATCCTGGCTGAAACGTAAACTTCAGCACTGCTTTGCACCAAGCATGGGTGCTTCTTCTGGATGGATTGGAATATCTTTGCCGTATAACATTGTCTTATCCTAATCCAGTCTGAGAACCAGCCGGATTTTCGAACAGAAATAATTCGTAAATATTTTACTACCAAAATCCCACAGAAACACAACGAAATGTTGAAGATGAAACTGACAGACACATTTCACGAGCATTGATATCTTTAAACGGAAGGACCTCAGACCATTTGGCAAAATGGTTAGGCCGTACATGCAGATGCTTGCTACTTTTGCACGTTATTGACAATGGTCTTCTGATGTCCACCTACATCAACTCTTTGGGAAACCCCATAACGATCGACCCAGTTCCGTGAGCAGTGCAGTCAGGAATATGCGTAACAAGGATGGAGAAACGACGACTGTGACATAATAATTGGGCCCAAATCAGGAATCCAGTATGTGGTCTATGATCCTCAGTGATCGCCATAAGCTCTAGATCTGCTTTATTCAGAAACTATATCTCTCTATCCGATACCGCGTTCATTTCAAATCTCCCTTCCGGACTAGCTCATAGATAAATACATATCATAACATGTCATACGATTGAACTGTTGCCCAGTGATGTCTGGTGTTTTCCCTATGGGTGGCCTGTGCCACATAATTGGCAGGGTGCACATTCCCCATGCTCCTTAGAGGGTCGTCCAGGACATGGAATCAACATTTGTGTGCCGCTTACCCACATAGCATTCAGCCACAAAATCAAACTCCCGTAGCTTCTGCTGCCGCCGTGACATCTGTCCCTGCGGGGACTTGAAGGTTTGCAGCCAAAATGGTTACTGACGGTCGGTGCGTATGCGGAGCGGACGTCCAAACTTCACGAAGATCACTAAAGCCAGCATTTCCTTTCTGGTGGTGTAATGATGTTTTCCCATTTAGATAATGCTTAGATGCCGTATAATGACACGCGCTCCTTTCCGCTCGTGTTAGGGTTCAGGATGAACTTCCTCGTGCTCTTGGATAGATTTCCCATACCCAAGGCCGGTGGCGAACATAGTGCTGGAAGGTGTTGAAAGGCTTTTTGGCATTCTTCATTCCATCTTAATTCACTATCCTTCCACAGTAAATCATTCAGTGGTTTCGGCAACCTCGCAAAACTCTTGAAAAATCCAGTATAGTAAGATGCAAGACTGATAACTTGGAACGAGAGCAGAGCAGACAAAAATGACGTTTGCGATGCAACCGGTTTGTTTGAGATACTGTAGGATGCATGATAATAACAAATCTTCAATGCAGTTTCCCTTTTCTACCGACTGTACTTGTTAGTAGTCAAACTTTAAGTGGTACTTTATTGCTGAGTAGATAAAACCTCACATCTTGCTCTGTTTATAGGCGTAATTTCATTTCCGAAGGAATTCATTTAGAATACACATTCGCATGCTTATACAAGGAAAGATGCCGTGTTTTTCCTCATGCATTTATTTCTTGGTCAGAAAAAATCGTCAATTAAAGTAGGTTTCCGATGGATGCATTTTAACTACAGTAAATTAGCCGCATTTCGCGTGAAAAATGCCACACTTGCGAAAAGAAACTTATTTTATTCCAAGGCCTATGTTTACATTGAAGTCACTTCTCTCCGAACAGGCAGTTAGCCTTCAGTCGTTAAAAGCCTAGGAGATACTCATTTCTTTAAAGAGAAGTATTCATGGATTAATGGTTAGATTGAAGTTCGATAAATTAGCTCCAACTGATCGGGACTTCTTGACAGATTATATCAGACCGATGTTTGAAGAATCTGTCGGTCTTCAACCGGATCCTTATTTTTCGTGGCGTTTTGCTTCTGAGGACTGAAGTCAAATATGCCAAATTTCAAGCGATTTCACTTCATCTATTGACGACTGCAATGGGCATACTGAGTTCAGAGTTAGGGCCCATGTAACGGACGTCTTCCATTAGGGGGAAGAAGTTTGATTGAGTAGTAAACTCCACTGGAAGTATTGCTCTTTTGAGGTTAGCTATCGTTTTTATTATTTTAAACAATCCAAACGGTGAGGAATTTTAGTAAATTATTTTCATTCTGCTGTTTTGGTTTCATATCTCTTGCGATCGCATTCTTTTGGGTGTTTTTGTCAAGTGACAATTCATTATTTCGATGAAACGGCCGATTGTTTTTTACCTAAAACCGCCTCTGCACATTTTTTTTCGACCCATTCCACCAAAGAACCACCATGTTCACGAGCAAAGCACAGGTGGTGCATCCCATCAACAATGATGTGAATAAATATTCTCGAATTTCCACTGGAATATGGTTGTGTACGAACGGACAAGTAAAACCCACAACAGGACCACCTAGGTTGTTTGCAGCAGCGAACATAAGCATCGATGATTACAGTGCGATATATTACTATTTATCCTGCTCGTGCTTCCAACCAATTACCAAGTCAGTGTTTACACATAGGCACTTGTCCTCGAGAAGTGCATTTATGTTTGCCAGACTGAGACTAATTTATCTGACAAATTTGTAAAATTCCTCAGCATGATTAGAATGAAAATTGGGAAAATTTTTTAGCTTGACTATTCTTCTCGAGTATTAAGCATATGCTACATCCATTTGAGCTCCTTCCGAGTAGCGCGTCGGAAATGGTGTTCCCTTGAACCAGCAGCTCGGATTAATTTGGCGCTTGTGAAACAAACAGGAATTTTTTGATTTTGTTTATTTGGGATTTTTCACGTGATGACCTAATTTCTTCTAAAGGTTTTGGTAACGATATTGATTAAACTAACCACCAAGGCGGTACATGACGTGAAGGACAACTAGTCTCATCCGTCACGCAATTCGAGGTACACACACGCACACGCACAACTCAACATTCAATGGAATGTGAACGATCCCTTACTTATTTGATTGTAAGACTTGCCTTGAGAAAACAATCCACGGTAGCAGAAACTTTGGCGAATTTCATCTACCAACAGCGCTGCCATTAATATTATTTCACTCACAGTTTTACCTGCTTCTAATCAGTCTTATCATTCACAAAGTTAAACGTGCCATCCAAGGCTCGCGGGTAAAGTAATCTGGAAGTTAACCGATAACTGTCTAACCTGTACGGCAAGAGGCGGTGCACAATGCCGGCAGAAGCTAAAACGCTGGCACCAAAGTATTTGTTAGTAGTAACAGATTGAATGTTTTCGTGAAATAATTCACCATGTGATATCCTCACTGGGCTCATCATTAAGAAACCATGGAAACACTGTACAGCTGTTCCATCCTTGTTAAAAATCATCAGCAGTGCATAGGTACTGCTGGACGCGAACCCGGGATGAACGATTCTGAGTCGAACGCCTTAGCCATTACGCTACGGGGCAGGCTGTGAACGTTTTGTTGAACTTCACCACATGATGTTACACCTATCCGTCACTGATTTGCGTGGTTACTGTCCGCTAGCTCACAGCGATCGACCCCCTACTGATAGATGACTTCTCTGCAGGTAGCCTAAGTACCACGAAGGCCTTGGATATGACCTACAGAGCTTGATTAATTGGTACATTTTAGTAGTAGGAGATTGGATTTTTTCATGAAATAGTTTACCATCGCTCAACTCACCATTAAGAAACCACGGAAGTACCGTGCGGTGGACATGCACTCCGCTCATGATTCCTAACGAGGATGACACAGCTTTAAAGCGCTTCCAAGATTTCTTAATGGTGAGTTGAGCGATGATATCACGTGGTGAATACAAAAGTAATCGAGTGTTTTTGGGCTCATTTGGGTAATCCGGTCAATCACTGATGCAGCCTTGTCGCCAGTCAATTCCTCAGTCAGCGTCATTGACCAACTGTTAATTGTCCGGTAATAATGCCGTTGTTCTTGATTTTATTTAGATGACCCTTAAACGTGCTTTTCCAAGAAATGCAGTTTGCAGCTAACTCAATGGCTTTAGAGTTATTTAATTTCCATGCTGATTAGCAGAGTAGGGATTATGACCAGAAAGTTGTTCGCCGTGGACCACGAAAGTCCACGGTTTCATCGAAGTTGACCAGTGCAACTCTGTTTCGTTATTGTTGTTGAAAATCTTTTCGAGTGCACATCAAAGGGCCATTGCAATCGGCTGGTTGTACACGACCATATTCATTTTCACCGTGCCAATTCATGAACGTTTGATCCAAAGGCCAATAAGATCTAGCATTTCAATTGTATTACCGCTGTTTAGATCCTATTGATGAAGTTTATTAATTCGAAAAATTAGCTACTAGCGTATGCCTAAAATTTTTAAAATACAAAGACCAACCAGTTGCATTTTTCATCCCATGTCAAGTTGAAATGATTGACAGGTGAATTCAATTACGACATCGACACAACCGCACACACACATGACTGATAAAAGGATAATGTCGACGAAAAGTACTCCCTGTAAAACTCAGTGGTTGGAGCCAGTTTTTCCAGTCACTGTTAGCTGAAGCACATAAATATGTCGTTTGGATTCCTTTCATGGGTTTCATTTAACTCTATAGACCGGAAATTTCAGTTGAAGTAAATTTTAGTTTTCACTGGTTAGCTCGGCTTGACGTGAACAGATTAACGGGAAATCCTAGGCTAGACTCACGCTGCAGTTCTGCTTCTGCAAGCAAATCTGCTTTTACTCATTGCAGATGAGCAATTCAGAATAGAGAGAGAGAGTAATGTGAAGTTTGGCCTTAGAGCCAACGCACATAATACCAGCATTTATTCACGCCAACTAGGTCAAATGTTCTTCTAGCTGGATAAAGATTTTGCACCGCAATCGTTATATTTTCATCAAGTAGTGTAATACTTGGGTTTATGTCAGAAATCGCAGTCCGTAACTTGTTAATGTAGCCAAAGTGTGCTGTTAGTTCAGTATAATAATCAATGCTGCCTAAATGCTTTTATTTTTTGTTTCTGAAGTGCACTCTTGAGCGGATTATCGATTAGCCGATACCGATGACCGTGCGAGGAGGACTTTTCTCTGAACTTGAAAAAAAAATTAGCCGGTGCCATGTGGAAATCGTTAGACTTTAGGCCGAGAGTTATCAAAGTATGCGTTTTTAATTACTCATTTAAGAAAACCCATTATCTTTAACATCGCCTAACGGGAGAATTGCAAGGAAAAGAATGATATGCTCACTGTACTTGTTTGTTACAGATAAAAGAGGCTGTTCTGTTATGCCCTCTACCTACTCTATGTTGAAACACATCCAGCTGAAAACTCACAGTTACAGAAACAGAGCCATTCGGGGTATGTCACTGAAACAGGCTGATTTGATCTGTTCGATTGGGCAGATTGAACTTACATTAGAGAACAATGTTACATATTTTGACCATCTTCTTTTGTATTCATTTTAGTTATTAACGTCACCTAAATTGTTTTTGCGTTGACTGATAAGTAAAACGACGTGAGGAATGATAGTGTTAAAAAATATACAGTGCTAAAATTTTGTCGCTTTGAAGCATCATACTATAAAAGTGACAAACAATGTTGTTAGTCATCATTAATTTTCCAACGACAGTCAACAGGATATCCTGAATTTCAACTTGAAATTAAATTAACTTGACTGCGGTAAACACATCATTCAGATTCTCGACCAGACGAAAAGTTCCAGTGTGATTACGCCAGGGTCTGTGGTATACTGGAAGAACGATACTGCATGTTAGCCAGTGTATCTTCAGAGCGTGAACAAAAAAACCGATCATCATTTTAAGTGTTAGTCAAGACTAAGGTGGATTCATACTCATCAAATAAGCGGGTAGGAACAAACGCCGGCCTAGTTGAGGATGAAGTAAATTTTCACGCGAGAAGCGTCTCACTTATAAATACACTATGACGTGGTGAGTTCAGCCCGCCAACAAAATAGGGCTACGGACCCTGCTTCCGCTACTAGTTAGTTTACGCGAGATGAAGCATAAGAACAGAATTTTTTGGCCATCGGCTCTGCTGTGACTCATGAAGAGAATATGACCTTTGATCTGAGTTATTCAGAAGGTTTATAAACAGTGCTTTCACTCACAGGCTTCTAACGGCTTCCAAAGGTTTGCTAACGCCGTGTTTCACTCTGCTGCTTTGAAGACCAGTTCTGCTGATCGGATGATCTTCGTGAAGCACCTTAGGGCAACTCCATACTTCAGTATGGGATAGTTAGTAATACAATGCCCGCAGAGAAACTGGATTCATGGGATAGTCAGTAACGTAGAGGGAAGGTTCTTGAGGAGCTGACATGTGCGGTGAATACTGCGTGTATTTTCTCAATTCCCCTCCTAACTCTTTACATTTTTGCAGTGGTTCCGATGGCTCGTAATCTGTATTTACTCAAAGAAGTGGGCGACTGTAAACTGAATTGGAACGAAACCATGGTAACGACTGTGTTGGTCCAGTTTTCTCGACGTGATTAAGTAGGTCCAATTTTGCGGCGGGACTCCACGCCAC
Organism: Fasciolopsis buskii; assembly: GCA_008360955.1. NCBI lineage: Eukaryota > Metazoa > Platyhelminthes > Trematoda > Plagiorchiida > Fasciolidae > Fasciolopsis > Fasciolopsis buskii. Next base: position 30,541 of record LUCM01005359.1, read on the forward strand.
CCCAGCAGTGTTGGCGAGCTTTGGGAGACCACAGAGCCAAAAATTATACTTTGAGCATGCTGTTCGTGTAGGAGATCCTGTTTAACTCGTAAAAGTAAAAATATCTTTTCTTTGTTTAGCCGCAGTAAAAATATCAATGTAATCTGGGTCTTTTGGTGATTCTATCAGTATTTCTTTTTGATAACTTTGCTTGATACATAAATGTAACCGGACATAAGGCGATCGGATTTGCGTCCGTAACCACGGAAATTTATCACTTAAATTTTTATTTTCAGTTTCTACGAAACCTTCATTAGGTCAGGATGTCGAAAGCATCGGCTAGTTTGCGAAACCTCAAAACCATTTTGTTGATTATAGAGTCATCCAACTTAACAGAAAAATAGTTTTTCGAATGTTTTAGCACACGTACATGTCTACCTGCATACCTGATTGATGCAGCCGCTGCTTAACTTTACTAAATTCAAGAGAAAATCAGAATTCCCTGATTTTTGTTTACTTTACGGACGCTGATTAATGGGCCGTCACGTTTTAAATGGTCAGGAAAATGTTACGCTTTTCACGGCTGCTTAAGTGCATTGAGATGGAAATATCTGGCTAGTAATTGCTTACGTGACAAACGATCATGGAACGGAGTTTTCATCACTTCAAAACAATACAAGCATAAAGTCGATTTGAGAAATAATTTACATCGACACTAGCAACGTGGACTGCAAAAGAGTAATGGATAATCCAAGAGATTCTCCGTTTAATCAAGCTAATTCACTAAAAAAATTAAAACCTAACTTTGAAATGATACCCTAATCAGGATTCATATCAGAGTTTGAAAGTCAAAATTTACGTTAGGCAAACGGCAGGTCAGTTGGTTCACATTTTCTAAGTTAATTGCTTGTGTGGCGTTTACGGATTGAATTTCTCCCATCCTAAGGAAGAATGGTATGAGTAATGTCAGTCCAACTCTTCTTTCTCAAACATCACCAAATCTGTTTGCCAAAGGTATCAAACCTTGAAACTGCATCCAAACTTATCGGTCCAGTTGACTGATCTATTTACTTTTCGGTTTTCACTAAATTTTCCGCCAAGACGCGATGAAAGTGGCAGTCAGGAAGAACCATATTTGTCGTAGTTTAAACCTCCCAGCAGTGACCTATTCTAGTTGAGCGTGAAACTCTTCCATCAGTTAGGATAATCGTAAAACATTTTTTATACACACATTGATCTTTTTGGGATCTTGGCGGTAATTGTGTCTCTGAAGTAGGAAATTAATAAACTGAAAAATGTATTCATTGATTGTAACAAATCGATGAACGACTTTAATCTCCGCAAAGTCCATAACTCCTAATCCCATTTGCATCCCCGATTACGTTGAGGGTACTCAGTAATTCATTGTTGCTCGGTTAATTGTTACACCAGCACCGGAACTCTTTGCTAGTCCGAGTTTCTACTGGCAATTGATCTCTTCCATAGAGTTCTTTGAGTTTCTGAATCTATATGACCCGAACGTTTGATAATTTTAATATAGACATATGCAGAAAAACAGGACAACTAGCTGTCATTGTTATTTTTCCCATCTGAAAGAACAGGATTTGAAGCGTTCAAACGAAATTCAATTCCTAAATGATAATGTACACGTTACAAAAGACATTATGGAAGTTAGACTAAGTTCTGATCAAACTAAGAGAAAAGCAAACTCGCGAGGAACAACCTGGTTTTCTCGCCAATGTTGCGTGATTTGATCGAATCTCCACCTTTAGACAGCTTTTAGAGGACCGTTTTACTTTTCAAAGGCCAACAGTTACTGGGTTCTTACACAAGTGACCAGCCATCAACGCCGTCGGTAGCTATAGATATTGACACTTTGTTGAGGAGTCGAGCACTTGAGAAGTGTGCTGGTTCTCAAGGAATTGCACAGTTTACCTCAGGCTAAGTCAGGACTCCTGACCAGCTTTCACCACCGTTCGTCGTCTTCAATGAAGTGTGGCAAAACTGCATTATATCTCAAGGGGAGAGTATATGATACCGCAGCTCCAGTTTTGTGAGTCATGTGAGCAACAACAATTTTGGGTCCAGAAATTCTTCTAAATGACGAAATCGCTCCACAACGCGTGCGATGGCTTGGACAGATATTGACTGTTCTTACCTTTTCGTGATCTTTTTAACGTATTGTGTCACAAGGAGGCAGGTTAATTAGAATGAACGGTTTAACCCACATCGGTATATATCATTTGGGACCTCTGGTCTCAGATAAAAAAATCCATTGCTACAGACAGGCACAAATTTCTACAACACAATTAAGCATGCAAATCATGTTAGATAAACAAGACTGACTCAGTTCTCTAAATACCAATAAAGTGATTTATAGATGGAACGCTTTTTAAATAACCAGTCATTCCTAGGCGCTTATCAGTAGGATGTCGGAGCCATTCATCCAGAGAACGGATTTTATCAAAATATTTAATGCACATCAGCTAAGCACATTTATTTCACATTTAGCTAAAATTTCAGAATACACCCAATCTTGGCCTCTTATCTCTGTTGGTGGGCTGCGCAATACGAATGCGTGGCATTCGTCTGCGCGAAGGTCAGGGGTTTTTCACAATTAGATCAGATCTACCTTTGTCAAAAATCAGCCAATAAAACTTCCTTAAATCGGTTAGTCGACTCACATTTTGGAAGCATGCGTCTACCTTTCGCTATCCAAGACAGCGAGACGTCTGCCTGAATATCGTTAGTAATACATATTATCTGTTCACATCGAAAGCGGGCTGCCAATAGAATATGAGTTTACAAGTGACCTCGAGTCTATCAGTTCAAACTGATATTCACTCGTGATTTTTATGTGCCACAATTACATCATTAGAATCGCTTGCTCCTCGTGGCCTTATTCCGATGCATGTGAGAAGTGTACAATGATTAGGCCAATTTAGCTAGGTTGAGTTTGGTTGATATCTCATCCGAGAACATTTTCATTTGAATTCATTTTTCTGATCATGTTTCCATGGTCTGTGACACCACAGCGATCTATATGGCTGGTACTTCTGTTCTCAAAAAACGAAGACGGTAAACGAGATCGGTAAACGAGATCGGTAATTCTATCCAACCAGTAAGTGGGATTTAAAGCTTATAGTAGTCCACATTAGGCATATTTGAATGACGAAAGTAAGAAACACAGTTGCCATTGAAATTTTGAGGAAAGTTTCTACCTTTTATCCCACGATTCGGAATGCCTGTGCCGAAAATGCGTTTGTCATAACAGATATATTTAGTTTGTTTTTCTCAAGGGAATGCTTTCACCTCGTCGATACACAGGAACAGCTTAAAACACTCATCGCTGTTTACCGTACGGAAATATACCTCGCGTAGTCGGTTATCCGTGTGACAGGTTGAAAACTGCTCCGTTTGCTTTTCCTGGAATATGCATTTCGAAGCAAAAGTTTTTCCAAGAAAAAATTCATGATGCATCTTACACTTTAAAGCCTTATATTCCCTTCGACGTTAGTTCGGCCCAAGAAGCGAGAGGAAATGATCCCTCTTTTGCATTAATCAGCGGAGAGTCTAAATTATTCATTCAAAACTGCAGACTGGTGCAAAGATAAACCCAAACCATCAAAATAGCCAAGCGAAATATGCCACTAAAACAACTGCAAGCTCATTACATATTTTTGCCGATCGTAGCCGATCAATTACAAATAGACTTGAAGGAGGCAAAAGCCATCGGCTTAGGTTTTTTTATATGCACACTTCAATCGCAACTAATCTAGCTTTCCGAACTAATTTGGATTTGGATTTCAGAGTATCACGTCACTCCCAACCTAGGAGCACAAGAAATGGATTTTGAGTTACCTTTAACTCTTGGGTGAAAAAATGCTACTAAGGTTGCTAAGAGGTTGTACTGCAAGGGCTACACATTTAACGGCAGTAGTGTTTTCACTTCTCCATAGCCGGTGTTTCCTCAACAGAAGAGTTCACGATCCAAGAGGGCAAAATTTCAATTTCTTTGTAAATATGGAGCATTCTCGTTTTCGACTTGCTCTTTGCACTGAACTTAACCATAGGGTATTAATTTTGCAATACAAGGCAGTTACGTTTACACTTCATCGCTAAACGTTTAAATTGTCAGGACGTTCTTTGTTGGAAAGTAAAACAATCTGTAACGTGATTTGTTGATAGGTTATTGTTTGCCACTCGGGACGTGCACTCCGAGTAAGGATACGTAATTCGAAGTATGGAAATTTGAAATAAGTCGCAAGTATACAGAACCGACTAGGAGAAGCACGGCCGGCTTTGAAATTAACGCCGTATTTTTGGTTCAAACATTCAGTTCTCCGCTGTTCTGTGGTCTTCATTTTTGTACAGTCGACCGTTGCAAGCATTACATAACATGACGTGAAATGACAATAATGGTTAAAATTCCTAGTGTTTTCCGAGAATTTATATTTTGTCTTCCTGTTTGCACGCTTTTGAATTACAAAGGGTATTCACTAAAGCGGACTCGTCTTCTGTTTGACGCAACTTGGCTCATGACATAAACAGCTACCATTTTATTTACTAATCAATAGGAATGAGGTGTTAGACAAGATTTCTCATTGGGATAAAAAGATACCTTTTTGTAATAGGTAACAAGTGGAAAAGAGAACTATAATGTATTTAGACAAGATATCCCAGAGCTGACACAGTAAGAGTACTGTCACGATGTGTTATAAACGTGAAAATTCATTAAAAATATTTAACACACAGGTTCGCCGTTGCAAAAATAAACAACTGCCAATTATTTTTATTATTTTTTTTGAAGCATCTCTTGAAGATTCACATTAGGCGCTTACATGTTCATGTTGATCTAAACGAAACAATTTGACATCAGAAGACAGATCTGGAAGAAAATATCTGGCGAACTGTTTGATACGATAAGCTTGCTGTTTCGCTTTCCGGACAATGCGCATTTTTGGAATAATTTCTACCTACTGCCGTACTGATACAGGGCACGATAGGATTGCTTGGTGGAATAGTGCATGTCATGTGATGAAAATGAATACTGGCGTAAGACAACCTTCAAAAATTCTCGACAGGTTCGTCTTATGTCAGACGTGGAATGAGATTTGCACACAGATGTGTTGGAATGGCCGAAACAGTTGTTTATTTACATTCTTGCGAATACCATGAAGATAAACATGATTTCGCTAACTAGGCCCAAAAGGCAACCGTCTAATGAGTAAAGCTGTATTGGATGGAAAGCAACGGGGAAAAAAACAAACGATAAGACCACCAAAATAAATTCCAAGGGTACTAATCTGAAATATGATAGACGAAGTGATCTACACGCATGTTCTTCAACCAAGTCCTAGTTATCAGACAGGAAGCGGGTGAGATTTCTTCCGCTAGACGGAGATTGAACTGTTTTGCCAATCTGGAACTAGAGTATTTCAGCATCAAAATCCAACATTCAAAACATCGAACGGAATGACAAATACAAGAACGTGGATGCCATCGACGAGTGTAGTCTGAACGTGATCCAAACTGACAGAACGTGCTCGGACTGCACATTAGAATTTTTATCTGTTTTACTTAAACAGTTTGTTCTACATGATCAGCTAAAGTAGACTTTTCAGAGAAAACAAAATCCACCGGCTGAGCGCCACCACTGCATTCACAATTTCAATCTAATTTCGGGTCTGTCCTTTCTCTAAAGAACTCGAGACATGGAACGTTTTCATACAAAAAGCTTTCAATAATTGTGCATCATGATTAACGGCAAACATCTGCGACGGAGCACTTCAGCTATGTGCATCGCCTTGTCCGCGGCGAATGTCAAAGAGGTATCTATCGTTTTCAACACTAAAAGTCTCACTTTCGCATAGTTTACACACCTGTTCAACGGTGACTTAGTGACTGAAGCCAAATTATTTCTTCTCTTATTTTATTCTAAACATACTTCAAGTGGTGGCATTTTCGTCCAGACATGACGATCAATGTAGTATTTTTCGTTTAGGCGTAAAATTATATAAGACGTTTAGTGGTTTTTTTCTCTCGGACCTCACACCGACGTTGCTTTCCTTTTATATTGCTATTTTCATATAACTGTTGGAAATTTGTTTATACTAAATTTATTTGTGTCAATCATGCTGCGAATCGTCCAAGTCTTTGGTCATCATTCACAGAATGTTCGTCCAGAGCCACAAAACTTTTGCCTTAACGTAGTGAGTTCACTCAAGCCATACACGAACGTACCGGTCGGTATACGCTGGAGGCGTACAAATGTGGAAAAATAGTTCCATCTAAATTGCAGCTTATGTCATCCTTTGGAGCCCTTATAGCTAAGACTGCGTTATAAGAGGCGGTTGGCTTCATCAATGTACTATTTAACCGCTGCATTAGTTGATTGTTGTATTCAGTCGGTTTGGACGCGATTATGCACAAATCTTATTCCGCTGGTTGAATGATCAGTTTCTTGACTGAATTAGGAGGTTCATTTGGCTTGGTTTAAATCTGATATCAGCTATTTGAGTCGCCAACTTCAGCACCCGGTTTACTTGGAAGTGCCGCCTTGTTGAACAAAACACTCACCAACCATCCACATTCGCTTTGACATGGCTTACATTCCCAATGGTGTTTGGTTCACTTTTGCTAAGAATAGTGTTGTTTTGATTGGTACTTTCGTAAAATCCGACCTTTTCCTTTTTGGTCATATTATTCGCTAATGACATAACAATCTGTGTTGGCATTTAGACATCCTCTTTTTTCTGAAGCGTCAAATCACGAGAATCTATTGATACCTTACATTCTACTTCCAAGTTTTCATGTTGCAGTCAGACAATGTTCTATTTAGTATTCAGAGTTCACCACAGGTCGCAGAAATTTGCATACAATGAAGATAGAGATGAAAAGCCCCAATATAAATTGTTGCTAAGCTGGCTGTGAGCCAAAAAATAAACAACTTTAGTGTCACAGCAAAATATCTGTGTATGACCAGCAATCTAAATAGCTAGGATGATGTATTACTGAAATGCGTACAACAAATCGTTAACTCGTAATGAGAGCGTTCTAGAATTTACTAATTCAATGCTTGTCCGGAACTAGTTTAGCGCAAAATCAACGGAATCCCCCTAGGCTTAGTGGTTTTGGTGTTAAATTTACTGGGATATTCATCGAATGCAAAACCACAATCAAAGTTTTCAAGGAACAGACTTTCAAACGCCATCTGTTCGCCGAAAGACTGCGAGTTTTTGTCAACCAAAGCATAAAAATCACCGTAGTTTAACAGCCTTCTCATGCCATCCACAGGATAACAAGCTGTTCTGAAAATTTATCCAGAGTGAAAGATCTATCCCGGTAGGGGCCGAATAAAAAAACACCGTCCCGTAACATACCTAGTACACTTGAGAAGTTTCAACTTATGTGATGGGTAGGGAAATGCACTGTGTGATTAGAATGTTGTTAGAATTTATTCCATATTACTCACAGACGGAGGATAAGGCAGCCGATTTTGAAATACAGCTTCGCCGAACTAACATTTGATTTTCTAAACAGTGTAAGGGCATGCAACAACTTTCGTTCATTATAACCGTGTGATCTTGGCCAATAATTTGGTTCTATTAAGTCAGGATTGATGATTCCAAAAAATCTTAAAGGGTTCCTCCAATACAATCTTTTCTCAATCCAAAAAACGCCATAAGCAAATTTCTTTTCAATTTTACAGAACTCAGTTTGTGACGGTCGGCCACCGTTGTTGCAATTTGTCGTGTAAGCACGTATTTACCTGTTTGACTAAGGCTACGTGCATCAGCATGTGGGTTGTTACTTTTCTAAAACACTTAAACAATAAACACCTACATCTTTCCTTAAAATCGTTTTGTTTCTTATTTCCGGCCATGATTCCTCCCTTGATGTAAGAAGGCAAAATTGGTTTCGTCTAATTCCCGAATCTCGTGAAAAAGAAATTCCCATTCTGTTAGGTTTCCCCTTGAAATCTTTCATACGATGTGAACTTAGTCAAAGCGGCTTTCGTTTTCCAAAAACCGCCGTCATTTCCATTTCCTAGCCATCTAGAAGGACTGCTGATAAAAACATTGTTATACTTACGTGGTCAACAATGCACAGAAGATAGCTCGTGTTAATTACCTTTTTTCAAAAGGTACCTGCTAGTTTTTTGTGCGGATGACAAAACTCACTCGGTCAGTTTTTCATTGGCAAGCTTCTCAAATGTTTCAAATAAAGGTCCACGGGATTTTGTTGTGGTGCCTCCTTCGTTATTTGCCTCACAGCTCACCAGTTATTACGGTTTGATTAACCTTATCAGTCAGCATAAGTGTGGTATAATACGAACCCAAAATATCAAGCGATTCAAATGAAGGCTTCTTGGCCACCCAAACGTTTTGGACTTCGGCACGAATTCTTCGGAGTTTTCATGTGCCAAATCACTTAATAACGTAGGACTCCAGTCTAGCTCAGTAACCGCATGATGAAACTCACAAAAGTAGGCAGATAGCTGAAAACTCAACTAATTCCCTGATACCAATCTTATGTTGCACTGTAGCAAAATTCAAAATTTTGTTGGCCTTTCTCCTACGGATAGCAACGAGTTGTCCAAAAAAAAACAGTTATCTTACAAAATTCAGTAATTACGAAAAGATGGATGAGGTCCTCAAGTAAGGGATTGATTTCCGTGAGGGTATAAAGAATAATGAATTATTTGAAACGGACAAATATAGAGTTAAAAGAAAACGGACCGTGCATGAGTCAGCAAGTGATATGAATTCGAAAATTACCATAGTGAACAACCTCAGACATCCAGCACTTCCATTGTGTATAGTCACCAGTAGAAACCAGGAATCTATTTGCAGGTTTCCCTTATCATATAGGGTTGTAGACAACAAAAAGGCCAGCTAAACATGGGCTAACTTGCTTGTCCAGATAGACTCGTTCCAACGTGAAAAATGAAACCCTACTGGAATATGAAAATTTCATCCGTGCATTTCAAAGGGTCTTAGGATTAATTCTAGTTTGACTTCCTAAATGATAACAAACTCGCATGTTCAGCAAACCCAATTATTTTATCGAATATTCTATCCT
>LUCM01005359.1:40357-57142 GCA_008360955.1 Fasciolopsis buskii
TGTGTTTCATTTCGTGTCATCTTAATTAGAGCAGGCACCCATCGAATGAAAGTGGATTTCGAATTTCTTGAGCATCCCGTAATACGAAGTGAAAGCCATTTCCTCTTGAGGGTCATGTAGTCCCCATTGTAAATGACTAAAATATTGCTGGACGAAAGAGGTTGCCCCTTTGGTCGTCAGTGTTTACTAATACTCGATTCCAAATAATACACTCGCCAATGTGTTGAGGAATAATCTCATCTTTTTCTTCCTAACAAGCTCTTGATGCGTGGTGGTTGAGCTAGACGTACGGTGTCCAAAATGGGATATCAACTGAATGCCTAACCTATTTGCTCAATAGATGACTCCAAAGCACGTAGTGTATTATCTGAAAGATTTGCCAGTTCTCGTTGGCTGAACGGAATACAATTTCAAGCATTTGTTTTTCATGATATTTCCTACTAACTGGGTGAGTTTTGGCAGGTCTTGCAATTTGTAAAAGTATAACAGAGATCGCATCATCAGATTCATTACTTTGGTTAATGCTCAAAAGAACTGCTTCACTAACCCACTGACTACGCCAATGGGAAAGCTGGCCGGAATGTCTATTTGAGGTAGTTAACTGTAATAGGATGAATAAAACTGCAACGTCCAGATCAGTTGATTTCTTCAATCATTTACCTTGCGCTACGGCATTCTGGGTTTCATTACCGTCTTACTGAACCGTATGCTTGGAGAGGTAAGACATGTTGAGGAGCGGAGAGTAACGACAAATTAATAAAATGGAAGAAAACGTAGAAAAAGAAGGATTTCGAATACAAGAACGTCAGTGACTATGGCATTCAGGCCTGTTGCATATGCCCCAACTACCTTGACCTATTCACTTTCATTGGATGTTCTAAAAACCGGACCTTACTTCCGAGTTAGTCACAAAATTTTCCCACTATGTTCTATCAGTAATAAGAAGACTGCGGTTTTCGAACAACGATAGTTTTCATCTGTCTCCTGCTCTTGAAGACCACATTTCTGAGCTGTATTTGAGTACCGAACAAACTACTGCCGTGTATTATATGTCATCGATCGATAACCGGATGCCACACCGACGTAATAAATGCAGCAACTTATCAAATACCATTCAGGCCTTCTGTATGAACGCATAAAGTTATTCAGATACACGATGGCCAGGTGAAGAACAACTGTCCACATACCTAAATCTACCCACCTTATCTTGTTGGGCCACTGCAAGAACAAAATTGGACTTTGAGCCAATCCACTTCTGCGGCGGCATCCTACACCTCAGTGACAAATATATCCTAAATATGCCCACGCTATCATTTAGATAATCCGGATTATACTGCCACTTCGCTCGGCAGCGTAATATTTTGCGTATGTTCTGATTCACACGGTTTCCTGTTCGAGAAAATATCAAGGTCACTAGTCGCACATTGAAATACGGGTATCCTCCTGATTGTCTCATAAACAAGGTTGAATGTCGGCGTAAGTGGTTTGTATTCGAATATTAACGGGAACTGCATTACCGCTTGTATTGGCTTTTCTCTTCGTGGTTGCTGAGGTCGAATAATCGGGTACAGGATAAATACATTGACTAATTTCCACTTTACAAGTTATTGCCAAAGCACAAATTTATTTGCCTTTCGTAACACTGTACGGCGAGCATCGAAGCCATTGCATCCTCGAAGGTCACAATAATGAAAGGACACTCTTCGGAAGGGATCACTATGTCCGACCCTCACGAAACTTTCTGTCTCGTAATCCTTAGTACATCCTCATTGCTAGCATTTTGCCGGTCTTTTATACGATGCAAGATACAATCTGTGTGGAGATGTTCATCCAATTTGAGTCTGACGTCGAATTTAACACCGATATGCAAGATTCAAATGCCGGCTAATATTGCTGAACACCTAGGAGCTCTACATGTGAGTTGTTTACATTTCAGTCTGATGTAAACTAGCGAGATGCCCGCAGAATGAAACTTCTGATAAATCTGATTTGCCAGATCTAAAGAACTTGAAAAAACTGTTCGTAGCAAATATTCCTGATGAAGAGCAGTTTGTGAGGAGCAAAATATTTGCTGGGCTCATTTGAAACCGGTGCCTTCTAAAGGTAAGGATTCAGAAGAAGTTCGCGTTATCCAAAATGTGTACATATTAAACAGTACTACATAAATTTGACAAAACTGTCAGATATTTGTTCCGGTTAAGATGGTTTGTTTATTTTGTGACATCGCTAGATGTGAGCTCAGTTTGGGTATATTTGATGCTGTGTCGTTGATTATTCGTAATACAGCCGCCTGTTGATTTGATGTTGATGTTTAGCCTCACACGAAGCATTGATGCTGTCTGAGAAAGTATGCCAAAGGTTAAGTTACCGAAAGTTTTTCGGTTGTCTACAAAATCGCTTTACGGGAATTCGGCCGACTAGTAGGATCATCTGCATGGGCAGGGTTATCTAACCGACGTAGTCAAACTTTACTGTACAAACTTGTAAAAGATAAACATGCATGTTACCTATTTGAATAGAAGGCGTTTAGTCAGTAGAATAATTCGGGAAGATTTTCGTTTCGTTGGGGTCAATAAAACTAGAACTAGAAAACGGGTTAGATATCTAAATGGATAGTTGCCAACGAACGTGATTCGCGGGTTCCACGCATTTTTCCATGTTGAACAGTTGAATCTAGATACACAAAAGCCTTCTGTGGAAGACAAAAACGTTTAAATTTGAGTGTCGTAGATTTGGCTTTTCGTACTTCACTCAATTTCGAGGAGAGATACATTGGTCTAAAGGAAGAAAGTGAACAGAAAAATATAGAAAATCACTTCAAAACTGACGAGAATCTGCCGGATTTCAATCAAAGGACGTCTGGTCTTACAATAGGTTGGCGGATCCTAGTATCGTTCCAAAAGTGATAGCAAAACGTATTGTTTCCACTCCTTGGTGAATGTGGCAGAAGAGACAGAGATAAAATTATTTCTCCTATTTCACTAAAATATGTGTGCTTGCACACGGTAACATGCATAGGGTACATCTAAAAAGCTAAAATTTCAAGTTGCGAAACACGTCAAATTTACCGTTGCTAGTCAAAGGGCTATAATTTTTATGACAGCCATAACATTAGTTCGTGAGCCTTTCAGACACGAATATGACACAGCAGCATTACAACTTGCACTGTATTGTGTGGTTTGATTTAGAAGTCTGAAAATGGGAAGAACACGATGCAGCGAAATGTTTCTTTGAGGGAATCAGCAAAGTAATTGGCAAAGAACTGTATCACTTCCATTTTCTTCCAAAAGATTACCACAAACGTTGAGTTTTCTTTGCTAAACTAGGAATGCTAATCAAAAACTATCAGAAGGAAATTAGCTATGTTATTTCGAGTGAATAGTGTAGCGGTATAACCGATCCAATTGGCTTAGCCCTGGGCTCATGTGAACCGAATATGAGCGGTTGGTTTCTGGTCTAAACTACTTTTGTCTGCACGATGTAGCCCAGCTCATTCTAGTAAATTACGCACCCGTTTGGTTGGTCTGCACAAAAAATGACCATGTTTCTTTGCGAGAGGTGTCGCTTAGACAATGAGTCATCACATCGAAGCAACTGCTGTCTCTCTTCACTTTGCATGCAACAAATGGACACGTATTCTACTGAGTCATCGTCCGGTCACAGTTTCCTTCCGGCCATTCCGGATGATTGTTGGACTGTTTTTGCAAATACAGCGCTAATGCCAGAATTTTTGTCACTCCACAGTCATCCTTTGAGAAATGTCTGTTTATACGTCAAGGGATCAGACATGAGTAAATAAATCCTGCTAGGGTTTCCTGCATTCTGGGATCTGTTTGAAATTTTCGGTGACACACTGATCCCATGGCCGATATTAACCTAAAAAGCCTTTATTAAGCAGCAGATTTTTTCGTTGCAACCAGTCTAGGATTGTCCTTCGATTTTTATTTGTACTGCACAAACTACTTCGCAGGCATTCACTGTGTCTTGGGTTCTCCTAATATGATAGAGTACTAAATGACCAGATTAGCTTCACGAGATTCGGCTATCTTGTTCTGATTCAGTGGTGAAGAGAATGACGAGGCTTGTGTTTCCCTCTTGTCATCTAGCTTGACTTAATTCGTCTGCACAAGCTTGCTAGCTGATTGTGACCTTGAAATCGGGGAAGCATTACAAAAATTCACCAATTTATTAGATTACTCACTGAATCACTAGCTTATTTACGAAGATTAAATAGAATAAAAAGAATCTTATGAATATAAAAGTATGAATACACAAATTTTGAAAACGCTTCATTTTTATTTATCTTGAACCTTTGCATAGTACATTTATTGCAATCAGCTATCTGAAATCCGTAGTGCTTAGACTTATACCAAATATGGATTGAGTTTTATTATAATATCGGCTTCCATTTAATCGAATGACTTATGAGACTCATTTATTCCATGAATGGATGCTAGACCAATAGCATTCATTAGCCCTAGCAAATTACGACCTAAAGGTACAATGGATTGCCTGAACTAATAAGTTTACATACGAGGAAATTACAGCCATATGATCATAAGTTGAAGAATACATCATAGGCACTTGATAAGCAACATGTTTAGCTAAGGATTGCTTTACTTCGCTGAGTATTGGATTGCAACGTCAGACTGTATACCTGTAAAAGTCACCACCTTCATCTTCATCTATGCTCTTAGTCTATTGACGATTTTACCTTCACTTATGCTGGAACGTTTGCAATCCAAATGCCATGTTCGGCAATCAGATCTTCTGGGAAGCCTACATTCTGTGATGCTAACAAAGCAAAGTCATTGAGACAAGCTTACTAAATTCTTGACATATAAATAACAGTCATTAGATATCAAACAGGGGAAGGATTTATGATGCTATGGCCTGGTACGCGAAAAATGGGATTGTTATGAGGGTGTCGATGCTTATGAAACGAATCGGCCCGGTGTATCGCCGTGAACCAATATAAATACAAATATGAATAACCGGGTTATAGGAAAAATGGCCGACTGAATTTAACCAACTTTACTGTCATGGACTAAGGCAACAATTCTCATTGAACTGTCATGAACGGATCATTTTCCCTTCAATGGGAGCGTCGGAACCGTAACCCAAACACCATAGACCGCCCTCGAATAAGGTGTGCGGTAACCCTTGTCTACCTGCTATTAATCCACGTTACACCTTTTAAATTGTGTTCAAGAAAGAAAGGAAGCTGGCTATTCTTTCGTTTTTTGTCATTGTGTTTGGGTTTAATTTTCACTGTAAGACTGAAGCTTAGAAATCAATCTAAGTAGGTCTATTTAAATACATTGTAGAGCCTAGCCTTTGAAATATTCTTTAAATTGAGATGGCAATACATTTAAAAACAATGAATTAGACATTAAAAGACGTACAATGCAAGAAACGGTGGAGTTCCAATGATAATTTATTTTTTTAAACTTTCTAATTCACGAATTAATGTCAACAACTGGTGGTACAGTCGATTTATTTAGCCACTGTGCAGATGGTAAAACATAAGTGTTCGACGAACGTTATTATAAAAACATTTCGTGAAGGACTACTCCCAACCCCATTGAGATTCTCTGTTAGATATACATTGGTCCGTCTTGAGAATTTCTTGCGAACATTAGCGATAAACTCAAATAGTTGTGCCCGATAGTGCTATTATCTATCAGCTCGTTTGTATGATGTCTAAATTTGCCTGGTTAAGTCACATTTTTTATTGACAATGAAATTCATTTTCTTGAAGCATTGCCTGAAAGGGTTTACGAACTCATAGCTGTTAGCGTCTGGTCCAGTCACAGTCTGGTTTTATGCTTTGGTTTTCCCATCAGAATGTCGAAACTATCCAGTAATATTCTTCTGTGGTGCTCTTACCTCCCGAATAACGACAAGTCAAACGGTAACATAATTTCCCCTGTTCAATAGCACCGTACAAATAAGCTGCCTATATGGAAAAATTTAACCAAGACTTGAGTAAACTCGTGACCCGTCAGTGCATCATCTCCCTTTGTCAACCTTTTCAGGTTTTCTCGAATTTTCGTATCGGCGGTATAATTCTGCGCGTTACAACGACGATTTCTCGGAACACGAAACGAATCGAACAACTACTTGAAAGTAATTTCACAAGGCAAACCCTAAGAGGTAGCCGTATTTTGGAAAACTATTTGTTAGCATGAATACCAAACTGATTTTTTCTGTTTGTTCGACAAATAAATTCCTGTGAGTAAAAAGCATGCCAGTAAAAGGTATGTCGGTATGTAGGCATTCCACAATTCTCGGGACGTTCTTCACTTGCTATTTATAAAACTTTCAGAAAAAAGGAATGCTAAATGTTCTGCCAAATAGTGAAGGGTTGGATTGCCATGTTTCAGAAAATGGTTTTGACATTTTGCCGTACACGAGCTGGGATGCATAGATAATTAATTGTATATTTTCAAGTCTTTGTTTTGTGGAAATGAACCGAAATATCACGGTGTCTGCCAGACATAAAAAAATAGCATGGTTGATTGAACGAATTCAACACGGTACGCAGGTGCGACTGATTGTGACATGCATTGAAAAATTACCACAGTGAACAACCTCAGACATCCAGCACTTCCATTGTGTATAGTCACCAGTAGAAACCAGGAATTTATTTGCAGGTTTCCCTTATCATATAGGGTTGTAGACAACAAAAAGGCCAGCTAAACATGGGCTAACTTGCTTGTCCAGATAGACTCGTTCCAACGTGAAAAATGAAACCCTACTGGAATATGAAAATTTCATCCGTGCATTTTAAAGGGTCTTAGGATTAATTCTAGTTTGACTTCCTGAATGATAACAAACTCGCATGTTCAGCAAACCCAATTATTTTATCGAATATTTTTTACCCATGATGTTTCTGCTTTATCGGAAATTGTTCATATGACGCTTGTTGCGTGAGTTTTGCAAAGGCTCTAATTTACATGGCAATGACATAAGTTTGCTCTGACATTCACTGTCTCACTGCTGAAACTATTCTGGAAACAATTATCAATTAAACTAAAGCTTGATCCATAGTGACATATTTTTCTTTCTACTACAGTAGACATTTAGTCCTGGTTTGGTATTCACATGACAATAATGGAACGAAGGATAAAACCTGTTAAATATTTTAGTTTGCTTACTAACAAGATGCCACCTAGTTAAGCAAACCATTGTCCAAATTCCAGTGGCTTGAACAAGGTTTTGGTTTAAAGTATGTTGTCCACGTGCGCCTGAAGTGATCTCGGAAACGCACTAACGTTCTGTCAGTCAGCGTGAACGTGGCTATTGACATAATCTCGTGGAGCGATCCGAGGCGTAGAAGAAAAACAGGCGAGACTACAACTGAATTCGAAGGTCCGTGTATCACGTGTGAGCGTACAGGTCTCGAGAGTTCTAGCTGCTGTTTTGGTTGCCACAGCTTGGTTACCCGCTCGTCTGTCCAACTGAACAGAGCAATTTATCCCTGAATTAAAAACCAAAGAAAATGATTAGTAAATATTATTGAAAATTTTTTTTTCTTTAAACCCTCGAAGAGAATTTAACCTAAAATGAACTATACCGATTTACTCAACCAATGGGGAAAGCGTAGGGCAAGTGATCAGGGTGTTCAATGCTAATTCTCAAGAATCCTATAGGTTGCTAAAATTTGTTTTCTTACGTTTATCCTGACGAGCACAAACGGACTGTCGTTGTTTATATTATCTCGTTAGAATACGAAAAAGATTGCGTACGATGAATTCAGTTGGTGAATAGGTATTTCCACCAGCTTATGTAATGATTATTTCTACACACTTGTTGTCAATAATTCTGGATTATATACGGGATGGACTAAAATAATTTAATGCATTTAATCTCCTATAATGTTTGGAGCCAACAAATTGCCCGGGACGCCCAGTTATGGAAAGCGGAAAACACTTCAGTAAACTGGCATTCGTTCAAAATACTCCCGTTAACAAATTCGAATAATGTTACAAAATTGCCTACTATTGGACATGTGGATTATCAGAGGAGACCCACAAGTACTATAAGGCATGAAGTACCAAGTGTTCATTAAATGCGTTTACTGTGCACATAACTGAATAACAGGAAACAAAATACCAATCTCAACTGACGAATTATAGTTATTTCTTCGACTGACGTTATCAGTTGCATGGCACTCAAATCAGGTCCAAAACGGGTGTAACGTTTAATTTTTAAATGCGGAGTTACATTAATTTACAGACAGCCAACCGGTATTCAATATAACATCGGAATAACATTAAAGACATCCTCCATTCCGACGATAAGTTTCAAATAATCAAACTCAGTGGATCAGCGATGCAAGATATTAGTTCCAATTAGATTTGACACCATTGCTGGATCATTTACAAAGAACACGTAGATAACAAAATATCGCGCCATATTCGCACACGATTTTAACTGACCGAGTAGTCGGAAAAGAACGAAATGACTTAATTCATTATCCGTGCAACAGCAAGTTTTGTGTTCGCGGGCTAAAAACTAAAAGTAATGAGTATGACTTTGCACAACTTAGCTTACTGAGGGTTATAGTGTTATAACTTCAGGACAATCCTTGTATCTCTCAGCAGTGTAAAAATTGTTAGTTGTGGAGCTGCGAAAAATCTGCCCACGCTTGAGGTTTCCTCCCATGCATGAACGAGAAACCATTTGAATCAACTCAAACAAGAAGTCTAAATTTTAATGATGTTCAGTACATCATGCAATTTTCTAAATGCATTCACCAGTCGGAACATGAGATGCTGTTATTTAAGAACTTACAAATATCAAAGGTAGGATATTTTTTCACCAACGATCATGTGAAGGTAGTATTCTTCATAACGGATAATGAAATTCAGGCAGAGGATGGTAAACACAATTGAGGATCTCTTCGTTCAACCGTTATTTTCGATGTTCATTTTGAAAGGAAGGTACCCAAAAATAAATTTAACATCGTCTACCGTTTGGAAAAAATGTTTCTGTGTAAAGAGTAATGGATTATTCGTGAATTGGCTGACCAAACTGGGAGCAGATTGTCAGAAGCAGTTTTTGTTACCCTGGCGATGACCTGAAGGCATACTAAACCTAAACAGTTTTCGTATTGTTTGGTGTTTGCGCCCGAGTGTCGATAATAATTATGGATAATGACTGAGTGAGAATACGAAAATGAGTGTTATATGGTAGTTAATTAGGGAAACGCATCCCAATAGAGAAAATAAGCAAAGGTTGGAAGAAGCATGTCTTGAATAACAGAAACACAGCATTTGTGTTGTTAAACCTATATCGCTCACTCCTGGTAAGATTGAACTATGAATAAATTAAGGGATTTTGAATAATTGCGCTACTATCTGGACTTTGTAACCATCGACCTTACATCGATGAGTTCCACCTCAGTGTTGACTACCTGTGTCTAGTCGCTGTCACGAAAAAAACGTTTTACTTTCCCTCGAGAATGATTCCAACGTTGAGCTCTTTCTGGAAAGCACAGTGTTCCGACATCCAGTAGTTGGATTCGGGCTGGTGACAGGTCAGGGGCAAACCAGCCGACCGCAATAGCATTATTTCTAGCTTACCGTCTGCACTCTACAAATTCCAAATCATATCATCTTAACTAGTAAGCATCTCTACCACATTTCAGGCTTTAACGATGTGGACACTCATTGGCCTGGTGTCTCATAAGTGCCTCCTTTATCTAGATGTCATTTTTGTGTACATCCCCACTAATGAAGAGCATTACAGCGATCTACAGACATCATTCGCTGGAAGTCGAGCCTTTGGGCGGAATCTAAACTGCAAGAACTTCATTTGCTTCGGCGGAGGATTCGGTCTCTGACCGTCTGAAGGTATTCTGGATTAGCCTTGGAAATAAGATCGCGTATGAACATGGCTCATGTCTACAGCGGCGTAGGGATTGCAAAGTTTGTTGAAAACACTCTCTGCCGTATTCAATAACCGCATTATTGCGAAGGAGAGGCCATTTGTTTAGGTCATGAAAGAAGACAGTACTTTGGAATTGTGAGTAAGTAACCTCAACGCTTATTATTATAATGTTCCATGATTATTACCCTCGCGGTTCCGGTCAAAACGTCTAATATTTGGGCTTTTGGCAGTATTGGTATGATTGACATGGGTCACAACATGAATAAAGAATTAGGTCCCACAATTTCGGCTAATCGATAAGATGTCCACGTTTCTGCTATCTATGCACACTCACAGTGATGAGCTTTGAAAGAAAACACAGTTAAAATTCACTTTCCGTCTAAATATTGTGTGCGGCCTTGGTAATAGTGGTGGATATAACACTCAACTGGGCACATAAAAAGCTGTGAGTAACTGTCGTCCTTTTGGTTTGTGTCCCATCTTTCGAGTGTGCCATCCCCATGGATTAGGAGCGGACCGAGGAATGCTTATCTTGTCTGGGTTTCACGCGGTCGTATTACTATTTTTTTCGGCTACTGTAGAAAGTGCATACTTTTCAAGTTATCTGTTGCTAAAACATGACGAGGCGCAAGAGTGTTCATCTCATTCCCGACGAAGCATAAATGACTGTCTGTGGGATCGTAGGTGTAAACATTCATACAAAACTCTTCTCCACATATGAAAAAAAGTCTGACATTCTACCGGCAGCTGCATTTTACAGAACGGATGGAATGTATTTTTTTGGTATTTCATTCATTAATTGAAATCCTCCAACCAATCACGTCATGACGAAGAAATCACCGAAGCATTCTGAGGACGTATATATTTTCGAAGTAGACTGGCGAACTTCCCGGTGAGAATAAGGAAACTTTTAACCGAGATAGCTGCAACAAAAATAGAACGATCACTATGAACCTCGGTGTTTTATTTCCACCTGCCTAATTATAATATTATTCAAACATTTCTCGAAGTAGGATACAACAGAACTATCCTTTCATGTGCGTTGAAAATGCAGCCTTCCGTATATTTGTCTTTACATTTTCACAGTTCGCCTAAAAATCGCGAATATCGCCATTGGTGAAGAATGAATTGAACATAAGTAATCCCAGTGTAATTTGCGCGATTTCAGTTCCAGTTGCTCTTATCAGCTAAACCAAACTTTTAGAGCTTTGAACCTACTACGCCTAACCTGGGGACAAATTTCATAACCGTTTTATCAATCACATTTCTCATCATAAGGGCTTCGTTGTACTGTTCAGTCGTCGAAAAAGGCCACTAAAATGTGGTCATGTTTATTTCATTGTACCTGTGCGTCACTTCGGCTGCGTACTTTGCAGGCCACTGACAGCACGGGAGCGAATTCGCAGAATCCCCAGGTCTCCAGCCACATTTTGTACGATTTCGCGCCATACATGGGAAATTTTTGCTACGGAAATTTTTGCCGCTTTCATTTTGGACACAGCCTGCAAACTCTGCACTCTTTCATTTGTCCATGGACTTCTGTTCTTCCAGCCGAACGCAGAAATGCACTGTCATTCCTTTGAGAATAATACGACTTGTCTCAGATCCTAAATTATAGCTAAGACTAGACTTTGTTTATCACCTCTAGGTGACTGATTTTACTCAGCTGGCATTAAAGCCTTCATCCAATCAGGTGCTATCTGCTGAGAACTTTTCCACAAATCCTCAGTCTGGTCAGTTTGAACAAAAACGAAAATATCTGACAGGTTTGCACTTTCCGAGAGGGTGCTACATTTGACAGACTTGACCGTGTGAGATGTGGCGGCATAAACATATGTGCGCACAAATGTAAATTTTTATATAATGGTGTACACACTGACGGACAAATGATTACGGGTTGTGGAAACCTGCAAGTAACAAAATCGCGTGATGGGTCGTTTGCTCGTAAGAAATCCCATCCATTCTTCCAGGCAATGCATGTAGTAAAGACTTATATGTATTTGTACAATCGTAATTCTGTACATATGCAGATATCAACGTAAACTGAGCAACTTAGAGCAAAATGAATATAGCTCAACCGTAGGTCGATTGCAATGGTTTACTTGCAGTCAAATAAAATGAAAAATGTCAGCTCGCAAATCCACTCTCTTCAGTGTTGTTCCTCAAACTGATGTGTTAGTTAGTTTGTTTAAATAAAATCAAGTCAGCAGCTGTTCTGCATATCCAAAACGGATGGGATTTCAGATTTGCGCCTTGTTCGTGGAAAAACGTTCCATGGGGGATAATTATAAAAATGAATTATTGTCAAATATTTAAGCTAGTGTGCAGTTTGGGGAATAGTTTTCTCCGATATTTTCTTGTGTTGAGAAAATATACTTTTTGTCCATGAAATGGAAAGGAATTCTGTTTGGACTATTTTGGTTTGGTTGCCTGGGTAATAAAAAAATGGTACATGATGACAAATGGAAGTATTTGACTTCAGAGACTGGAGTAAGGACAAGTTCACAATGTGGGCTGGCCTAATTTGAACCACGCAGTGATATCACGATCGCAATGCTCACATGTAAAGGCAAAGTATTCTGTTAACATGCATGTAATGAAGGAAGATGGAATGAAAACGTGTTTTACGCATACATACAAGGAGTTGGGGAGAAAAGACAGCACCATACAGGACATCAAAGTTGACAGACAGAACAGAGAATTCCCTTCTGTTGAAGGACACAGCCTGAGTTCGGTCAGCAAAACAGTCACAAATCTGACTATATTAGGTCTAATCAACTCCTAGTTTGGGTAAGCAACCAAACAATGCTGACTTTTGAAGGCTATTAAAAGCATTTTGCAGTCCGCTCCAAAAATGTTAACAGCAAACAGCTGGGCCAAGTGCGACCACCTAGTTATGCAAAAGGTCGATCTGTCTGCGACTAAACAAACCGTTTGCAGATCTCCGGTATCGCAAGAAGTGCATGTTTAATTACGATCCAAAGGCGATAAAGCTAGTTACTCACCGGTATCCAGATGGCTGTTCCGAAAAACCAATCTCTCATTCCCTCAAGTGCATTTAATCTGACTAAATCAAAAGAAAAAACAGCTGCCTTCATTCCACTGAATTCTTTGCTTGCTTCCCAGAAGTGTAGACGTGAAGCATTTAGCTAAGCTGATTGCATTCCTTAAATTCATTTGGATAATTTCACGGCTTCAGAAAGTTATGTTGACCGGCTTGAAGTCAAAACAGATAGCTGAACCAAACCGTTATTTAACTGTTTCTGGTAATGAAAAGGTCTGCAACTTGTGCCCATGCTTTGTAGCCCCAGTTCAAGTATAGCACAATTGACTCGGATTCGTAGAACCCTTCTTGAACTATACGAAAACTCCATTTGGTTCCAGAATAGCCAAATTTATTCGAGGAACATTTCATCAGAGACCAGATGCTTTACATAAAGAGTTCTTCATTTTCACACCCTAAGCTGTGAAAACCTTTGAATCACCAAGAAGTCGAAATACATGAGTTTAATGCCAATAGAGGAAATGCAAGAAACGAGTGCCTGATATTTTGTTCGATAAAAAGCCACAAAAGTTGCAGAAAATTTGGTTAAAGTTCAAATGGTTTGCTCAGAAAAACAAAGGCGTTGTTCAACTCACCACGCATCATAAGCTATCTTAGATCAGCCGCACATGATCGGTCGAAATCCGCCTCTCGACTACTGCTGGAGAAAAAGGCATCCATTGTGCGAGTCCCATCTTTATGCAAATATGGCTTATTCTAACAAGATGACTTCGTTTTATGCTGGCTTCCAATGTAAGTCCGCGTATCTAAAGACAACGGCCTTTCACATTGCTATGCATGATGGGTAGAAAAAACATGGGTATCATTTTCAGTTTCTCGTCGGCTTAATTTTCACACGAAATCTGGTGAATCTTTCAGTTGGAGCATTTGTCTAATATTCGGTCTACTTTCATCACGTTTGCTCAACAAATCATTTCATTCATGCTCGAAATATGCTTGCACTGGGAGGTTTCATGAAAGTTTGGAATTTTGAGACCAGCCGGTATTCATATGTTGATCAGAAGCGTTGTTCTATTAAGTCATGCAAGTGACTGGAATTCGCCATTGAGAACCAATATCAGAAGGCAAGTTCATGCGAATGGAGGAAAATATACATCTTCAGAATATGCAGTAGTAAATACGCAAGCCATACCGATTTCACCAACTTTATTAACAGCTAAGAATTCGTTGAATTCCAGAACTGAGCTTCACAGTGACATTGCACATTGACGCAGAGTTGTTCATTTGTTAGTTATATTCTATACACAAAAAATCCTCCGAATTCTTGGCGACCAGTCACACTTTCGAACTACTCTGTTGTTCCGCGCACATCAACTGACTTTTGCTCTGTAAACGTCCCACCTGATAAAGATAAAAATGTCGGAGATAAGTGACCAGGGTAGAAAGCGGTCAGGCAATTAAAACTGCTACGTCCGACTCTTATTTGTTTTCAGTGTGAATGCCAAATATTGCCAAGCTCTTTTGGCAATGCTATGACAAAAAGCAGTCGTTGTTCCCGATATTTAATATCACCTACAACACACATTTGCACTACACTCAGCCCGACTACATGCCAAAAAAGTAGAAATCACAGGAGATCATGTAATTATACCCACAGTACGGGGTTAAAATTGAATTTACCTCGCTTTCGGTCTAGAGACGAATTTGTGCTTTAGTTTTAACCGGATAATGTACATAGCTCATCCTAAGTGAATTGCTGTAGGTTTTCGTATTTGTACGGTCGTCGCTAATGATTTGGGGTCTGCCAGGACAGTTGCGCTTCAGTGTTGTGCTTGACTCCAAATAGTTTGGATTGCAGTAGTAATTCATTGGATAATCGAATTCAATTAAAGTATTTTATTTCTGTTTTTTGGGTGATCATCATGTTTGTTGTTCGAACTTCAATTCCACGCTTGACGAGACCTAAATTCCAATATCTTAAGGCCCAGCGATCGAGATATAATGTTTGTTGTTATAAATGATAGTGGAACAAAATTGGCTTCATGGCTTCGGAGACCCAGCAGAAAAATGACTCGATATACACGACCATTGATTAAAATTGATTATATGCTGAGAAAATCTGTGATTTCTCACTTTGTTAATAAAACCGATGCACCTAAGAAAAGATTTTTGCCTACCGATAACTACATTTGTGTGAAAAGACGGATCGCAGTACATGCGCCGATGACTGTCTGCATATATTTCTAGGGCAGTCAAGACAACTATCACATGTTTCCAACTGCCGACCATCATCACTCTACATATTTCAATGACTGTCTTCACAGTCAACGGTACGAACATTCAGACACTCCCTAATGGATTTGCGCAAAATCGAAACCAATGGGAACCACCCGAAGCTCTACACGCTAAATTCAACAAATACAAACATGCGACCGTAAAATGATAATCTCAAAGACTAAATTTGTTTGGGAAAATCCGATCAGATTTTTCAAAATAAGGGATTGCAAAGTTAAAGTTCAATACTTTGATCGGATGTGCTAAATTTTATTTCTTTTTTACTTCATTTCTTTTATTTTTAGCACAACTAGGACTCGCGAATGAAGCTGGTCCGGTTTCACTTGAAACAATGGTCGAATGCTTTCCGTAAGCCGTTTTCGACTGGTTTAGGATAATCCTTAAGTTGTAATCTGGTTCTTCTAACAAATTCTGATTCCTAAAACGTAATGTTTGGTAAATTGGGAGGCGCAAAATGTCGGCGGCTGTGATCGGACGAAGTAGTGGGTCTGAAATTTAGGTCCTTGAATACGAATTCTAGTCAAGTTATGCCGGTTAGAGATTTGGGTTGCAAAACAAATCTAATAGCCTCTAGCGACTCCTGTCTGTCTTTTTGATCCCAGCTCCATTCACTCCTGCTGCATGAGGTAAAAGTAACCGAATGGCCTTTGTCTGGTTAACAAAACTCCCATTTGTTTGTTGTAGCCAAGCGATTTATAGAAGTCCGTTCGGATTGATTCGTGTGGCTGATTATGTCAGGTTTCTCTGGCTCCTTATGATCTTTATAGTGTGCATTTTGAGCGGTGCCTTTGCTCGTCTCTGAACAAGCCGATATAACAGACCAACGTTGCTTTCTCCCCAAGCTATCACGAAAACTCATGTTTACCTATCTTTCTTGATTTCAATCGATCACACTCCTGCCCCGTGCTAATGTAGTCTGTCCGCCAGTTCTGGTTTTCTGACAAAATTCTGCGTCATCTCTGCATGATTCGTTGATCACAACCCAGGCAGCCTCAGCCTATATCGTTATATTTTTGCCAAACACGAAGTCTTCATGTTCTACTATTTGTATTGAAGCCCAAAATGAAAAACAAATAAGAACAACTTAACAAAGTTAGTTGGCATACCAGCATCTGGACTGTTGATTAACACTGCTGATAATATATGATTTTACAATTTTTATATGGACCAATAATCTGTTCATAAGATGCCGACATGGTCGAATCGTACAAGGCTTTGCCAACGCCCAGCAAACAAATAGAAAACGTGCAGTCAATGGGAAAGATAGATGATTGTGCTAATCTATGATTTATTGCTCAAATTGCATGAGCTCACTTGTTCAGTAAAAGCTGTGGCAGAAAGACAGAAGAACTTGAACACCCTTTAAGCTAACTGCAAATTCACTGGGCATTTTCGTGACGGCCACCTACAGGCAAGAATCTACTTTGTTGGTAACCACGAAAAAATAATCACTAAAACATCTCAAAAGAAGTTGACAAACGTTCAATCAGCCGGCAAACAATTTTCTGCGTCTAGTAATACGGAATAGATGTTCATTCTTTAAAAGCATACATGAAACGAGAAATCGCGGATCTTGCTAACAAAAAGGC
>LUCM01005359.1:58120-130700 GCA_008360955.1 Fasciolopsis buskii
GTCCAATGATAGAAGATGCGGAGCGTTTCAACATGACGACCGGTTGATTTTGTTGATGAATGAATGGCATGTGTTGACCTGCAAGACATGCACTTCCGAAGTGAACACTTTTAGAAGGAAAATCTTTGAGAAAGTTGTCCCGCTTTCTAATCCCTAACATGTGTTTCATTTCGTGTCATCTTAATTAGAGCAGGCACCCATCGAATGAAAGTGGATTTCGAATTTCTTGAGCATCCCGTAGTACGAAGTGAAAGCCATTTCCTCTTGAGGGTCATGTAGTCCCCATTGTAAATGACTAAAATATTACTGAACGAAAGAGGTTGCACCTTTGGTCGTCAGTGTTTACTAATACTCGATTCCAAATAATACACTCGCCAATGTGTTGAGGAATAATCTCATCTTTTTCTTCCTAACAAGCTCGTGATGCGTGGTGGTTGAGCTAGACATACGGTGTCCAAAATGGGATATCAACTGAATGCCTAACCTATTTGCTCAATAGATGACTCCAAAGCACGTAGTGTATTATCTGAAAGATTTGCCAGTCCTCGTTGGATGAACGGAATACAATTTCAAGCATTTGTTTCTCATGATATGTCGTACTTTATCGGAAAGTGTTCATATGACGATTATTGGATGAGTGTCGGCTACAAGTGTACCTCATCAATTCATTCAGAACTCACTTACGGGAAATAGATATTTGAACTTTGAAACCGGTTTTCGAGCCCTGGAGAAATGCAAGCAATATCCGAAATATGCAGAAGGTTGATTTTACCTTTATGGCTTTTTTGCTGCCTATGGTTTTGGATTACGTTTTACTAAGCTGGCATTTGAAAATTAGGTATGACATCAGTCGCAAACTGTATTGAAATCACAAAATTCTATGACTTAGCTATAAACAATCGGCGGCAGGCTGACATAAATACAAATGTAATGAATCATGCGATGGAAACAAGAACGCTGCGTGACGATCAGGTACATGTTACCACGGAATGAATACTTTTTCACAAAATATTTCTGTTGCGTCCATCCAAAAACGTTTTAAAATCTTCCGTAAAATCAGAAAAGTGTGGAACTAGTCCTTGCTACCATCAAGATCTGAGTGAAACTGTACCAGTCGGACTCGTTTCAATTGTCTTTGGATTGCACAGTCACTTTGGATGGTAGAGAACGAAATACGACAAAAACTGTCAGCACGAAAGGTGGATACTCCGCGAGTAAATAAAAACGTTGGTGCTAATAATTCTCAACAAACGGCTACAGAGAATACCGAAAAAATGGCAGTTTTTAGTCACATGCAGATTATCTTAAACCTGGTTTGTAAACATATCCAGGCAAGAATGCTTAAGTTTATAAAGACAGGCCTTTGTGTAAAGATCATCTTGTCTGTCTAATTGCTTTCTTTAGGGAAATGTGATAGATATGAATTCCACTTACCGGAAGTAAATTGCGAAGCTTCATATCACGTTAAAAATGTTTGTGATTCTTATTTTCTGCGTTCAACGCTCCAGATGGTTATTACGCAGTTCAGTTTTGCACTGATACCTTGAATTAATTTTGTCTAACTAGCTAATCACGTGTTTCAGCTAATTCGAGGTTCATTCAATTATTTTAATCACTAGACAATTTGGCCCAAAAAACCAATGTTGACAATTTACTGCTCTCCGTGTTCCAATGATGAAATATTCTAGACATTTCGTTATTTTGAGGTATTAATACTGATCTATCAGGCAGTGCCATGACATTGAGCCTTTGAGGCTGTGCATATTTGACGACAAAAAATTGATTGCTTTGAAACCATTTTTCCGATGCCTTTGTGCCAAGTTGTCCCGATCTTGATGAGCATAGAAACCTTCCCTGAGAGCCTTTTAGCGGGCTAGAGGCACTTGTTTTCTATCTTGTTCAACTACGGTCATTTTTGTACAGTTCACGTTAACTTTTCCAATTTAAATTCATTCGGCTCATCAGGCGTGTAGGCGAATATAATTTCCGTACGTGAACCGTAGAATGAACCTTGGCGAAGATGTGTGAACTG
The DNA here is from genome assembly GCA_008360955.1 of Fasciolopsis buskii. Taxonomy (NCBI): domain Eukaryota; kingdom Metazoa; phylum Platyhelminthes; class Trematoda; order Plagiorchiida; family Fasciolidae; genus Fasciolopsis; species Fasciolopsis buskii. The sequence goes on from LUCM01005359.1 coordinate 60,153, forward strand.
GTCTTCATCGGCTCACGCAGGCCAACCGTCGGAACGTGAGCAATCAGTGCCTGGTGAGACGAAACAAATTAAGAATGGCTGGCAAATTTTATGTTCTTCTCAGATTCTAACCAGTTGGCTGTATTCGTTTTTGTATGCCATACTGTGTCGTATTAAAATATAGAATGTTTTATGGTTTCATATTTTACTGCACCTTCATGTTGTGCTTCTCATAAGTCAGAAATGCGGTATAGTAAAAGCTGACGACTGAAAGTATTTTAGATGTTCCCAGTTCTATGTAATATCAAATAAGTTGGTTTGTTCATTGAATTCTTCACAATTTTTTTAAATCCCGAACAAATTAAAAAAAACTGGGCATTGCAAAATTTTCAAGGATTATGCATATTTTATTGAATGAATAAAATATTAAAATGGACAGATCACGCGACCAGAAATGGAGGATATGAGCGGAAATTTTCGAAAGATTTCCCTTTCGGAATTTTTGGTAAAAACTCTCAAACAGCAGAATGAAAAAGGATTGATCAGGGCAAAAGTAGTGTCTGACTGTTTACTTTACTAAGAGAAGGGATGAAACGTAACGAAAAAAGACATTCTGAGATAATACTAAAACCAGAGGATGGACACATACCTAAAACCTCGAAAAACGATGTGACATTCTAAATCTAAGAAACTATTGAAACGGGATATTTTGGAATACGGGATTCGGCGAAATGTACATGGAAGTTGGAAAACGTAGTCAGAAAAATGGGAAAAGAAGATTGGCAGTCAGAATATCACAGTTATTGTTACCCAAGTGGATTTCACGGTTGTAGTGAAATTCGTATCCTAGACTTTGGTTAAAATAAGACCTTCCATGTGCGTCAGTAGCCACTTGGATTGGCAGATTTTTTCAAGCTCACGGTAGAAGTTGTCAGAGTAAAGCAACTGCCTTTAGAGTGCATCTGTTACGCTTGTGCATAAATGCCCACGGGTTGTGGTTTATCACTAATTCCAATCGCTCAGACCTAAACCACTGCGTCGGTATTAAGGATTATGAAATCCAGATTATATAAGCCACACTGTGATAATTAATAACGGGTAGTGCTGAATTGTTTATTTCCCTTTCGAGGTTTTCTGCACCGGAGATGGGAATCACTTTAGTTTCGGTAATTCGTATCGAAATTCCAGAAATGTTTTATCAGCCACCTTTTTTACTTGAGGTCGTTTTGTACATCAAGACCAAAATATTTTGGATTGTATCGGAAAATCGATGCTACGTGTGATTTGTGATCGAAATGTTACAAGTATGATAACAAAGTGGTGGGGATAGTTATAATTAACCAACCTTTTTTGGGCATTCCGTGTTTTATTACTTTCTAAGTTTGGTAAGGAAATCGCATTTGTTCTTTAATAATGATAATTTGTCAGCAAAGGCTGAAAATTATCCAGAAAGTTTTCGTCTGCTGTTTTTTTTACATGGTTTCAATTTGTCTGCTTTATCAGCTTCACATTGCTTCACTCACGCATTCAGAATTCTTCAGTAGGATGTGTCGGCGACTGGTTCAAATTAGTGAACATCTTGGTTGTTGTACCTGAATTTGGACCAAAATCGAAATACACACTGCTCCTACTTACAGCCTTCGCGGTAGAAGCAATTCGAACATTGTAGGAATATTGATCTGAACTAGCAATTTTCATCCATACCATCTGTGAATGTTTAGGTAGGACAGAGCAGATACAAAACAACAGGAATCAAATGAGAGGAGATAACCAGAGTTATCAAAACTCCCCAACCTCGTTAATCACAGAAAATTTGAAGTGCTTTTGGGGAGGAGTTGAAAAATAAACAACGAACTGCAATGTTTGGACAATCCAACCCGAATAAAGGTGCATGTGATTGCCACTCATCGGTTCCTGTTCTGAAAATCTTGCCCCATCTACAGGCGGTCATATATATATGTTTACATAGATACGATATTTGCCTATCCTGGAAAAACAATTTGTGAGTGAGTAAACGTCATTCAATCAATCCCAGCTGATTAGAGTTCTCACCACTAATGAAATTCGAAAATCCCCGCATTTAAAAGAAGGCAAAATCAAGTAACAGATTATCATATCAAAATAATAATCATTAAGGCAAGTTTAGTGAATCACCCATCCTATTTACCACTGACAAATTTCGAGCTTAGATACATGACTCACTCACATTGTCTCATTCCTCTAAATGTAATCACTTCCTCTTTTGAGTGGTTTTAAAATGTTTGGTTTCATAATGTTCGCCCTGCTTACCGTGATCTGTATCAATAATCTGATTGGTTTTGACGGCACCTCTGCATATCGCTCATGCGTGGAACTCGGTTCTCATCATTCGGTTTCATGGATTGTACATGAAGCACATTTGATTTGTTAATCCGTTTAGTTGACTTTTACTAATCGTATACACGCCAAATCTCCCTAATTTGCTCCGTTTGTCAGTCAATTTTTGACTGTCAGACTCTCTGCACGATATGCTTTGCTGCAGAGTTGTCAGCTGTGGTTTTATGATTGCAAAATGCCACTAATTGAACTCAAAAATTGTTCATTTGTTTAATAATTATTTCATTGAAGCAAACACCATAAACTTGGAACTACATAACTGCAATCTCGAGGCAAGCATTAGTCGCTTTGTTTTGGAGAAATATTTTTGGTATTGTTAAAGGGAGCATCTAAGTCAGTAAATTAACAAAAGTTGTGACCAATCTTTCGGTGTTCTGCTTCGCAATTTTTAAAATCGATCCTCTGCCACTAACCCTGGTCACCTTGAATGCAGTTAAGCTTGAGCAACGGTAAAATTTATGGGTTTCTATGAGTTCATTCCGTGTTGTATCAGTTTAGTTGATACGAATATCTTCCTTTCATGGTAAAATATTTCGAAAATTCATATGGTTGCTCAACTGTTAGAACATTGGTTTTGGTCCAAAATCCATTTTGACATTTACTGTGATTCGTAGAATATTATTTCAACCGTCGTGGTGCCGAGTTCACGGAAAGGCACAGTTCACTGGCATTGTTCCTTCTCAATAGGTGGTATTTATTGGCCTCATCATCTGTGCTAATAAAGCTGGGTTAAATTTGCCGCAGTGCTTCGGTGACATTTAACGGCATTTTAGACTTCTAGACCGAAAAATGGCCGTGGTTGACTGTGATTACGGTAATTGTTCGCGCGGCACAATCAGCTTACATTCTATTGAAGTTTGTGACAAGTGCAACGAAATTTGGGAGTGAATCGCTAGCCTAATTCAGAATACCACATCGCTTGGTGTGATGCGAAGGCAAATGTTCAACGGTAGTTCATCGAGAATGTTTGGTCATATAGCCTCCATAACACGATTTCAAATTGTGATTTTTTGACGTCGTTTCAAGGAGTAAAGTGGGTTTAGCCTACCTTTAATTTTATAATAGATTCATAGGAGTTTGCAAGTTTAAAAGGCTTTAAATGATCAAGTTCAAATAACAATACTTTTCTGAAGTGGCATTTCATAAACGGATTCTTTTGCTGTTTCTGACGGATGGACGTTAACCTTGATAGAAACAATGCTTCGTTCTCAGTATTGACACCGGGCATGTTGCTCCTCCGGAAGCCAGAGCAATGCAAACACACTTGGAGTAGTTTGGTGTGTTTCAATATAGCTGCACTACTGATGCGAATGACTAGTTTTGAGGAACAATAGATTCGGTTGTTGATCACAAGTTCTGCTTTTTAACAAACGAGATTTTAGGCGGATGCAAATTATTTCGCATAAATGTAAGAAAAATTTAAGTTTATTTTAAAAGCTATTTCTCACAGTTGTTTTGCCCCAAACTGCTCAGTTTGTAAGGCACGTGCTTCATTTTAAGCAAACACTGGCTAAGTTTGGCAAATTATTAAGCCATTCAACGGTTAAATATCCAGACTTCTGTTGTGAGGTCCTCGAGACAGATATCACGAATCAGAATGCCATATTTTTTCGAGTTAGCACTGATAACCTAGATGCCAAAATATGCCAACAGACTTGGAGTGCAGCCTGGATAGACTGACTGATTACCACATACCAAACCACTGTTCAGTGTTCCTTAATTCCGTGATGAGATTCTTAGTAAACAATAAAAAATTAATTGGGCCCTGAAATCCGCAAGGAAACGTAACTATGTGCTCGTGATTGACAGCAAATTTGCATAAACTGACCCGTAGTCTACGGGCAAAATGGCCGGTAGAGCGGACGCAAAGTAGTGCTCAAAAATCTTGCGAATGTCCCTAATGTGATACAGCTATAGTGCAATGTGTGTTTCGTCACACTTTTTCAGTCCCAGTGAACTGTGCGAGAATAAATCACATGAAACTGAAATCGTTTTCTGTCAATCATAAGTGATTGAATCTCCTTTCTAATGTTTTGTAAGCTGGCCTGGTATTTACCTGAGAAGTGAGGGTCCTTGGAATCTTGTAGGCATTACGATATTCCAAATAAAATCAAATTTTATCCTGCTTTTTACCAAGTGCAGAAGGCTTATCCACCCCGGGTTTGGTATCACTAGTTTTGTGTACAGTATGTTTGTAGTGATCTGAAACAGCTTTCTTGGTGCTTTAAAATAAACAGATTTTACGTCTATCACTGAATGTTTTTCATTAAAAAAGATGAAGCTAATCAGACAGAAGTACATCCTAAAATGAGAATATAATTCTCCGGGAACATGAATTTGCATGAATTAGTTTCGGTATTAAACACCTAAGGATCAAAAGTTATTATTGTAATTCACTGCACCCAGGAGTTCGCTGAAATAAGCCAGGTTTTAACTTTAATATTTTGTCAAAAATATTGTGAATTCTTCGAAATGATTGGGATGATTGATTACGTGTTCATTCGTGTCATATTTTCCCCTTGATCGAGTGATCTTGAGAGGCACCTTTCCGTTTTCACAGCCGCATTACCTTATCAAAGTGACTAGCAGCATAACATCTAGGAGAACGGTAAAGTCTATATTCTTCTTGTTTTCCCAACTTCGAATTTTAATCTGATTAAGCTCAATGACGACTGGCCATTTATTGACTATAATGCGGCATTATTAATTGCACCATACAATTTACTGCTGTCAAATGGACTAGCTATATTACAAACATCATGTAGATAACGTCGATCTGCTTTGTGCGATCAAAAATTACGAAGTTTCAGCTCGGTTTCTTGGCGACCGCAGAAAACGTACCCCAAGATTTTCTGGTCATTCACCATTGATTTACGTGATTCAAAACGGAATCGTATTTATCAGACGGTTATGACTGTCAGACAATTAAATATCTTGCTTGGATAGACCAAAGATAAGCAAATCATGTGAAACTTTGTCGGCTCATACAAATTCAGCGGAGAATAAGCTGTAGATCATTGTGGCTGATGCAGCAACAACTGTTTCAAACCGAGAAAATTTTGCACGATCATGCTGGCGAAAGCTGTCCACGCATGACTGGTAACAAGAGGCAGACAAAGATTTATTGCTCCACTGAATGCATATAATCTATAGCATTGATACAATAATCTTATTCATCTTCGAGCAATGTCTTTTAGGGTCAACTTGCGTGGCAATCTTGGGTGAATACGAATTTACGACAATTTCCATCGGATAAGCAGAGATGTACATCACGGTGCTTAGTGAGGGGAACGCTAGTCGTTGAAAAGTTTGGATAAGTCGTCTCCCCTTTTTCATTTAATAATCCGAAGAACCTGCATTCATATTTTACCGCATATGATTCACTCCTCAGAACGTATCTTTAGGGTCAAATGTGAAATGCCATTATTCACTTCAAAAGACGCTGGAATTATTTGCTATCATTGAAAGGGCCTTATCAACTATAAAATGCACCAGAGTGAAAACAAAAACGAAATTTCATAGAATACATTTGGGGCAAACAAATGCAGCATTCGACCTTGAACCCCATTTATTGTTCAGAATTACGTGGTGCACACGAGTGCATAAAAGGCGCTAATGTCAACACAGTGTGAGCGAAGCCTCAGGGGCTAGCAGACCTGAGCCAATTCAGTGTTGTTCGTGGATGTTTCCCTCAAACTGTTGACTTCTGTATAATAAAATTGTCTACCAGTGGCAAAATGCCAGCTCGTTCCGGTGATATTGCCCATAGGCATGCATTTAGTGTGCGGGTACAGGAATTTTATGGGTGAATACAGAAAAGGAAGGTCTATCTGCATCAGGTGGTAACGTATCAGACTAACTGACTGACATTGTCAATCCGAAGAATAATGTTACAATGCGAAATTCACTGGGAAATCACACTGTAGGCCAATTTTGGATTGATAGTCAAGACAAGTTTAGAAGGACTCGTAATAGTAATATAAAGGTCAAATTCATCACAGGAGAGCACGAAAACATTGTTCGGTAACTGTCCTTGGCGTTGACGGCCGAGCGAAAATGAGAGCCATTTGTGAGGTAAACAGGTGATAGGCATACAGAAGAACTTTACCGCCACGAAAGTCCTAGGTCCTAATTTCTGATGCATCGATCAGGCTGATATTAGAAGCCAGCCCTCTCCGGGTTCGTGAACAAGACGGATAATCTGGGGATTCATGCACGCTCAAAGCACCACGAAATTTAGGGTAATGGTTAACTTTGCCCCCATTCACTAATGTGGTGCGCTGTTTAAGTGGTGTTTCGTAGAGGGAAATGAAAACAAAGTCTCTTAGGTTGTCTGGTCTGATGTTCAGAGTTACGCTCAAGTTAAATGATAATTAGAAAGTGTGGGATAATACTATTTAATCCAATTAGTTTATCTGTCTCTGCTACTTGTAAAAAACATACCTGGTCAGAAAGATGAAAATGTATCATTGTCAAAACTGTTGTTTGAAACAGAAGGAAATCAGCCAAACGGAGTGAGGAACAATAAAAGCTTCCGGTACAATTGTGATTAGCTTGCTTAGTAAACTTCCATGAAGGACGATAACTGTCCCTCAATCAATATGCGACCATTTCCTTTGCCAGGCAGCTGATAACTCACATATCAACTGGTAGATCATGAAGTCTTTTCATGTATGATGTGCTCATGCGTACCCGAAAAGCGCGTTTCCATAAGTTAACGTGAAATGAAGCATGCCCCACGAATGCGTTGCCCTCCAAGGAACAGTTGACTGAGAATTCGGATAACGAATCTTTTTGGAAGAACTCGATTAAAGAGTGAACCTTTTTAATCTCGACATTCATATCCAGTTTCATCAGAATTGGTGAAATGCAGTCGAGTTCGGCAGGATATTTTGTGAATACCAAAAACAGTATCCGGGATTTTGGAAAACTTAAGAATATTCCTCAAAGCATATGAAAGCTTGTTTTGTCCTCTTTTTGATACGTCTTTTCAACAAAGTTACTTTGCAACCGAAGGCCGCCAAATCAACTGAAAAGCCCAATGTCCGACCTCAGTCCACCCATACAAATGTTGAGCTGAGTACTAAAGCTGATCAGTAATTTCAATATCATAACAAAAGTGCTTTGGTCATGGCTACTTGTGACAGGCTTTATTTATTTTAAACCGCTAGAACTACTTCGAAAGCAAACGTGAAAACATGTTAACATATGCTTCCGTTGTGCACTCCAGAGTGGAAACAATATTCTCCAAGACATTTTCAACAAGTAACTGGGCATAAAAAGCATACGCATGTACTTTTACACTAATGCAGCAACAAGATCTATTGCATTCCAGAAAGCACGAGCTCTTAGCATTTGGCAATTTTCCTTTGCCAGGTTTTACGGTCTATTTGTAAACAGTGTAACACCTTGGCCGGCTGTTACCGTGCTATCTTTGTGCACACTGGTTGACCGTAAATCAAATCGTGCAGCTTTTGCCTCCACGGCGTCCGCACTCGACAGATTCAGTAAACGGCAAAGAAGTTATGCAACGACAGTTGGTACACTGAGAGTCCCTTGCCCACACAGTGTGTTGCAAACAACAGATAAATTGCGTGCAGGTGAGTACGGCGCATAGCCTGTTGTTAGCAGTTTTAGGAATTTGAGTCAGCAAGCTATTCACCTTCTTCACGTTCTAATTTCCGGTAACTTTTGAAAGTCTTTGTCCAAAGCGATGCGACTGTTAAGATTCCCAAATTAACTACTATTCACCAAAGGTCACGTTCTGGCAATTATCAGAAAGTCAACAGAAAATGCTTTTACTAAATGATAGAAATATTATGGAAGAAAATAACCTCTCGTTGTTGGCTTCCAAGTTACCGATGCGGATATGAGCAAGCTCCTTCTACTCATCCTTGACGTGCCCTGAAGGGATGTTAAAATTGATTACCACATTTTTCGTGCACTGACTCCTTGCACACTCCTTGCTTATGCAAAGCATCGCCAAAGATTATTGAAGCTGACAACGATTCAAGCATATCATGATCAAAAAGAGATTTTATTTGATTGGCGCTTTACCAGTCGTTGAATTTCTGTTGTAGAAAATAGTCCAACCAGTTTGGTGAAACGAGCGATTGCCTGTATTCGTGTAAGCAAACAGTAGTGAATATTGCCAAACCAATGCATTTTCATGTATTGCAGGGAAAATGTTCGTTCGCCACTGTGGAGTATTGCGATGTGGGGAAAGTATTTTCTCACCTCTTTTGTTCAAACAACCTTAGCATACTGGAACATGCAAGGAAGATGCACTTTTTTCACCCAGCAGGTGGCTTTGCGTAAACATACGATTTTGTAATACCCAGTTGTACCATTCGATGAAAGCAGTATCCGGCAATTCCTACGGTGCATTTGATGAAACTTGTCTTGCCAAGATATTGTGCACTTGGATCATCATTGCACCAAAATATGTTAATGTATCATGGTTTGAGCCGTAGAGTGTGAACAGTCTGGATTACCGTACCATTTACATTCCTTGGGTATATTGTGTATGATTTAACAATGCAAGGGCATAATTTAATCTAAGCGTTCAAGGTCACTGTTTGAAAGCATTATGCTTGCCGTCAATAAAATGGAAAAATTCAGAAAAAACGCAAACGTGTAAACGAAGAAAACGGATAAAATATTGATCGTTTATTCTGTATCAACATTAGGAGATCCATAAAATCCAATGCAGGACCCTGAGGCAGCTTGTGTCTTGCGGTTGATCGAAAAGCAAATCCAATGCTAATTCATGAAGGACATAACATTGGAGGAAAACTGTTGTTATTCGTGTTTAGTTCTTCGTATACTGAAATCTTCGCTGACGTTTTTTGTTTCTGACTTGGTATGCAACAATAATTTATAAGACCAGCTGAAAATTCAGTTTGAACGGACGATTAATGGGTTCTTCCACATCTTTTAGCTGTTTGGTTGTTAGAGCACGTAGCTCAATAAGGCACTGTCCGTCGACCGAGTCCACTGCGTACGAGTAGGGACTAAGAACTGTGCGGTAGCAGGAATACCGACGCCCCGTTGAACCAGCGGATGATGAAGCCAGCCCCGAGTGGAAAGGCTCGATTCTGTGCTGAATGTTCCCCGATTTCTTCTTGGCAATGGCAGCGTCTGCATCCAGACTAGTTATCGACACACCCGGAACTTCAGGCTCAAGATAACATCTGAAGAGAAACGCCCAATACATGGTGATTCATTCCAAGATAGATGTTTGGTTGCTAGATGACATGAGTTGTCTACAAAAAGTTGTACTTTATAATTTAATGTACAAGTGGATGGGTAGAAAACATGCGAAGTTAGTTTGGAAACACGGCCTATTTAGAAATCAGTATTTTTATTCTGGATACAGGTTTCCTCTCTGGAACTGAATAGATTATGCCGATGTAATACGACAAACAATGATGAAGGGCCGGATGATGGCACTGAAGTAGCGCACTGAACAGCGCGGAAAACGGGTACGCACACTGAGCACAATTGGTTCTATTAACTTAATAATTGTTTAATTCACCGAATATGCAGTAAAATAGAAAGTTAGGTCTTTCTACTACATGAGATCATGTTGCGCGCTGTTTGCTTTTACAAGATGTCTTGGCCACATCCATATTGTTGAATATGTTTGCACATAAACACTTCCGTAAAACATGCTAATTTTGTCTAGTTTATCTCCGACCGAACACAAACACAATTGAAAATGAGGAGAATCCATATAATGCACGCAAAGTGCAAATTTTTTGTAGAATTTTCTGTACAACCAACTGGTTGCTTTGTGCGCATGGAAAGTGTATCAAAAAATCTAAAAGAAAAAATTTTTCAAATATTTTTTGTGGATTAGAAATGTTCGCTGAGGTGGAAGCAGAAATTAAAAAGAGCCCGAGCAACACTTAACGCTATGGCAAACAGTAACGTTTGGTCTTTACGCGCCAGAAGTCTTCCGTAGAACTAGAGATAGGCTTTGAGAAAAACGCGAACACCGATGGGACTTACAGAAAGTCACAACACGTGTCCCCGTAGGTAAATAAGACACGCATGCTTGACTGCGGTTCAATCCAAATCAGATGGCCGTTTTCTGCATACAAATGAACCACATCATCGTAAACGCCACTGTACGCAGAAAATGAAGAATAGTAGGGAGAAAAAATGGAATCAAGCTGTGCTGTGATGCTTGATGCTTATTATAAAAAGACAAATGCCCAAAACCAGTCTACTGTTGTGAGCTGTAAGTTCCAAAATTGATTCTACTTCAGTCTGTCATTTATAAGACCCTTTGAAGAAAAATAGGTGTTAGAAAAAAATGCAGTCACCTCGCAATCTGTTTTGACGTCATGCTAGAGGCAGCTTACAAGGACAGAACTTTCGTTGTCTGAAGCCAAAAGAACGAGGTTTTATGTGACCCAGAACAAAAGTTTATGCATTAGCTGAAGTCAGGTGCACCGCTGGCCAAACAGGAATGTTTGTACGTAGCTGACTGGTTTCTAGTTGCCAGTGAACATGAGACAAACGCAGACCAATCAGTTATATTACACATTTTTTCCAATGAAGGGGAGGTGAAACACAAATAAATTCTTTGTGGAACTGATTATTTTTATGATACTGTTTATGACTGCATGTACCGCAATCAAAAGCTGAGAAACGAGAACGAGATTGTATGGCAAAAAAAAACTGTTGATACAAAAAATTACTGATAATCACAAACAATTGTAAACGCAGCCTTAGAGAACATTATCAGCTACAGAACCAGGGTTCTGGAACACAAGCATATGCCCCCAGGTGACTTGAATCCATGTGACAGTTTTATTTGCCGTGCTGACACTCCGTGAAAACTTTGAAAGCACATTAACAAGGTGGGTTGGTTCTGAAGTCAAAAAACAATTTTGGAAAGCCGATTCACTCTTGTTGTATTCTTTGCAACCGAAAAGCAACCAAATGTTCGCTAATAAATTTATCTGCTCGTTTATTGTTCACTCAGTTTTTTTCACTCACTCAGTACTGTTTCATTCTGTGTGCAATACGAATGGGTGTTTACTTCAATTTCATCTAACGAATGTTGCCGCACTGTTGCACCCCCAGTTTAGAAACATATATACATGAAATGAATGGAATTAGATCCACATAAAATAACGTTCTGAATTTAAGTCTAGTGTAGAGAAAATGAGATTGCTCAAAATGAATAGATTATATTGTTATTGTTAATGTGCTTCGTGATGAGTAAACACAAAAGTATGTGGCAAACATTGCTACTCAGAATGCGCTAGCGCTAGCGGTCATATGACAGAATTCGTCGACCGGGACTATGTGGTACAGTGAGCTTTTGCTAGCAACGCATATCCTAAAACTTACCATGATCCTCGTAGTTGCGAGTGTGGAAAGGCAAATAACCATCTCCCAGGTTTCTAGGACACGAACGGCGTTGCTGATCAAACCAAGAATCTTGGCATTTCAAATGAAATTGCCGTTTATGATTTGGTGTCAGAGTGAAAAGGGTTTACCTGGGTATAGAATATTTAACTGGTGAGAAGGGCAGTAAACAAGTGCTAAGCCTTATGAACTGTGCGATCCAACCATCAGAACTTAATAAGCGAAATGGTAGATTTCCTTCCCTTAAAAATACCTTTCCGGGCTTCCCTCAATGAACTGTTCACATTTGTCTGGCATTTTGCGGACTGATAATATTAACAAGATCGTGAACGCCCATAATGGAATACCGGTTTTGTCACGCCCGCTCGCCAATCGATAGTTTCATAGCAAAAAATAACCAATGGATTTAATTTTTCCTAGCTTGATAAACATGATGTTCGCTCATGGTGTATTTGCAAAAAAACTTTTAGGATATCATAAATGGTTCATTAGAACCAAATGGGAGGATTACGGCGCGTTCGCAAGTTATTTCATTTTGTTACCGTATGTTTTTGGTGATTCGTTTAGTTTATAAACATACCATGTCCGATAATTTGTCGCAAAGTTCCCACATAGCGAATGGCGAAATTCATTCCTGTCTAATTTAGTCTACACCGCCTTATAAGCATTATTTCACAGGCAGACGCAGTCGCATAGGACACAAATGAGATTAAACACATGAACGAAGTTTCAGCAAATGGGAAACGAAGAGGAAGACAGGTGAAAAAAGCCCAACTTTGACGAAGTTACAACTAGCATCGATTTACTTTTGCACTAATTTGGGAAATTTCTGGAAAAACTTGGAAAATATTGAACTTGTTTAATGTGGTAAACAGCCCTAACCACGTCACACTCAACTGATCGTGAGACATTGCTGGGTCGAAAACCTTCATTCTAGAAAATAGGCAGATTTGAGAAGCCGTGAAGCTATCAGGCACATTGGATGAAATTTCCACGGGCGATATACCTGTGTCGAGCCAAGGCACTGATCCGATTTATGAAATTTTCGTGTAATTTGTGCAACAAACCGAGTTCTCTAGAATTATCACTGCCACTTTCTTTTTACCAAGGTCCAGATTAAATTCCAGTCGAAATGCGCGCTAAACTCAACTGTTAGAATACATGTGAAGTATCTGTAAAATTATTCTTAAATATTTTTAAATTAAGACATTATTAGTGTTTACGAGAGATTAGTATTCAAAGAATGCTCCAAGCCGAGCAAATGAAACCAAGTTGCCGAGCACTTCGCAGCACTATGCATTACAAATCATCATGCAGATTCGCTAGAATGCATATTTGTGGTCATTTGTTTAACTCAGTTTAACGCCTATGACGTGTGTCTTACGTGGACAAATTAGAACATACTTATGTCATATCATTGCAATACAAAATTACTATGGCACCTAAGAACGACTACTTGCAGGCAGTGCTTCATTCCGCTGTTTCTGTAGATTTCTATTATGATAAAGATTACAAAAAACAGCAAGACACCTACACGAGACCAGTGACATTTCTCTCCGAACTTCGTACGCTAACGCGGTTACAGTGCTAATTGTTTCTTCTCATCTGAGAAGTGTTCATAAGCTTCTAAGAGGTGTGAAAAACGATTAAATTGATAGTTTCTATTCGCGACTCATTCACGCGCTACTCCAAGCAGCGGTTTGTTGGACCTCTCCCAAATTATTTGACGGAAAATGCTGTAACTAAACTGACCTTGAGTGTAAAACACTTTTGCCGGAGTCAGACATATAGGAAAAATATATCATTTTGAATTTACAATTGTGCAAGAAGGCCAGTAGATTTTCGAACGAGATAATATTCGAGACAGTCCGTTGTTGTTCTACTAGGGCCAAATCTGGTATGACCTTCTCAAGCTGGAAAAGGGAGCACGGTGTTTATTGCTATGTAAATCCAGTTCGCGAATTTGTACATGTCAGTTATAAAATGCCGTCACGTATAAAGCAAGCATAAAAAGGAACACCTGACAACTTTTAGAAAATATATGCAGTGATTTGCGTCTACATTAAGCCTTGCCTCACCTACCCTATTTCTTGTGGTGTGCTGGTCAATATTACTGAAATTTCGTGTCAAGAATGCATTGCAGATAAAAATTTTCTAGGATGATGACCACTTTAATAGCTGGTCTCTGTAAATGGCAACGTCGACTATTTGGTCTTGATACAACATATGAAGGGTTGGTTAAGTTTGTTTCGTCTGTTGAATGTACTCGAGGCCAAACGTCGATCACTTGGACAAATTATTACAAGGAATCAAACGGTTTATAAGTTCTATTTTCCCTATGACATTTGTTTCACATTCATCGTCCCATGTGCAGCGTGATGCTGGTAAGCACATCACAAAGGTAAGAAAACAATTTTTAACATACCGACAAATAAATCTCCCGGGCTTTGCCACAACCTGAACATTTTTGGTGTCCGAAGTTTTGTTCACGTCACCATCTTCCCTTAATTGAAGACAGTCAGCGATTGCATTTCTGGTTTCAGTAACTCCATGATCTCCGTTGTGGTTATTGAATTCAGCCATTGGGATAAAATTTGATTTCCGAAAATCTTGCAATGAACAGCACGAATTTATCTATTTACAGGAAAAACACCCGTTATGAAATCATACGGTCGCATATGCAAATGCGTTTTGTTTGCAAAATGACCGATTTAAACCGAGTACCTCGTATCAACACTTGGTCAAAGTTGGCCTGCCCGTTGCAAACGAACGGGGTCCTATCGAATTTCCGCGATTTCGTGCTTTTTGGTTACTTCCGAAATAAGCGGTAACGAGCAAGTGGGAGGACGTCCGGTTGGAAGGATGTAGGCGGTAGACCAATGAGCGGAGATTTAAGCCGAGCCAATGAAAATCACGGCACCGAGAAAGGTGAATTGTTTGATTTCTACGATTTGAAATCATTGACAAGAATGCACCAAAGAAAATCGAACAGCTATCCTTGTCATTCAACGGAAATTTCACCAGTTTGCTCATTGTATCCAACAAGCCAAGTTGACCTTTGTTGGCATTCATTATTAGGCGTTCGTGTTTTCTTATTTCAAACAGGTTTCTGACCTGCACACGTGACTTTTATGAATGTTCCATTTCGTTTATTCGCACAGCTATGCACATTATCGCCTAGTTTATGAAATTCAGCAAATGAAAACGAATTTCTTCAAATAATAAACGACTCTGGTCTGTGAATTGTTAGCTCAAAAGCGAAACCCATATTGTAAACAAAAACCAAATACATTCGGTTAAGTTGTTGTGTGACAAGAAGTAAGAAGGTAAGCATAGCTGCAGATATTTAAGTGGACATAATCATTGTTTGCTTCCAGGAGGTAGAATTTTTATTCTATTTAACGGAAAATTTAAACAACGTTTATCAAATTTTTCAAGTAAATTTCAAGTTCCAAATAATGCAATTATAAGAATTTTACAAAATCATAAAGCGTTTCTTGTTCAGAGTGGATTTCTTACCTAAAACCTACCAAACAAAAATGGAATTAAATCCGATTACTTTGTAATCATATACTTACATCAGACTGCACTTCGGTTTGTGGAAAACAGCGAATTCTGGTCCTAAAAGATATGGTGTATTAAACGAACAAAATTTTATTTGACTTCAGTCCAGCTGCATGATTGTGATCAGCTCATGAAATTGTTCAGCATTCTGGTGTTTAAAAAAGGAACTCGGTGGAGAAATTCTGCAAGATGACTTCTGGTTTCGGAATTGGAATTCACCTACCCATTTTCAAACCACATGTCCACGTATGCATTAAACGTCCAAAAGCCAAAAAAGAGAGACTGATTCAAACAAAGGGTCACCTGTTTGATTCCAGATAGCCAAATCAGTGCTTGGATGCATAGCTTGCAAATGAATACATTTCACTTCGCGCAACATCTGACTCCCTGTGTTATTTGAAAAGCCGGCAATGCTTCACGGAATCCAAATGTCATCGCAGTATGAAACACAAGGACAGGGTTTTTATCTGCCAATGCAATGACCACTGCAAATTTTGTCACACTCACGAATGACGAACAACGAACGACCATCGAAAAACTTATGCGTGTTTGCCCAGATTAAAACAATAACACGATAAATAGAAATTTGCTAAACTTTGCAAAATAAAAAGTTAATTGTACTTTTAAAGTTAGGTAGCAACTCATTGGGAAAAAATAAACTGAAATAGCAGCCCACTGCAACAAAATTGCTGAAGTGAAGTAAAACATCGTTTGCTGCACTATGGCTATGACAGTCTGTAGCAAAAAAGAAAACGTTGAAGCAATTTTGAGGGTTGAATTTGTTTGTGTAAGGAACGCAACCTTTTTGGAAAAGATTTCTCCGACAAGTTTTTATTCGACGGTCGATATTCGAGCCGTTATATATCGCGAAAAGTTAGGTAATTAAATGCACTGGACTTGAGTTGACTGAACAAGGAAGCAGTAGTAACAAAGAGTAGATTTCGCTCATAGGTCCTGATCGAAAACGTATTTGGAAAGCGACGCTGGACTATAAAAGAGCACCCCGCTCATTATTTGGATGGCATTCGTGCATGAAATATTACGGTAATTAGCACTATTCCCTTCTCAATCCATTGTTCGGTTAATTGATGGAATCAACTGATTTCTGTGTGTACTTATGTCAATCCCCGAAAGTTTGTTCGTAGGTTCTCTACTTTAAAAAGTACACAATAAGAAGCATGTTTGCACCGAATGGAAAAAATCTAGAAGCTTACTCCAGTTTTGTTCACTCGAGCCATCGCGATTCGTTAGCTTCTGTCCAGTGTTACGATGAATTCGTTTGGATGTCATTCGAGCCTACGCATGAAATTGCCCACGCCTAACTACCAATCATTTGGTTTTTGAGAAGATTCCGTCACAAATTGTGGGTTCCAATTACTTTGAAATTCTATTCCTCCGTTCAACAGCCCTTATTGGACTGAACCATGGTGTTCAGTGTCTAGCGTGTACCCTAAAGAAATTGACGGGTTGTACCATTTTGGTCAGGTTGTGGCCTGCTAAGTTGGAAAAAAAGCAATGAATAGGTAGTCAGTAATTAGGACATGTTCAGCGCAAAACTGTTTCTCTGACAATCCAGTGATAGGCCCAAGCAAAGAAGCGTGAGAAGCAAATCAGATAATAAACGTAACAACTTGATCTACTTTATCAGAACAACCTAACACATTATTAAGCACGATGGTTTCTGAATGACAGATCGACAATTTGCTAGTATATATGTGGGGAAGCACAGAAATGCGAAACGAGTCATTTGGTTGTTTAACTTAAGTTTTCCCTAGAAGTTATAGAATCTTAGTTATTGAAACTGTGAATAAAAATCGTCATACGCCATTTGTTACGATCAGCTTTTGTTGTTTCTGTTGTTCTTCTGATGCTGCTGAACATTGTGAAATGCCGTCCGAGGCAATCAAATTACTGCAGACCTAGCATAATTTTACCAATGACACAATAAGCATTACTTCATGTTTCACGGGTACAAATGCACCGAAACCTGTTAGCATAGTAACAGGTATGTGAGGGAAGTTCGAACAGATCAATGCAAGTAGCACTTGGAGTGGAAATGTTAGATAAAACCCTCACCTTGAGGGAGAATAACGTTTGAGTCAGATTATGTTCTAAGTTGGATACGTGGGTCAGTATGTTGACGCCTAAAAAGTTGACACTGAAACTCTGTCGCTGAGGAATATAAGAAAGTTCATCCCTTTGTAATTTTCCCCTATATATCACTAAACGGAACCCCTTTTTATAAAGGTACGTCTGCTTGACTTCTGATCACAAAGGCACAGAATACTAACTGAAACTATGTGGAACAAAAAGTGGGCTCACCTGTTCTCCCACAACTCTATTTAAATTAAACAGATGCCATCTGCACAAGTACTGATATATATATAAATGTATGAAAACACGTCTTAATATATATATACTGCACCAAATTATGAAGTGCACTTCGGTGTTCCAGCAAAGAGCTGTGCATGGATATGTGACATGGCTGATGCCAAACGGAACAACATCGAGTACCTCACAGTTATCGAATATTGTACGCTGCTTCGATATGAACACAGTCTCTGCTCTCTTCTACAGATTCAAAAACAGACAACTGCACTAAACAGGCAAAGATGTTTGATTACAGTCACAGCCGCGTACACGAAATGAATACAAAAACAGCCGATTGCGCTAGTTTTCTGCTTTGGTTTGCATTCGTCCACAAATTGATAGAATAAATGCTGCTTGATGTTGCAATAGGCAACCAACCGAGGACGACTGACAAAAGCGCTAGCAGGAACGAGATGCTGCACATAATTTTTTGCGATGTGATGCATTTTACTTCAGCCTAGAAATTTGGTTATGCTTCTTCATAGTATCGGACGTATCAAAATTACTCCAAAATATATCTGTCTGCCTAATGCCGTAAATTTGTTTTCACGTTAGGCCCGTGGCCCGTGGTGATAAGATGAGTACGCTAACCTAAGCAGGAAAGCTGATGAATAGGTTGAAAGTAAACTACATTCAAGGGTTTTGACAGTTAAGACTTAACGGCCGAAAGCGATTATAGAATATCAGAAGATCCAGACAATTTGTCATGCCCCATGTTTCGTCAATACTTACAGTTTCACGCGAACCATGGGAACAATGACTCAATGGAAACAAGAAGCATAAAGATGCAAGGGGAACAAGTGATTTGCATTTTGCTCTGGTTTAGTTATTCACAGTCTAAAATTTCTTGGGTAAAATTTCAAATTTGCACCATTACGTACTGACTGGAATAAATTATCTTTGGCCAACCGAATAACAATTTGGCTTTAGACATGAGAGCAGCTTTTCATAGAGATGTCTGCGATTCATGTGGGAAATCTTCGTGAAAATCACGTGCATCTGGGCATAACTCAGGTACGCGTTACGGAAATGGGAAAAGCTTTCAAACTTAACTTGTTGCTGCATATCAACTGGGCTAAATAGGTCTGCTTGTACTGTGGAATGCTACAAATTCTGACAAAATGTTTATTTTGTCATGTTTTCTTCAAGATAAATCTCTACTTGCAAATGTTAAGAGAAAACAGTTAACATGTGTTTAGACTCCTAAACATGGATGATGTGATCAGCTGATCAGCAAGTTGGCTATGAGCTTCGCAGAGGATTTGGAAGAACGATGTGAATAAAATGACCAGTTGGAATAAGCAATCAACGTATGGGGTTGAAATTTGTTAAAAAAAACGGTTTTTGTCGTTGCTGAGTGAATCCTATCTTCGTTACAATCAAGCATTGTCATAATATTTATTAATCTTTTTGTTCCGCGACTCAGCAGTTAGTCGGTGGTCGACGACAGAGAAATCGAAGTAAAAGCCATGTGGTTTGTAAAAATGACATCCGAATCACTTGAATATCGTGCCACTTCACTGCAACAAACATTCCATTGCACAACTGTTCTGGGCTATACATTTCTGTTGTGTTGTTAGCATGGACAATTTGTTTTTGGTTCTTCCGCTCGATGATTTTGCTGGGTTTTTTCGGATTCGTTGCTGGAAACGTAGGTTGGTGATGAGAATAATGAAACAGTCAAGGTAGTCTCGAAATAACACTGCGTTTTCCAAAGAGCATCACGGGTTATTCTACCGAAAAGATGAAAATTTGGGAAAAACACTGTCAAACAAGCCTCATGTTTAGTTGCTATTTATCCCGTAACATTAGGCTCCCTAAGAAGTGTCTAGCTTACTTACAAAGTGAATAACTAAAGTTGTAAAATGGCCTTGAATTTTATTAGCAAAAAATCGAATTAACGAAATATTTTTGAATTTGTTCTCAATTTAATGTCAAAGAGCATGTTTCATCATATAACTGTACCTCCTTTGTCCTCGTCGAATCTATTCTATCTTCGTGAGTCACCGAGCCGGGACAAGTGAAGTCCTTTCAGCGCGTCAGTTTTTATCAAATAGTCTGGTGTTACTGAACTGAAATCCTAGTAGAGCAGTTCCACTCTCAAGTGCATAGCAAAGCAAATATACATGTGTGGATGCGGCTGGTAACCAATTTATTATGATTTCAATGTGATGAACATTTTTACAGTTTTCAAATTATTTTGCCAACTAAGGCTCGACAAGCGAATTCATATTCTCGTGGTTACAATTTGAGTTAAGTTGACCCTAATTACTTACTGTACTTTCTGCTGTTTCGTTTTTGTTGCTTTACTAATGCATTCAAGAACTAGTTTATCCCATATATCTTGCTTCATCAATACCAGTGGGCAAACCTTCTTGGATGAAAGATAGCTTCATAACTACGGTCGTGTATTACGATGTTTGTTCTCTTGATACCATGAGTACTTTGCTTCACGTTTAACCTTTATAAAAAATTACGTATTGCCGGATTACCTGATCTGAGGTTCGGTCTATACATTACCCAATTAGCTAAACAAACGCGCGGCTGAAATATTAGCGTAAATTCTGTGCATATACCTGGAAATCCTCACAACGTGCAGTAAAATTGGCATCGGACAGAATTAAAATTCGTCAGACAACACGCCATTCGATGTTTATATGTCACGCAACTGACATCAAATTCAGTAAGACACCGAGCAATTTGGCTGCGCTGATGAAATCTGTGCAGTCCGAGGAAAAATTTGCTCATATTAAGTGAGATCAATAACACGAACGTTTCACCTAGATTTTCGGATTTTTTAATCTCTGAAAATATAGCTTTTGGACATGACTCCAATTGATTCTATATATTCTGGCTAAATCTGGACAAATCTAATATGAAGCAGTTTATGTTTCGTTGGAAGCCATGCAAAGTGTTTGAGTTTTGTATCCGTTAATTTGATTTATATTCCTCTGGTCGAAATAAAGTCACCTATAGGTCTTCATGACTGAGGTACAATACGTCCTAACGGAGAAAACGTGTGATTGTAGACAGAAAAACTGGACGTCTCTGAAAGAGCCAGTAGTGGACCGGTGGGTATACTTTGTGGAATTCGGTTGGATTTATAATCAGTGATGTTTTTAATAGTTGTTTTTATTGTCAGAGAGATCATACTTCATGTCAAGGGATTTGAACTTCAAGGTGCTTTGACGAGCTGAGCCTACAAATTGACAAGTGACAGAAGCTAAAGTTCCCGCACCATATTACTAAATGAATATGTACTCAGATACCTTGAGTGCATTAGTATTTTGAAGAACATTTCAATTTCACCATAATGACAGATCATTTCGGTGAATTGCTTGGCGGTAAACATTATGATCTTGTCCATTCAATGGGTGCTGCAGATCTCACTTATTCCAAATGGTAATTTTATTAGATTGCAATCTATTCCATACCGTACGAGATGATTCTTATGGCCGAGTGAAAAATATATTCTTATGCATTGCTATACACGTGACACAACTCCTTATGCAAAACACCTGCCACTCAGATCATAGCAGAAAAGGAAAGCAGAAAAGAATGAACTAAAAGGAAAACACGCCGTAAAGGGTCTCCTGCAGGTGCCAACTGTCTCAGAACCCTATTCTGCTTTATCGACTTTCACATTCTTTGTCTTTGGACGGAATGCTGCTTGGCCTCCTAAATCAAAATTATCAGTTGCTTTTAGCGGCCTCATCTGTAGCCTTCGGTCAGAAGCCCTTATCCACGAAGAGCTAGCCCATATAAGAGCATTCATGAATCGAGATTGTAAGGCACCAAAGAATGCCAAAATTGAAGTTGGTTTGGTCATACGTTTATGCCAAGTCAAAACTTGGTCACTAAATCACCTCCTTCCACAGTGAGCGCCACTTGCAGCAAGATTAAGAAAAGATAAACTAAGGAAAGGCTTAAGAAAAATGCACTCAAACTGTTGACTCGGTATAAAGAGATCATATTTCTTAGATAAGAGCTGTCTACATTCAAAATTCGACGATGTACTTCATCATTGCTCACCCCGTGTCTCCACCAGAATGGAGGAGTTATTCACTTCCGATGGTGAAATACTGAAAATCGTCAAGAATCCCAACTGCGAATGTACCGGGCCATACGAAATAAATGAAGGACACTGACAACTGTGGTACTTTATACCTTCCTTTGAAAAGCTGCTCCGGTTTTCGCATTTCGTGATGTGGCCTTCGCTCCACCATATCCGTCGGTTTTATTCAGAATCCCTGGATATATAAAGCCACGGACTATCTATAATTTTTACCACCTTGAGTAATTTCCACTCTTCAATAATTGCCTTGCATATGCAGATCCAAATTACATGACGTATGTTGTTGCCAACACCAGAATGTTGGAAACAAAAGTTGAAAATTTGTGGCCACTGCCACTGCGTTATTTTTAAATGCAGCCAGAGAAAGGCCACTAAGATTCCGATGACTTATGATGCCCCTAGGCTTGAATTAACCTGCGGATCTCTGCCACAGGACGCGAGGTTGCACAATTAAACCAAGAGAAGTATGTCCGAATAGCTGCAAGAGAGACTAGACAGAGACCAGCTAAACTGCATTTCATGGTGCTTCGTGGAATGTACATAACTTTGCTGCTAATCGTGGATATGCGAACAGTCACCTTCACAAATCACGTCGCTTGCACTCGAGGTGATTCTACCGGTAATTCCGATGAGATGTAACGACTTGTGTGATCAGAGTGATTTACAGATTTTCACCTTATATTCTGTGGTAGTAAAGTGAGGAGACAATTCCAGTCTTTGTGTATCCAAGAGAGATTTGCAAGACGGAAGAAGTACCGCATATTAGCCTATGATCGGTTGAGTGTTTCATGCCCCTCTTCTGGAAAACCTTGTAGGGTCAGTGACGCGCGCTATAGGTCGGTTAATTTATAACGTTAGCAGACCACACTGGTCACGTCACTGTGCTGCCTGGGACTTGTGGCATATTTCAGGAAGAAAGCTTGTCAGAGAATATCATCACCGCTTCGATATTGCTTGATCGCAACCGTTTTTTCGGTGAGCTTGGGCCTACCATATTCACAGCAAATCACCAAAACGGTGCTCGTTGTCCTGTGCACAACATCGAGATGCCCGGTGGCGTGCACTTCTGGCTTCAGTCCCGGTGGCATTCATCATTCTCGCACAACTTGTGCTCATCGGCCGTGGCTTTACATGGCCTCTGGATCTTGCTCAGGAAACTTAACTCATGTGGGGAATAATTCTCTAGGGCTCAGTTATTCGACTGACTTGATTTGCACAACGGACGGTTTACTAAGAGGATGAAATGACTGCCGGTCGACCTCATGGTTTTTGATTGCAAATCGATTGATGCCAGCAAAATCACTTTACTATTCAGCCACGAGGACTGAAAGAAATAGAACAGTTACCATTTAAGACACTGAGAAAGCTGAAAATTTAAACTTTTCTCTAGTCATTGACCAGGATAAGATTAGTCTTATGATAAAATTTCCAACATAAACGTTGAACTAAATCAGAGTTATTCGGAATTACGTCGAAAATCTCTGAAATCACATTCGATTGTCTTATTAAAACCTCTTTTACATAAGTGTGAAGTAATCCATCCTATAGGATTGCCGTCGTGTTTAGGTATTGTAAATTGCACCGATTATTCATTCATCACCTTACAATCTGCGAATAGAGGCCTCGTGAAACGGATGCACTTTCTTATTAAATTCCGAATATCTTTCACATAACCCGAATATTTTTGACAAAACTCGAGGTCAAAGGGAATAATGAAGCAGTTTTGTTAGTTTACCTCGTCTGGACTTATATAGCTGAATGTATGCAGGCATAACAAAGTTTTACAAGTCAGTTTGGTTATTCTCTTTTACTCTGTCTCTTTCTACCCAATCATTCCTTTATACTTAATCCGGATTAACAAGAAGTTCAAAATCCGATAGAGGTTTTTAAACATTTGAGTGTTTTCTCCGGAATTTGGTCTCATAAATAAACTGTACGAAATTTCCAACCAACCAACCAACCAACACAAATAGTGCATTGCTAAAATGCATATGGCATTTCGAGCCGGAAAACCGATTTGTTAATCTAACCTGAATAAAAAAGGATAGTTTACAGTCTTATTTTGCAGGCATTTTGGAGACAGGACAAAATTCGAATGAAATCGAATGGAAATACTTATCCGATTGTGAGCACTGTCAAACAAGTGTACCACCAGTTCATGCTTGTGTGAATTTGTACCATTCAGTCATAACAATGTTGAGTTCTATCATATTACAAAGTAATTTGCCAACTAGAGAATTCCTCAAGTGCTTTTTATACACCAGTTATTATAAAACAAAGCCAATTCTGTAACCTAAATGTATAAGAACGTGTGTCCTTAACGCTCCCGAAATGAACCAGCCAGTGTGGCTGAAACAGAAGGTTTTAGGATGCTCCTGGTTGAAGTCATCCTGGTGCCAGTAATTTTTCATTTTTACAGCATATGAGCTCCAGCGAACCCAAGAAAAACCTTACACTTTTGATGTAGCAGCCAGTGTGGAAGTAATGAAATAAATGTTTACCAGATTCCCCAGTTAGTCACCGGGTACTAGAGTTCGTGCAAATCAGACGATCGGATTGCTGACCCGTTAGTAACACAAAAGCAAAGATCAAAAGGCTGAATTCAGTTGCCGCATTTTACAAATAATTAAGTTGTTGACTGAATTATTTTTTTTACATTTCACGCATTGCCAACTAGGTGTTGGATTCCAGTGTATTTCAATCTGGTTGTTGGTTGCCTACTGGAGCTGAGGGTGTTATTTCCTACTTCTGTTGTGATTTAGTGTAGCGAACCTATTCCGAGTTGTTACTTGAAAAACTTCTTCTTGGTATAGGTGATCCGTGTTGATTACAGAATCGGTAGCGTGAACAGCTGAATCGCTTTTGTAAGTGACCTGAATAATCTGACATAAGTGAGGCCTATCAGATCTTCATTGCTAGTTCACCAAGTGGTTGCGAGAATTAAACCGACACTGTAAAGTTTTAGTGGCGACTGTTAAGAAGCTTTTTATCCGTTAATCAGAGAAGACCTTCGGATAGTAGGCAAAAACTACTTATTGGTTGTTTTTGCTGCAGATAGCTCATGCGTAAATTGAAGAATATTATCAGAATAAGTGATCAAGCAGAGAGAATGCAAATGAGAAGTGTATACATTTGGTAATGATCAGAGAAAAAGGCTACCGCGTACTCAAACGTAATGTTTTGTAAGTACTAGAAACCAGAACTCTAGTGTCCAGTATTATTGTCCAACCATCCATGAAGCCACTGATTTTTCCATTAGTTAAGGCAAGAAAATTATTCCGGAAATATCAGCTCCTTTCTCCTGGATTTTAATAGGTTTTCAAAATTCACTGAACTTAAAATTTTAAACTATTGGCCAACCCTAAATTATTTGTATAAACATAAAACATTTTATATTGGCTTCGTAGAAAGCATTGATCCAAACAGATCTATAGCAGTATTAGGATAAACAAATCTTGCAATTATATCCTTCCTCTACTATTGTACCGTTCAATAAATAAATGTTTGTATATTGTAGCATCCTTTAAGATAACTGCAACACGTGTTTTGCATATCTACTTGCTAGTGATTCATACCAATATATGAGTGCTAAGTAGCAGAAACTATTTCAGCGGATGTTGATAAGCTACCTAATCCATAGAATATACATGTATAGATACCTGTTGCAAATACTATAGTATAGCATTAGTGTAGTATAGGATATTGTAACACGTATGGCCAATTAGACTGGAGCGAAAACCGCGGAGAAGCGTTTACAGTCTAACAACAAGATCTATCTTGGTTATTTTAAATCCCACTTCCCCTACTGACAAGGATTTCAAAAACAAGGGACAACACGAAGATCAGAAAATGCTGCTACCTGACCGACTTAACCACTGTCACGTATTGATAGAGTTGTTCAAAGTTGAAAGCATAAAAAAGTTCAGCAGTTATCTCGGAATCACTTGGACGTGTTACAAATTGTCATTTTTATCTTGGATATATGAATTTGGCTAGACAGGATAAAAACATTACCTCATTATTTTGAGATAAGAATGCCCAGAATCCGCATGAGTTCAGTGAGAAAACCAGTAGATTAACGACGCGAGTCCGCAGTCTGTACTTTCTCCGGGATGGTCATGCCACCGCGCCTGAAACCAAGAGGCTAATCTGCATGAGAGGTTGTTATATCAAGGTAACAACCTTTGTTAACAATTCAAATGTATTCCTTTTCCCCTAGGTCATATGAAAATTAAATCGTAGATATCAAAAGCAAAGTTGTGCTTAATCGTTTTGAAAACTTCCTTTTTCGGTAGTATAAACAAGTTTCAATTTTACTTGATAATCTCGTAAAGTGGTAATTCTGCAATTGCATCATTTACTAAATAGGAAACTCCAAGTTGGAAAATAAAAAAACATGCCGTCATTGGGAATTTTCTTGCACGTTCAACACGGCAAGTGTTTGCTGCAACGGGGTTTTAAACAAAACTTCTGAGTTATTTCCTCGTCACAAAGAAAAAGATTTTATGGAATTAAACTCGAGGTTCTGAGAGAAGGCAAACCTGACCGGTTTACGCAGTTTTTACGTCTGATTGTTTGAACGAAATAGCAGAATAACGTGGTACTTGTGAAAATCTAGACATGATAACAATTATTTCTGCTAACCTCTTGTGCAATTCAAGGTCGTGTTAGAGCAAGAAACCTATCAAGATGAAATAGCATGATAATCAATAAAATGTAGCGTTATTTGGGATCTTGGTTCCGTTGTTATGAGGATCCTTAGTCAAGGTAGCTAATTATCCGCTGAATAGAACCTACCATGAATGAAACAAACTTCTCGAATACTGTGATTGGCATGCTTTCGAAACATCGATGTCCAGAAAAGTACAAATTACAATAGACAAGCTGCGGTTAAGGTGTTCCTTAAAAATCAGATATTGTGCAACTGTCAGTTTAAAGCTTTGGTACAGAAGCCGTTAAAATGACCTATCCACGGGTGCGTTTTGAGGGCGTTAAAAGGGTAAGTTCCAGCCTGCTTGCTACTTAACATACATAACCAAGAGTAACTAGGATGGGTGCATCAATTATAAAATTTAACTGATGGTAACGAGTGTCCTAAGGGATGGAAAATTCGAGTAAACATGCGAAATCCTCATGTACTTTTACTGTAAGGCCATTGCCTGCAATAAAGATGAAAATAAATTCAGCCTATCGGTAAATTAACTCCGCTTTGTTGTTAACACAAAGAATAAAATGAATAGTGAAACAATCAGTTTTTCCACACATACAAGACGCTTTTCTGTTCTGTTCGTGCGTTTTTGGCACTGGGTATAATGCAAAAGGCAACATGACGTGACCAAGGATTCTAGCTTGTAACCGGAATCACTTACAACCTTGCAAAAACTGCTCACAAAGAAAACGTTAGAAGTGAGGAGCATTGCTAGAAATAATCAAGTTTGGTAACATGAAATATTGAAGACAAACAGAAAGTACACGGAAGTGGTACTCATGTGACTAGCCGAACAGAGTTAATGCAACACACTCCTCGAAATGCATATGTTACTTGAACGGAATATATGTATATAATGTATACATAGAACGATGCCCTCCTGAGTGGCGAATTCGGGTGACTTGCACGGAGAGGATTTGACTACAGCGGAAAGCGCAGCGTAAGGGAATGCCAGTTCCAAATCTGTAAAATCATTCCGTCCATAAAGTTTGATTTCCAAGAACCAAGGTTCTTCAGTGGACACTGATTTCCCCAAACCCACTAAACCGTATCTTATAAGACGACTTGTTCCGTCGTTTTTTCGCATCTTTTTAAAAGACTCGTTTTTAGTCATTATTTCTTCCTAAGGCTCGGTGGAAATAACTTATCATCCGTTCATCACAAGGCTAATTTTGCCAGCTGTGGCGTAAATTATCACGACTCATGCTCCCCGCTGGTAGTCCTACCCTAAGAGTCAATCCAAATGATTTGCTGAATCACTTTAAGAATGCAAACTACGAACAGAATAAAGAAAATCTCATGACCCAGACGAAAGTTTTCACGTATTCAGATATAGTTAAAAAGGCCCACGTCAAAGTGTTTTTGCTGTCATCTGCTGGTTTATTTCAGCACACGAGTTATGATGCGAATAATTTTGGACAATTTGTCTAACTCACAGCTGCCGTTAGTCTGAATTCCAATATATGGTATGTATGAAAATGTTTCCTAATAAATTTGACGCCTACTTGCTCCCCAAAAAGACACGGAAAATTAATCGATAGAGCACGTGGTTTTCAGTAATTTATGTCTCCGGGAGGTGGAATATGTTCGTTTACCATCAAATACTTCCTGATTATCAAGTCGATTTCACGAAAGCTGCACCTGACAATGGTCGATTTTATAAAGACCCTAATAACCCAGTCAGCATACAGCTACCCTGAATTTTCATTTAATATCCTCCATAGCTGAGCGGTGGACTTCAAACGAAAGCAAAATTTCAACCCTGTTTATGGATTGGCCAAATCTATTTTGCCGAAATATGTAGCTTTTTGTTGCATACACAACTACATGACCAAGCTCGCACGACGTGTATGCATCGTGAATAATTCTTTAACAAATTTCTGAAGACTTATCTTACTTTCTACGGATAATCTTTGGGCAAAATTTTAAGGTGTCCTCATATACTTCCTCGGCGGGAATGAGTATACTATGGCGGAACAATCACTTCATGCCAAGCCAACTAGCTGTTAAATAAGGACAGAGCCCAGTGTTTTATTTTGGTATTTTCAAAATATTGCGAAACTGTGTCGATGCTGACTGAGATCACGTCGTTTCTCTGACCAGAATACTGCTGCTGCATCTAGTAAAATTGCCTGACATTTTTTGAGTTTGCTTGATTGTTTCTAAACTCTGTCTTATAGTTTCTTGACCGAAAGCCTTGGGATGACAAATGGCAACATAAACAAAAAAGGACACAGTTAGTTGCTAAATTTTAAAACATTACCGGAGTATCAGCAGCAATAATGCGATAGAGCTTCTGATGAACTCTGGTTTTTTACACGTAATACGGCACAAGAGCAAAAGAACCAAGTTTGCAATTTTTGGTTTTTTACATTAAGCTGGCAGGTGTGTCCGAAAGTAAGCTAACATACTGTTTATGTTTTCTACATTTGGTCCCCAATAACCTGAAGATCACGGTAGGTGAATAACATCTGTTTTCAAAATAACAAAGCGAATAACACGAGAAACGTTAAATCATCATTACCTCGGTAGTTTATAGTTTAATTATTTTTGGTTTAAACGCCATAATTCTGCATATTTGTATTATTTTTTCCCACTGATTTTATTTCGTTAAGCGACATAGTAACACGCGATTTTATATTAAGAATATTTCCATCGGAGGAGAACCCTTTCATACAAAACTGGCCCGCCTGTTCCACGGAGGATAATCTGTTGGCAGAGCAGCTTGTAATTTTCTACTCCGGTTTGTCGGCCAGCGGTTGTGGTACACTCCAATCACATCTTTTGTTGCAGATAGTGGCTACTTACCACGAATTTGAGTACACAGATTGCAGTCACAAAAAGTTGAAAATATAAGGGATTATCCTGCTTAAGCATGCTGGGTGCAGTATTGCAATACAGCGTCACTCGGCGATGGCTTTGGAAAACTAGATTCACCGTCCTATGGTGTTTTAGAAGTCATTTCTCCTCCTCGAGTGATGCTACCCGAATTGCATTTTTCGTGTAAAGCAGTGAGGAATCGTTCCTTATTAGGATGCGAATTTTGATTGAATCTAATTAAACGGCACATAACACAGGCATTTCGTAGTTCGCCGCCAACGAATGATTAAAAGTTGCGAAATTATTAGGAGGTCACAGTAAGGGCATGTCGTTTTCTTCGAAGCTGAATCATTTTTCTCCTGATTGGGGTTTTTCATACTTATGGATACGATGTACCGCAAAGCTCCGTGAATAATTAGACCCAGTCATCCCGAACCTGGGTAAACACAAATCTGTTTTCACTCCGCTACCGCCTATTTAGAGGCTGCCAATAAAAATGTTGCAAACGGAATTATTAACTCAATTGATAAAATAAAGGGTTGAAAGTGGTTTGGGAAAAATTTCAGAACGGTGAATTTCCCAATAGTTGAATGAGGTGCTCAGCTCATAAATTAGTTGAAGAAAGAATTAATAAAATCTCTTCGTGATTGGGGACCAGTATCTATCTGTTTGAGCAGGATATATTGTTGGACAATCAAAAGGTTCTGCTGCTCTACCGGATAAACCTCATTCGCGCAATAAGTAAATGATGATAAAAAATTCAATCACGTTTATTACTGAATCTAGGGGATTTTTTGGATCATAAAGTGCACACGTTATAACTACCGGGTGATTGTGAATCACTGATGCACTGAAAGAAGCAGTTAGACACTGCTCGTGGTTTATTGATGATAGGTAGATAGTTCGGAAATCTAAAAAAATGACCACACTCGACTTCTCCGAAATTTTCTGTTGGTTGGCTGACCGTTTGGTCAAACATATTTCCACAGCACAAATTGCATACTATTTGCATTTCTCGCACTCGATCACCTTGAAATGATCAGACCCAAACTATGCAAGAATGAGGAGTCAGTTCCAAAGATTTTCATCCACATTAGTATTGTTTTACTTATAATAGGCTTAAATATAACTTGCCAAAGCTCAAGTACCAATTGAAAGATATTTAACACTAATCCATGGAGATGTTTATATGAGGTGGAAATTAATGTGCAATTCAATTACTTTGATGGTGAATTTGGGTGAGTACGAATTCGTGGTTCTGGAATAAGATTGTCTTTTATTTCAACTGTTTAAAATGCAAAGTCGTAGCCTGACCGAGAATGTTTGTAATGAGCCAACAGTTTGATTATCAAATATAGTGCTTTTCAAGGCCTGTTTAGATTGAAAATCTGCCTTGAAAAAGCATACCGACTGTAATCCAGTGGTTGGCTGATAATAAACATCCCGGGGACGCTGCAACTTCAACATATCCAATAGCGCACTGCTTCTTTCATGCAATCCGAAGTACCGTTTGTTCAGATGAAGTGATATTTTCCTAATGATTCTTGAAATAAGCTGTTGAAGCTATTTACATATTTTTTGGAATTCATATCTGTTTATAATTAGTGGCCACTGTAATGGCAGTGGAAGGTTCCCAATTGTTCTCCTTCGTAAAATCTGAAATGAACAAATGAATTTTGATTTCGTTGCTTGATAAAACTGGTCATGAGAATTTTACATTTCGGTTTCTGTATTCATGCCTCACTCAAGTATTTCAATTTCTTTCATGACTTACTTGAAACGTGAGACTGCTCAGAGAAGCATGCCACAATGCTGCTACGGTTCACTACGCGGGGTTCGGTTGGGGACGGGAGCGGACACCTCGACCCTGTAAACTTGGAGTGTCATGGGAATACACGAGGTCAAGCATGGTAATGAGTCGAGCGATAGTTAACTGCCATCTGCCTCCAAATAGAAATTCAAATCGAAGATTTCAAACTGACTTGACCCACTATTGCACCTTGCCGTGACAAGTGACAGATGCAGACTAGCATCGTGTATACGTTATCACTGAGACGCTCAGCCGACTGACTCCGAGCAGTGGTTGTAGATTTTCATCTGAGGGCATAGTGCATGGAGTTCAACTTCAAACGTGGTACCTATGTAATCTCAGTATGAGAAGTGTTGTCTAATTATCAATGTTGAGATAATCTCTCTTTTGAAAGCATACACGCAGAACGAAAGTCTACATTAGAAATTTGATGCGATGGGATAAATAGGAAAGATGAAAGTATCTTCCGCCAGTTTCTGGAGATAATACTGAACCTATGTGCGAACAGTTTCACTTCTGTCGGAGTTCATATCAAGGTGACCGGCAAACAAGTCCTGAAAGTATGGAAGCTGGGATATTTTAGACCAACTACCATGGATCGTTGAATTTCTTCCCCCAAATTCTACTAGTTGCTGTGCATCAAACTTCATCGCACCTGACTGTGCACAACAAGTGAATACTTTTCTGTTATATGCAATTCCCCTCATTCACACGAATTGTGCTTCGGCTCAAAAATAGGCGATAAATATAAAGATCCCAAGTGAACAAGTATTTTCCAACAAACGAGCCAAAATAGTCCGCTACTCGCATAAATAGTTGTAGTTAGGCCTATTGAATGCAAATGTTGGCCAATCCTGCTTCCGTATCCCTGATCAAACGAGCATTTTCTATTACAGGAGCTTGATTTCATTTCTTCATCTGTAGTTCATTGATAATAAACATATCCAAATCACAGTAAGTGAGCAACTTACTAGGAAACTCGAAGCGAATTTCAATTTGGGGTAAAATATTACCGGTTATTTTAGTTTACTTGCCTGCAGCGTCTGCAAGAAAACCGCTCCCGTAATTTGGTCATTGGTGTCCGAATTGATTAATATAATAAAAGGAACGTCTTACTGAGTATTCTTTTTTATTCAACTGTGCATTAGTTTCGTTGGCATCATACAAAATACAATCTCATTAGTTTCATTGTGAATACAAGGAAACTGTCAGTT
This sequence comes from Fasciolopsis buskii, assembly GCA_008360955.1. Classification (NCBI taxonomy): domain Eukaryota; kingdom Metazoa; phylum Platyhelminthes; class Trematoda; order Plagiorchiida; family Fasciolidae; genus Fasciolopsis; species Fasciolopsis buskii. The sequence goes on from LUCM01005359.1 coordinate 92,453, forward strand.
CTAATGGGGCCCACAAAGTCTACTTTAATTTTGCTGACTAACGCTCTATTAGGTGTATGATTGGAAAATGTGTCCAAATTAACGGTGCTGGCGTTTGCACATTCCACAATTTCGGATGTGGAAGAAAACCAATTTGCTTTTACAAAAGATGTCAAGGGTTAGCGAGTTGATGCAAGTTCAGCGAGTTTTCTCTAGCGGTTCACAAGAGTGTCCCAGGTATGATAAAAACCTGAGTTCATTCCTTCAAAATTTGACGTTTCAAAACGATGCAAATTACTGGTACTAATTTCAGGACTACTGTACACTGCTTTTGATTAACAGAATACGATGTCCTGGGTTTTCCGATTGAGGCCAGTTGCCACGAAATTCCTGTTGACGTTGCTAAGGAAATGTCATTCGGATGTAAAAAAGTAAACGCAGTCAAAGTCAACTGAACCGCAAACACCTGGCGAGAGTCAGATACGTCAAGTACATAGGCGATTCCGGATACTTAATGAGAAGGATAGAAGCGAGTTAGCCATAATGAATGTGAACAATGCATGAAGGTTTTTCAACTGTGTACCTAGATGAATAAGAAAATATCAGCCCTGACGATATCCCGTTATTGCCGATGGAGCTTCACGGGGACGTCCTTTGAACTACTTCGACAGTACAAATAGTTCGTGATTCACTAACAGCCATGTAATTTACCAGACTAGAATGGCACTCTGGTTGCACGTTTTCCGGTTAATACACTAATGACGTTGTCAGAAAAGCTATGAATCAGCAGAGGTTAACAGCCTATTCGGCATAGTTCAATCGTATTTGAACCATTTGCACGTGTTATTATTTCATCCGGCTAGTTTACCTAATAGCCTAACGCATTTTCATTAGCTTGTGCGTTTTATTGCTTACACAAAAAGCGCAATTTCTACGAGTGGATCTGCAACCATTGGAACTAAACACCGACCGTCAAGAAGTGAAGACTAGACAACCGTTATTCAGGTTAAAAGATTGTGAAAACAACTCTACGTTCAGAACTAAACGTTGTAAAATAAGAGTGCTTTCTGTTCCGTAAAATAAGCAGAGTTGATTTCTATTTGTGTGACTTCAAGCTATAATTTTATTGTATAAAGACGGAGATGAAATTTACTAGAGTTCGTTTGTCCATTTTTGATCGTGCGAAGTCATACCAACAACAGACTGGCTGGATGCATTGTAAATTTGTCACATGCTGAGCGGGCTGAAAAGGAGATGTGATCGAGACACTCGCCGATATAGTTACCGTTGTTATTTATCTGTCAGCAAACACATATGCGCTTCCAGTAAGCGAACGCGAGCATTGTTAGCACACAAATCTTTCCGTTGAACCAGCGCTCATTGCGTATCCGCAGGTCGTTTTTTGTGGCTTCGATGAACCGAATGGTTTATCCTTTTGATCTTCGATCTAAACTCTCTTGCACCTTACGAGTAAATAAATCAGTGTGTGCTCACGTACAATTGGCATGCCGCGACCCCCATATTTTGGCTGAAAGTTACATTAAGTGCTGAGCCGCTTGCCATTCCGTTTGTAGGCCTTCATGTAGTACGGTTAGTTCTGCAAAGGATTGCAGGAATCAAAGATGAAACCCCTCGCTATGCAACAACCTGAGCTTGGTCATTTGCTTGAGGTAGTTGGTCTAATTGTATTCGAAGCATACAGACAACCTTTTCCTCGTTGTTACGTGGGTACCAATGGCGACCGTCGGCGACCCGATCATGGAGTTTCGAGGAAGGTTCGAAAGTGTACTTTTCTTGAAAGAGTATTGGTAACTGAAGGTAACAGCATTTAGCATAAAGGTAATTCGTGGAAATAAATGTGTATGCTGACATTGCTCAGCTTTTTAGTGACGTCTATTGAGTAACGTCCTGTAATTGCGTGACACGACTAGGCAACGGTGAGTTTTATTGCTTTTGTCAACATTATTTCAACCTTCTGTTTACTATGCTCAAGTCAAAAGTATTGCAGTTGGTGAAATCACGGTACGTTTCTTTTAGGTGCGGGGTTAATAAGGATTGCTCCGGCCATAAAGAGAATTCAAAGACAATGAAGTGTGCAGTTTTCAATGGCCCCCGAAGATCGGCGAGCATCACAGATGCTGGAAAGCAGTCTGCACACTTCTATCCTTTTTCCCTAAGGCGTTCCAGAAGGTTCTCTTAAGAACGAGCTGATCTTATCCTCAAGATCCACTGGGTTGCAACTCCCGTAAGCCGGCTAACAACTTTTGGTTAAAAACAGATTTTCATCTTTCAAAAGCCAACGAAGAGTTTTGCGGTGAAAACATAACTGCAAATACTTACCTCAAGTATACAAAACACCACTCGATATTTCATGGTTTGAATATCGCTTCCTATAAGATATTTGCTTATATAAAGGTCAAACATTCCTAGCCAAAACGAAAAATGAAGCCATAGGGTTGGGGAATTTAAATCTCTAAGTCCTTCTATACAAGTTACCAGGAAAGGAATGATGCTTCTGAGCAGAAGAAATCATTTTGGTATTGTCAGTCACCAGATTGACTCATAATGGTTTTCTGCTAGTTCTTTAGGAAAAATACTTTCGTTTTTGGGGCTGAAAATAAAAAAGATATATCCACACAGCTAACAGCAAGCTTAGGCAAACCCCTCCGGGTCCCGTTCATTCTAAACTGCACATACTCTAGTGGACCTGAGGAAATGTTGGTATACTAACAATTTTAGAAAATGTTGTTCAGGAAGAACTAGTAGACAGTCGTGAGTTTGGAACATCAGAAACGACCACAAGTAGCATGCGATAAGGGGATCGCAGAAAGTGACTAATAAAAAACGGACAGTTCTTTTTGGTATTTCGTGACCGGAAACTTCGGCCCGTCGCTGGTCCTGATGACTTGGGGGAACAAAAGGCTGAGTTCACATCCTTGTTAAGGAAATTTCAGAAGTAGTGTCAATCAGAGTTAATTTTAGTCTTTGCGATGCTATCAGAACTCCAAATTAGAATGAAGTACAAGAACCGAGAAACAACTTACTGAATGGAAGGTTTGTTTCGCGTGGTGCTACTTATGCGTTTTCGAAAATTTTCATTGATTTTGAACAATTAAATATCGACACTAACAAAGCTCGTTAAGTTTCAAAGGGGTCCCTTGAAAACTAATGAAGTTAAATTATTGGTGTGCACAAAACCTTGCGCTAAAGCGTCTGTTATCTGAAAGAAAAAGCTGTAAAAGAACGAGGATAAAATATAAAAGACATTGAGTTCACTGAATAAAATCTTTAAAAGGATTAGGCTAACTAGGCTGTCTAAGCCAAGAACTGTGCAAGTGTTGGCGATTGCTTTGACGGACGGAGTGAGTTTCGTACATGTGGACGATGTGTTGGTTTGTAAAGTGTTGTCCACATGTGTTGCCGGGTGACCATCTAAATGTTTTGTCAGTGGCACAGTGTAAAACAAACGTAACAGAATAAGGAAGAATAAGTCATATCTATCTTCTGTGCAAAATATCTGTTCGCACCATCAGCTACTTTAAGGAGACCGTCAAGGTGATCTGCTTACCAAGTCATTCCGAATGAACACAAACATTGATGTGTATGTCATTATGTGGAGAAGTGTTTGTACTCCGAGTTTGGGATATAAGTCTCATGGATTCAGTTAGGTGCTCAGCAAATTGAGATGCATAATGGATAGTGAATAGGCAGAATGGAAGTACCAGTCGGTAAGTCGGTTGGGTGCACTGTGAAAACTTTCATTTACGGGACAAACGGTGATCAAGAATACCGACGGAAGGCACCGTAAACACTAAACGCACATTCATCGGGCTCACTTGAATGTCTAAAAGCTGCAGATAAATAAATAATTCCCATGAAAATGCGGTACGTTCAGCTGCCATTGAAGTTTTCATCGATGCAAATTACTTGACGGGCAAGCCGAGGGAAAATTCGTCGATGAAACGTTGGAACGCCTGGATTGCATCGCGCAATTCGGCTAACACTCTAATAAATGTAAACAGACAGAGTGGTGTTGTGACAGTCGTCTAGGGATGACCTCCTCAGCCCTCGAAATTCGATGGTGCGGTTTCGCGGATTCGACTTTTGAAAAGACTATCCTACTCGAGGGGGTGTTGGCGAAATCGAGATGTGAGAAGGGTTGCCCATTTAGTGACGGTTGCTTTGTCGGGAGCAAGGTAACCGCGAAAAGATCTTCACCAGCCAAATGACTTAGTGACCATGCACAAACACGAGATCCATTGGCTAGCAGGAGGATGATTTTCTTCTAGATTAATCCTTCTGTAACGACAAATTTGCTGTAATATAGACCATGTGGATGGGAATAAGCTGGTAGACCGGGGTGGTTTCGTCATGCGACACTTCGTGGGAAACCTTCTGCTGTCACAGAAAACCGAAGGACTCGTTGTGTAATTTTGGAAGAACTGTTAACTGCGGACGTACGACCAAGGTCGCTGAAAACCAAGTACTCAGCTTTTTAGGGAGCGTGTTCTTTCCCGCAGTCAGTTGGAAGCGAATTCCACATAAAATAGTGAGCTTGCTTCAAACCAGCTGATCAAAGTGCCCGGCCGCCCTTTATAATACCTTCGTTACTGAAATTGCAAGTCACCTTATGAGCACACCTGCTATATGATAATTGTGCAAGACTGTCCAGTTGATTTCAGCGGCCTGCCAGCATGGATGACCATGAAGTGGATTCAAATTAATCATTTTTAATTAAACGGGCTTTCAATAAATAACGTAAACTCTCACACAAAATAAATTACGTCGAGCTTTTGTTTCGAGAGGATGAATTATGTAAGTATTTCGTGGACAGACCGATGGTAGCCAAACGGTCAGCGACGTACATGGCTGATTTCAATCCTCCCGCCACAGATCTACTCCCCCGCGTAGCATCCCGAGGTTGCCAGCGACCGTCCCTTTTGAAAATGTTGTACATTATTGTCTCGTTAATAAGAAAGGTAAGTGATGAAACATGAAAAGGTTCCTGACATATCAGTTTCGTCTATGTTGCATGAAAATTTGAAATACCTAAATTATAGAAGCTAGCCGTTCTTGTTTCCGACATATCTTTGTTTCTTCTTTGGTTTTTTGTGCCCTATGATTTCAATGCAGCTGTATAGAAACGAGACCATAAAAAAGATGTACATTGTATCTAAATCGATGGTGGAATTTTTCATCCATTCGTTTGCTGAAATGCCATTCAAATTTTGCTGGACTTTTGTCCTGATTTTTTTTAATCACGGGTGCATTGGCTTAATCAAGTATCTGTCAAAATAAAACGGATCCATCAACTACTTTCGTTTAGGGACATACAGGAACTGTAGACGTTTTTCCGTTTTACATTTAATTCATTGTGTGAGTTTAATTTTTGTTTTCCTGTTTGACCACTAGAAGTAACCTGGCTTAGAATGGCGAGCAGCCTGAAATTTTAGGTCAGTTTTTGGTCCGCTAACAGGTTTTTTTTGTCTAGAAGAATAGCATCTTTGTTCTTGCAAAGACAAGTCAAATGTCAGAGGAACTTTGTATATTTTTCAGTTAACATAAGAAAAAACTCGTATCAGCGCATGGCGTAAATGTTCTCAGCAGGTAGACTGACGTAATGTGTTGGATTCCCCAACTGAAAAAGCCTGTGCAAACCGTTCACAACAACTTTATTGCCCTATATTTTCACTGAAGTACGATAATTCTGTTGAAGTGTTCGATTTGATTTTTTGACCTTATTGTTGTTTGAATTTTACGCTAGATAATATGCTTTTCTTTTGTGATCTTTTTACTTTATTACCTTTACTCCTACTCACAAATGCTTGTCGTATTCCGTCCAGAACTGCGGACACCATAATGCACCGATCGTGATCGTTTTGTTCGTACTTAAAGGTAAACCAAACCAAGCAGCCATCTACATTTGCACCTAATTCACGTTAAGTGCCCATGTGACCCACGTCTGTATTCTGCACATTTTCATTTGGTGTCATTTCCATCATGACTTGTTCGTAGATGTTCATACGTTGGTTAAAGTGACAGGGAATCAGAATGTTACAAAAAGTCCAACAGGTCATATTTTTAAAACTTATTTTATGATTAACTTTTCTGGCCTGCTAAACCGGCAGCGTTGTTGTTCATGTTGTGTCTGTTTGTCTCCCTTCGACGGAGTAAAACATATGTGCACCAGTGAACGCAAAATTTCACCACACCGCCTCAGGCCAATGGTCTACTTTTACCCAACACGACCTGGATTTGTACAGTAGCTGATGTTGGCAGTTGCTTAGGGGTTGGAATATATATCGATTATTTTAGTTTTTCTGGCCAAAGGGGCTCACGAATCGAACAGTGGTGCCTTAATTGAAAAGTTGACATGACTTGCTTACACATGTTTCCTTCAATAATCGATTATGGGAAACAGAAACACATGACTAAAAAAATTAGGGGTGAAAATTGAAACCGTTTTATTCCACGGTAGTTCGGATACCAATTATAATTGCCAACTTCAATAAAATAAATAACTGTTTGCTTAATGACGCTGTAATTTGTAAAATGTTTATTTACGTGCACGCCAATTAGCAACGCGTGTTGTGGTCCTAGGAAAACTGTCGCATATCATGTCTATTAAATACGTACCGAATGAAATTATTTGCACCTGCTACTAGCGTCTTGCAAGGTCGAACTCGTTTTTCCCTTCGTTCACCTCAGAACGTCAGGATGACTTCCGCATGACCGCAAGTAGCTTTGAAGTGCAACGCTTACCGTATTCTTTCTTTTATCCTTCTCATACTTATACGTCAATCTTTGTGTTTTGTGTTCTACAAAACAAGAGGCTAGAACAATTTTGGTGTGCATCTCACCTCTTGACCGAAGGAAGTATTCTTATGAAGAAAATTCTGTTTGCGTATCTCGTTCAAAGGAAATGAGCTGCAAGATTAATCAGAAGAAATCCCTTGGTTATTCACACTAACCGATTTGGGCAAAGAGCAGTAAATCAGCGGTGTCCTCACTCAAACAGGAAATAATTTCTGTGCAAACTTTGCGCTTAACGCACCATCTGAGCGTGGTCCAACCACAGATGATTAAGGTTTCTAGGTTTGCATCCTGTTTGATGATATTAAAAACTCCATGGTTAATGTGTTTTGCATCTGATTTTAGGTTAGATTTGTATTCCGCTTATCACGAGGAAGAAACCAGATGAAATACACTGGACTGTGAGGTTCAAACTGAAGCTTTGTGCAGTTTGAACCACATTTTTTCGCAAATTAAAAAACAAAATGTTATGGCTGATCATTATCATTGAATTTCTAATAGTTTCAACATTCTCTTGGAGCACTGGAACGTTTGACTAATTTATCCAAGAACTTATCAGTGCATTTTGTTAATGTTGCGTTTCAGATGTCCAATTTGGAAATTTCGTTTTGCCTTTTAGTATTCGTTGGGTGACTGCACCGATCACATTTGTGCCGCTTAGGAATCTATCATACCTCTGTTAGAATTACCCTGGTAAAATTAGCAATCTTTAGTTAGCTGAGGTGTAGCAGAAAAACACGGGTCCGAAAACATGAAAGCAGTACAGGCTGATTAAAATCATTGTGGAGAAACCATGTTTTAGGATTGTCGCCCATAGTAGGCACGTAGTGATAACAGCTTCCTGCGGGACGCTACTGAAGAATACGTGATCTGTTTAGGTGGAAATCAAGAATTCACCCAGTAAGCTCATAATGTCTATGCTGGTATTCGACTACGCTAGCTTTTCACCAGCTACAAAAGCATAACATGTGAGTTATTTGAGCTCTTAAATTTTACCATAAAAGTATGGCAAGTTGACTGGCTAATCTAAGTCTTCCGATAAAAACCCTTCTAGAAAATTGCCACTTGTTCTATATATTCTATGATCGATGGGGGTTGAGTGACCGAAATCGGAGAATTGCAATCTCGACGTTGCGGGTTCGAATTGTTCACCGCCTCTCACTATAGTGGCCTCCAGTGTTGGTCGCGACCATATTCCTGAAAAAGATGTACATTTTGTTTCATAATTACTGGAAGTAAGCGATTAAAATGAAAAAAATTAACCGCCTAAGTACAAACCATAACCCAACAACTTCCTTGTCCTACTTACTTACTTGGTTGAAGAACAATTCCGCAAAGTGCTTCACAGCCTCGTTCGTCTTAGAATTCCCCAATTTTCTGACACACTGTCCATTCAGGTGTAAACGACAGCGCCGTAATATTTGTGGTGTAAGTTATGGCGACCGAGGCACCTGATCTAAAATTTACTCCTAATGCTAGTACACAATAATAATAATGCTAGGAATTCGAGAGAAATTGCATCACACTAAGCTGAATTGAATTCTGGCGCGCGAAACTGTCCGGGATTTTCGGCTGTTCAAAGTACCGAGTGTGTTCAGCCCACATTGCACATGTAAACATAGCGAACAACCAACGAGCCGTGTAAATTGGCGCCATCAAAGTGAATCACGCAGCTACAACAAGTTGTGACTAACTGACAAGAAAAAATACATATAATGAACAAATTGGCTACACAGCAAAGGTGAAATCTTGCAGATCTGATTCGCTATGGTTGATCTAATGTTCCATAGACTGGACACGCTAGAGCCTGTGTCAGCAGTCGTCACGAATGTATGGGAGGTTCTGGAATGTTAAGGCAAGTGCAGGTTTTACCGACTGATTCTGAAGTTTCCTCTGTTAATACTTCCAAGTTTCTAGTACTCACGTGGTATAGAGGAGAATCAGCAAATTTCATGAAGTTGTTTGCAGACCTGGCTTATTATGTCTGCTTGTTTACCGTAATAGAATCCGTTGAACCTGGACGACCTTGGTTGTTAATGCCATATAGTCTGGACATGAAAAATGAAATCAGCGTGGAGTATGAAAATTTCATAAACCTTTTTCGAAGGGTCTTACGGCTCGGTCACTAACAAACTAGCCGGTCCAAGAGAAGCATTTATTTTATCGGTAGGCTACTCACAATTAGACCTGTATCCGTGGGTGGAAATTAAATAATAACTAATGGTATATTACGCGTTAACTGAAGTCCAGCAATCATGGTCGATCACGAACTGGAAAATTATTGTTCAGTAAAGAAAAATAGCTTGTCTCAACTTTAAACAAGGGTGGTTGGTTATTCGCCTGCATTGTTCTCGTGATGCTAAAGCAATGAATGAGAAATGGCAAAATACTTTCCTACTGCGGTGGAGATTATGAACGGATTAAAAAATCTCGGACAATTTACAGCTTTGCATTCGAGCAGCTCTAATGTTTTGAACTAAACAAGGCCACACTTTACTTGTTATTAAACAAATAAGGTATGCCAAAACCTTCCCTTTCTGGAGGAGTATCATCACTTCTGGAAGTGATTGTAAAGTTACCTACATTCATGTTAAAATTTTCTGACGGACACATTTTGATCTAATCATGACAAAGATAACTACCACTGTTTCACACACTATTGTTTGGACAGAGTTGATGAGTTTTCATGACTTGAAGTATAGGCCTATTTGGAGCTTGGAGATATGGATCGATAAAGAAACAAGCACAGTTAGCAGGAACAAAAGTACAAATGCTGAGTATCCTAGTCGGGTGATTTTGTTGATGGGTGTAGACCATGTGGTAACTTGTAGAACACTAACATCGTGGACGTTTCCAGGGGGAAGTTCGTCAAAGTTGTCGCCTCGCTTTTTGTCCTCATCCAAGTTGTTTACTTATGCACGACAAAATGACAAGACCTTTAAACTTGGGTCAAAATAGACTGCTCTGTGGATACGGGGGAAATTTGTTGTTGTGTTAGCGCATATGGTCCCTTGATTCTAAGGAAGAATCGTCGTGGTTAACTAAGCCAGAATTTAGTAAGTACGTTATTTTGAAACAAGTGATATTATTTCGCTTTGAATTCAATAGTCGGAAGCTTGCTCGGTTCCATGGTGTACTTCACGCAAACATGTACACCATGGATGGATGAATCTCCATCCCATCGAAAATATATTTCGTATTCTCATGTGATAAATCAACAGGCTACCCGACCAGTGGATGTTGATGCAGAAACTATAAAACTTCTTGGATGGTATGGCAAAGGTAATTTCGTGCTGGTGTTTCTAGATGCCAAATCAAACAGTCTAATAGTTGGTGCAGTACAGCTGTGTGCTTGTCATTATTTATTGATATACTTTTCCTATAAATACATGCATCTAATTTCCGTTATTGAATCTCACTTTGTTCTCCCTGTCTGGCTCGTAATGCGCCACAGTTTATGTACGCATATGGCGGCTAAAATGTGATATCGACAAAATTCCCAGCCAGTTCGTTTGCCAGATAATACAAACGCTGACGAGTTATGATCGAGATGATTTGGCAGGTCCCTCCAAATAAAAAAGATAAAGTTCCAGCATTTGATCCTCTAAGCCATTATCTAATGTTGTGAAGAGTGTTCGTGTGACGCTTGTTGTATTTGTTTCGGCAATACCTGTAACTTTTTTCGGTGCTATTTTGGAGCCAGGCTAACACGCTCAAAATCAAGTTGTTCATGGTACCATTTGTTTGTTCATTAACTAGCCAAAACAACTGCCCAGTCAAATAAATTACAAAAGTGCATTTTGTCGATGTATCCTGGATAGTTTTACTGCATTATAACAAAATTACTTCACAGCTTTATGATTGAACAGTTTTAGATGAGTGAGAAGCAAACGTGCATATGTTCGTCGATATATTCGCTTATTAATGCCAAATTAGTTACTGGCCATGTAGCATGGGCCTACACCGCTGGTATGATCGTATCTTTGGTCCATCTGTTTGCTTAAGGAATCTGAGCTGTTGGGTAGATAAATTTTACTTTTCTAAGACATGGGATTACGGAAGATACACTGGATCCAGCGACAATGTAGTCATGATGAAACTGTGGTCCACGAACCTCTGAGGACGTCACAGCATATCTTCAACCACTTTACGTTTTCTAAGAAGACATCTGGACTTCGGGAATTACATCGTTGTATGCAACCTGACTTGGCGCATGAAAGCAAAAGTCATTTAGCCGATCATTTAGACAACCACATGGTTATTAACGAAATTCTCGGTTGTGTAGCTGAACGAGTACAGTTGACGACAAATTTCAATAGACTGTGGACTTGTTTGCTTGCGATCACGACTGGGTTGAGGAGAGTTTTAAATGCTCGTTTGCACTGGATATGTCGATCTAAGATTTCTGTCCTGGTTCAGAATGAAAACAATTCTTCTTCGTTTGCTAACAGTTTTGTTCGATCGAATTATTTTGTTTCCTCCATTGTTCAATGTGCCATCATATTATGCATCTTTGATATGGGGTTTCAGCCACATTCGCTTGCGGTTTATTGGAACGCATTCACTAAACGACAGGTGCTGACTTGCACAAGTACCCTTGCGATTACCAACCTTCTCACTGAACAATCTATAAAGAAAAAATCAGTGTTAAACAGTATCCAGCTTTTCACATTTCTGTCTTTCGATTTATTAAAATCCATTCACTCATCACTGAACATCACGTTACATCTTTCGTCGAGTTTCTTAATGGATAGGGAAAATATTCTTTTCAGGTAAATGCCTCTACCACAAACCACAAGCCTTTTGGGATGTGTACCAACTCAAATTGAAAAATCGTTTAAATGTGATTACTACTGTCCAGCTTCCAAGTAGTAAATGAGGACTTAGATGGAAGCGTATCAACGGAACCTAGGTCTGCATAACTGTAAGCATGTGAGTTTACACTTTATCCTTAAGAAACAATGTATTGGTGTGATTGTAAAACAATCATTTTACCCATTTTACAGGCTCAGAGAGAGTTCAGTGGGAACATCATGTTTGTCGATTCAATTTCATCAGTGGAATTCATGTGCTCATGAAAAAGATTCTAACTTCACGATAAGTGGTCTAGTATTTCACTTCAGTCCGCGTTGCGGAACCTTTGGATTGAAGTAAATAGTGTTCGGATATTTGCTAATCTGTTCCAGATATGGTAGCATGTGGGGTTGTGTTCTGTTGGATCTCATCTACTTTTCCTACAATTCAGAATTGACTATAAGAAATGCATAGCTGCAGATATCGCATACTGCTCGTAAGTTAAAAACCTTAAAGTCGGACTGAAGTAGACATTGCAAGCTTTTACTGTTCATCTTCGGAAAATTTTTTCATCACTCTTGCACCAAATTTAGCGGTCCGCGTGAATCTCCAGTGATGCTCTTATTTCTACTACATCTTGTCGTGGAATAAGCTAGTTACTTGTTTTGATTTCAAATCGTGACTACTAAAAGTGAAAGAAAGCTTACTTCTATTTATTCGACGAAATATTTCATGGTTATTACCGGAGGCAGAATGCAGAAACATCCGTTTTGCCTAACGACACCTGTATAACGCTAGACGGTGAACAGGCCCTACTAAAATGAATATTTTAACCGAACACGGATAGGCGGAATAATCTAATTTTCTGCTCTGAAATCATGAAGAAAAAACGATTTTGCAAATGCACGCGGTTGACTACGTCTTCATGCTTCAATTAGTAAACTGCAGATGATTTTTTTTAATTTGCTGGCACTTGTTTCGTCTCCTTGCACATATAAGCCCAATCACCTGGCGAATTCCTAGATAGATGGAAATGAGAATATGAATAATTATGATTGACAGGGGATTTTCGTATCACGAAACAAAATCGGACAAAAACGATAGACAAGACAAATAGAAATGTGTACTGTAAATGTGATCCCGTGAGCAACGCGTTCGGCTCATTGTCATCACTTGATATTCTCCGCGCACGTGAGGAAATATATCATACACTTATAATCATATTCTTTAACATCAAATTCTTTCTTGAAGGTTCAGTCACGCAAACGAGGTTGATTAAAAAGGCTTCTAGGTCAGTAATTAACCGATTTTTACCAATTTCCGATCACAGGTTTTACACCTACTGCACGCCCTTTAACTGGCTGCGCTACAATTCTGTTATCCTTATTTCGTTGTTTTCTTGTCGGATATTTGGTTCAACCATAGTCTGCGTTTGCTGCTGCAATCGATCGAAATTATTATTGTTTAAAATCCGTATTGTTTCTCATCATGGGCTGGGATCACGCATTACTGCACCTCAAAGATCTTATCCACTTTCAAGTAGCGACCGTTATCTCTTAAGGCTCAAGATATACTCTAGGTCAGCATTCCATTCCTTCAGGCAAACAAATCAAATCCGAGTTTTCGCCTCCGTAACTTTTCACACAACAACCTTGTTCTTCTTCAGAAATCCTATTCACCCGCATCTACCTGTTTCTCTTTTGAACCCATGCTCAATGACAATGTCAAACTTTTCACAGAGACGGCCAACACAATCCTTGATATCTGTTGTCCCTCAGAAACACTATTCGTCTCAAATGGCCATATCTCCACCACAAACTGAAATCTCTAAGAAGACGCAAGGAGCACTTCTACAAATCCCGTAATAACTCAAGCATGAGGTATATTTCCACCCTAATAAAAGCCGAAATCAAACGCATCGACACTACATTCACCAGCAAACTGTTAAGTGGTAACAACAATCGAATCCAATGGCAAGACATTCGACTGTTGTGTGGGACATAAAGAAATGTGCGAAATTTCCTGCAGATGTCGACAGAATCGATCGTGCTTTCATCCATCTTCCACTCATGCCTCAGTCATATTTGGACAGGGTGGTGATACGACAGTTACAAGTTTTTCTAGAGAAGAGATGCTCGACCTTCTCCGCACCACTAAAATTACCGCACAATGTGCTCGGATTATGCCTCGATAAGCTTTTCACGTTTTTAGAAGGCGATGAGTGTAATTTTTTCCTAATTTTATCTTTTATCCTAACGGTTTTAATAAAATGCGGCATTATTTTCTTTGCGCGAAATTCTATGCAATGCAATGCAATACAATCTTTCGGACTTGGCTGCATTCGTTCTTGGGATAAAAACATCCATACCGCAGTTGCCGGGTTCGTTCCAATGAAATAGATTTTTGCAATTATCAAGCATAGAAATTGACGAAACTTGAATTAATATTTTCCGGGTTACGAAAAATAAGTATTTACATTATATCGTCGATTTGTTGGTCATTTCACTGATTTTGTTGTGCAAATATATCATCCAACATTCGACCATCAGCAAACAGAAACGAGTTTAGTGCGACTGGTTCAAGTCCACAGTGAACTCGAAGATGAATCTTTACAGGAAAATGTTGCCCCGCCACCAGCGCGTCAGGTCGCTTAATTAATTGGATTTCCTCCAGACTCAATCGGTAACCCGTAATCATTTTCGAACAAAATAAAACAATCCCTTAAAGGTATTAACGCAACAATTCAGAGTAAAACTCGAGAGGTGAAGTCCCTGTCACCAAATAGTGAAAAAGGCAATTTCATGGAATTACAAAGCAGTGCTTTACGGAGGCCATTTCACATTATTTCTCATCCAAATTACCTGCTAAAGTAAATCACCAAAGAACAAATCATGCAGGCAAGGTAGGTATATGTGTAACTCGAAGTGGGTTTCCCGAAAGATTATATGAAATCGAAAGTGAATCCGAAATTGCATTCTGCGGTTCATGGGCTACACACCAGTGTGGTAAAAACAGCCTGCCCGTTAGACGCTAAAAACCTACTGCGCATGGGAGAGAAACGGCAACTGTGACCGAGATAACTCCCTAGAAAGGCATTTTATGCAGCGTGCAACTCGGTTTACTTGGGATACTCCGTTATACCATTTTTCTGGAAGGTATGTTCGGGAGAATTTTCTAGGTCCCCGAACAATTTATTCTAATGTTGGAGGGTGTTTTCTTCCAAAACAATTACTGACTTGAAACCACCACAAATATTGACGTTTTCAGTACCGTCATTAAATCAGCCGTACGGTTCAGCTTTGCATCAAATATGTTAATACCAAAAGCCAGGTCTTCACGCAGCCTTGTTTGAAACAGTAAACTTTCTTTTAGAATATGCAAACAAGGCTGTTCCTTCGAAAGTTGTCTTCCATAATGTTTATCTTATTAACAAAATTATTGCGAATCCCAAACTTGTAATATGACGCTAAAAAACAAACTGGTTTTGCGGTTTGTTATCAGTCCAAACAAACATCTGTTTTACCCGAGGAAGCAGCAGATAATGGGATTGCGTTCAGCAAACTGGTAGGTTCTACTGATGAAAGCAGCTATTCATCGGGCAAGGTAGAAATTTTCTTTTTTTTCTTACCCTGAATCGCTTTCTCTTTCTCTCAGTGCTTATGCTGGTCTTGCTACATAAATCCAAAAATTGATAAACACAGTGGACAAAGTTTTAAACAATAACATGAAACATCTAGATTTTGCCGATTTTCAAGGGATTTATAATAGTTCATCTGATATTTTGAAAAAATTGAGCCGTTTGGTTCGCTAACAAACACAGGTGCGCTTTATTAAGTTACCGGTAGTCACATTAAAGTGGTAGGAGTTAATTGTACCACTGTTTGTTCATCTGTCTCAGTGGTAATGGAATAATGTTTGGTGAATTGGATATATCGACGCAGCTACAGTATACTGAAAAATTCGACCGTTTACAGTCTGTCGCTCTAGAATGTGCAGGTACCATAAAATCCACAGGCGTCTACCGTTGGGATTCCCGCTTATTAGGCTGGAAGTAAATTCTGCCACTTTTAAATACGCGGCTGGTTACTGGGACGGCATCGCTAGTATCAGGATAATTTGTCCAACAGAACTGAACTGTTTGTTTGACGGAAGGGAAATTTGTTCATTTCAATTATTTTTTCTGAATATCAGTAATGACCACTAGTCCGGTCAGAAGGGTAACTGATAACCTATTAGCCTTGCTTGTTTAATTCCCGAAAGCGTTTAGAAATAAAATTGTCCATCATTTATCTTGATAACTCGTATTAATCGCAGTTCCCTTTGACGGCTCTGTTATTATTAGCGCTAATCAAATCACCTCGAATGAAGATAAAACCTGTGACAGAAAATTCAAGCCCAATGGACAAACCTGTGCCAAAAACATTCTTGGTTTGCCTGTGGTCACCGAAATACAGTGCAACTACGCAAATCGACCTTCATACAAATGGTGAAATTATTCACACTATGTCATCAGTAGGTGTCGAGTAACATCGCACTGAACCATATCAGAATGTGCCAATGCACAACATTTTGCTGCAGATGCGCGGAGCCGAGTGTCAACGCAAGTTATCAAAATTTCAATGTCTCTTTACTACGTTCATCAGCATGATATAATTGGATGATGAACTAATAATAACTAGCCATTCATTTATTAACATTTCAACAACCAATGGTTAAGTGTAGCATTTCATTTCTTGATTAAAGTTCCAAGCAATAGAGTGTGACAAATTTCTAGTGAGGACAAAATATAGAGCCATGGTTTTCCGGGAATGGAGCGTTTTGGCTTTTTCGGTGCCATTTTAATCAGGGCTCAGTAGGCCAAACCAGGTGCTCGTTTTTCTCATAGCTTTCAGTGGGTAATCAGGCGTGGACTCTGCGTGACGACGCTTTTAATAAGACCAGTGGGATTCGTTGTTCCCGGGCAGGGAAACATTTTCCACAATAAAACAAATGCAGCTAATCTTGTTCGAAAAGCAGCTTATATTTGACATCCAACTGCTCATCGATGATTGCGTGAGATCGCAGAAATACGGCCCGTATGCACACATGAGAAAACAAATGTGTGTGTGTGTGTGTGTGCGTGATGGGTGGGGTTTTAGTAGTTACGAATTTGGCTGAGACGCGAAATAAAAGAAAAACAGTCAACAGGACTGATAAAATGCAAAGGTGCTTTGTACAGATGACAACCATGCTAGGCATTTAAGTGCTTCCAGTTACATGTTAGTATTTCTTCATCCACTACGTGTTCTGCAAACATTTTCTCAGTGTGAAATTAGTCGTTAATTTCCTTCGGAATGCCAACTCAGTGTAATTATTTTTGAGAAGGTGAAAAAATTATCGTCTACAGATAAGGTAAAGTCTAGATGATGAGAGATATTAGCTTTATGGAATCATTGAATGAATTACCCTTATCTTGGTAGAAGGGCTTGAAGCTTTCGAAACACATCTGCTACAGCTAGTTCTCGGTCTTCAAAATTTGGGTCGTCTCAAAAGTAGATGTTTAGTCAGGATAGACAATATTTATCTCCATTGTTCTGCGATTCTAGCTGACTTCATACGAAGTTTTCTGTTTAATGCAACTGTTTTTGTTCATAATTTTCTCACCAATGACTACGGATTGTTATTCACCCTTAGAACGGTTGTTTCGCTCAAACATCAACGGGACAGACATAACACATGTAGTGGTCTGTAACGAATTTTTCCAATTATTGATCCTGTAACCAGATACACTTGAGAACATGCACGGTTATTTACATGAATCGTGTGAGTCTAATGGACAAGATGCGTTAAAAACAAACAAATGGACACGCACGCACACCAACACGAGTTTATGGACGGACACCGTGGGATAAACGAGAGAGTAGGTAAACAAATCCACTGGCAAAAACAAAAATCATTTCAGGTCACCGATCCATTAGCAGGAACCATTCATGAGAAGTCATTATTGTTACGCATCTTTGAGCACAGGTGGAGCACGAAAAACCGGACAATGAACTAACTCTGCTTACCAGTCAAAATTGCGGGTGAAGGACTCCAGTTCTAACATCTTGATTTCCGTTTGTATACGTGAGGGGAGTGTTCATGGGAAAATTTAAAACCGTAAGTATTCATAACAGAATTCCATTCTTCATTAGAATTATAATGAAGATGGCAAACAACATCATTTTAAATGCCAGGCACCGTTCTTAACAAGGATGCTTTAGAGAAGAATAGTTAAGTTCACTAATTATAAACAGAATTTTGCTCCAGACTGGTTTGAACAGATTCATCTATTTTTCATAATCCATTGCGGACGGATTGATTTGTTTAATTTATCAACCCATCCGCCTAACGGTATTCTGTAATCAGCTTGTTCCCTTCTACACTGATACCCAAACAGTGGTCCGGAATAAAAGCGAACATTTGGTTACTTATCAGACTACGAGTTATCCATTTCACCACTTGCTCTGATAGTTTAAATGTTAGACAATCTGCATCAGCCGACCAGAATAATTTTGGTTGTTAGACGGAATTGGACCCGAGTTTACCGGCCAGACTGGTTATCCCTGTGAAGGGACCAGATAACCAGGAGCACTCGAACTGTGAAGCCAGGCTTGCAGAATGTGGTAAATACAGAGGATGAGTTGTGTTCACGTGCCCGAACCGAGCCGGATAATTTGGAATCATATGGATCCGTAAACACGTCGAGAGAATTCACCTTATAACCGAACGACTTGGTAAGTTTGAAAAATAGTCAAATTACGATGGCTTGTGCACGCAGTCAATCGCTAACCAGGTTACTCAACACAGTCCCCATATTTCACTCTATCATTCTGTAAGGTCTTGTACAAGGTGTTAATTCACCACCAACTCATCTTCACAAGCTTATTAGGAAGATAAATGCAGTTTGAAACAGGGCTTGCTACCACCCGATTAGGCTTTCAATTAATCAAAACACATGCGCATCTTCCTGATTGAGAAATTTTACTCCCAACTTTTTACGTGATTTTGCTCAACCCGTCTTTTTACACTAGGCTTTTCATTGCTACAGTAAACGCCATCCTGTCAGTTGCATAAGGTTAAAAATTGTGTACACGAGTGATTCTGTGGCCCAGGGAAATAAATTCTTGCACACAAACACATGGCAAACAGATACATTCCCATGGAGACAACATGTTGGAAATGAGTATCGTTTAGCTTCTACAAAAAGCAGTGACATTCTTTCGATTAACTCTTCAAACAATCCACTAATTTTGGGTCACCTGAATTTCACGGTCATCATTTTTTCTTCCAAATCTATAGAAGTGATAACCGGTACCTTTACCTTGGTGTGTGGAATCCAGAATCAAACTGATAATAAATAAACAAATAAATAAATAAACAATGCGTTGCTTCGTGAAAAAAACCATCTTTGTGTTCTACTCTCGAATCCCATATCACCATAAATTTGTGTTCAGACTGGTTGACGATTTGGATCGAAAAATGAATAGAAAATAACGGGTAATAAAGTGCGCATTTAGGGGTTAAAAGAACTTTTGGAAATTCGGAATCAATGTAAATTGTGTTGACCGTGAGGACAATAGCTAACCGATATTTCAGTTCCTATTGTTAATCTTTTCCGGAGCGTTTTTCAGTGAAAGAGTTAATTGTTTTTTATATAAGCTGTTGATTCTTGTTTCCACCAAATGTTTCAAATTTTCATTCATTTGCCTTTGTTCCTTCGACGATTTGATTCATCCAATAAGTTACTGGCACCTCGAATTTTTCATTGTTAAATGACAAATCTGAGAATGATTCACGAAAAACGGCTGTGAACTTCGAGGAAACCTAAAACCTAGGCTTTCGTTTTAGTGGCTATTCTGCTTAAAATGCATCACACTGAGGTCAAGGCTGAGCTGCAGTTACGTTGCATTGAGCTGTCACAGCCAGGATATATTCGACATGAAGACAGGCTTTTTGTAAAAACTAAAGACGCATATAAGTGCTGCTATCCGTGAATTAGATGAGAAAAACAAAACAACGAATTCTCAACGGACCCCTATTTCAAGCTTTTCACTGTGCAACATCAGCCTATGAGATCTGTGTTATTTGTACTGGAGCAACATATAACCCATGTTTTGTGGTCGCAGTGCACAAATAAGCACACAGAAAATGTGCTGTGGCGGAGGAACATAAGGTGCTATAAAATGAAATAGAAGGAAGCAATAGGTAGAGTTAAGCGTTCACATAGAAGCTGTCTCATTTTTCATTTCTACACCTTCGGAATTAGTGGTTCTCCAATGGGCTTGATGCTGCTCGATCGCTTGAGCCGAGTGTGAGAACAGACTTAGGATGTTCGATTCTTCTTTGTCCTTACAACTTGGCAAAACTACTGCTACCAACAAACGGTGAGGGAAGATTCCTCATCAGATGCTACTTAAGACGAACGATCATCTGGGGGCATTCTGAGAGATTTCCAGGGGGATTAATGTACTCGGAGAGGGAGACATCCAGTATGATCATGTTTTAATGAGGCCGAATATGAGCAGTTCAATGACTGTTTGGTTATCTAACTCGTCTGCATATTTTACTCAAAGTATACTGTATGCTTGTAAGTAATAGGGGAGCTAGCATCACTCTACCATCAAGGCCATTACAGATGCTTTTGATTAAAAAGAGTGCTAAGCAACATCTTTTTATCTACCTATACCTTCATTAAACAAACTGATTGAGTTTATAACTCATATCCAACCGAGTACCAAAAAAGGACTAACCAGGAAACGGAGAAGTCTGACTATTTTTACCTAATGCCTCTTTCGGATTCATCGATTCGCAAAGCTGCTTGTGCATGGGATTGAAATGAGTTCTGAGTCTACTGAATTGTAGATGGGGCGTATGTAAAGTTCGATGTATTATAATATCCAAACCCGGTATTTTTATATTCCTTATTTTGCTTCTGTTTTGTAACGAAATAAAAATGTTGCTCATTTCAGGATGGAAGCTGCCACCGACATAGAGCTATCAGTTGGAGAGATTTTCAACTAGGTAATGAAATAAGTCATATTTTTTCCATAAATGCCTCTTCGAGAAAGGGCATTCAAAGGACTGAACCAGTCAACAAACATCATTTAAAAACTTTTCTCTGCTTTTTTAACTAACGCATTGGGATTTTCGCCCATAGGCAGTCACCGGTAATTGGAAAAAAATGTGTCATAAGGTATAAAACCATGCATTCTGATAAGTAGGAGTAATTTGTACACAGAGTTTGGAATACAAGGAATGAAGAAAAAGCTCCTATTCTGAGCCCTTAACTGGCCAAGATCAGAATGAAGCAGACTGATTTTGCTATCTCAACCAAAGTCACAGTTTACTTTGCGACTTAGCAACGGGTGATATTGGAGATTTTTTGAACGTTGCCACATGTTCACGTCACATGCACATGTGTACTGCCATAGCTAAATATAGTTTTTCGAGGAAAAATACCTATATTTGATGATTTTAGCACTACACAGTTTATAAATTGGTGACGAAAATGATAGGCGAAATGTGCAAACGATGTGTCTTTCCGTAATTCACCGATTTTTTCCACTCTTCACGTTGTCCAACCAAATCAACTTGTTGGTTCGTTTGCTGATTGGCTCTTCCCGAAAAGCGTTCTCATTGGGAGCTGTTAGAATAGAATTCTGGTGAATAGCTGCCAGAAATATGGAATTAGTCTGTCGATGACTGGCGTAAATTCGTTAGCATTTGCAGTTTGAATTATTCATGGATCGTTGACTGCTGTTTCATTCGCGCAGACCATGTTACTTATATCTCTGTCTGACTGTTTATTTTCACGGATCTATTCCTTTCTTTTGATCTATATCCACTTATGTTTTGGTATGCCTTTGAAGAATGCTACCGAACCTATGTTGACAAGATCAACAAATCTACCGTGGTTTCCCAGTGTTAGTCCGGTGGTTGGACGGATCGTGTGGTGTGTCAATGAGAAGCGACAACTGTGGGAGCGTTCGACAATCTTGAGCGAGGGCCAAATGGAATTGTCACTGAAAAGATCCGGGAAATTCCAGTGTCCGGAGGAAAATCAGACAAATGACATGACTTACTGTTGTGGGGAACTTGGAGCTCAATACTGTTGCAAGCTGACTGACACGTGAGTTCTGCTGACTAGATAATAGACCCTCGTTTCATTACATTTTGACATGCGAAAGAAGTCCCAGACAAGAAATGCGAATGGACAGTAGGCCTCCACACACTCAAATGCAGAGTTCAGCCACCGGAACGTTTTCTGTCCTCACTCAGTCCAACGTGCCCGCAAATTCCGTTGGCGGTATTTATGAACCACTAAGTACTAAATAGAAGTGTTCCTCCCTTATTGTAATCGAGGCATGGGAATTCAGAAGTAACAGTTTCCATCAAACATGTTGTTCTTGATCTTAAATCTTGTGCTTTAGTGTACCAAGACCTGAGGATACAACAATTCACATTGTTCACTTTCGTCTCAGGTTAACTAATCAACTGGTCGAATTGATATCTACTCAGTGAATTTTAAGTGCTCAGAAAATCGCGACATTTAACCGAGAGCTACTTTCAGTTACCCAATTGTAATTCGTTTTTCTATAATTTATTTGCAATTAGCTAACCTCAGAGGCAAAACAGAAGTGATTTAGTCAGTGCAGCGTAAAAATTCGCCGTGGAATATTTCGTCATGACTGACCACTGTTTGTTGACGAACATGTACTTACCCCTTGTGAGCAGCTGAGGATGGAGAAGGAAGAGCATAGTTTGCAAATGACAGGAAAATGTACGTTGTCTTCTGTTGGAGAAAATGGTGTACTTCACAGAAGGCAAAAATCTGTATATATTACACGTTGTTATTCGATTCGGTCATCCGGCTAAGCGAACTCAACCTTTAAGTGATTACACATTACTAAGTGTGGTGGAGGACGAATTTCTAGAAACGAGAATTAAGACATTCCAATCACTTTCAAGTAAAAAGCAATATATTTTCAGCAAAATTAAAACATCCAGTGAAAAAGTATTGTTTCGTGATTTTTGTCAGACAATTTATGTTGTTGGTATATGATTATTATTTTCTATTTCTTTCTTATTTTTTTAGTATCTGTTATAGCCATCAATAGAGCTAAAGTTAACAAGTTTTGCTGTAAAGTTTCAAGCAAAGAGTCTCATCTGTTCGTCTGGTTATTTTGGTCACAGTTGACAGCCTCAAATTGTGTTAATGAATAATGGGTGATTTGACCATATTGTTGGAACAATTATCCATTGGAGAAACAGTAACTAGTCTACTAGAAACAATACAGGTATTTGTGCCCAGACGGCTTAGTTCCTCCAAGTTCATCTTTGTTTGACATGCTTGACCTTCGTGCTTCTTACACAAAACAAGTAGAAATTCAAATCAAACATTCTGTGGGAGCCGGGTTGCTGATTTATCAACAGTGAGCTGATCTATCAGTTAATTTCCTGAAAAAGATGTCTTGTTTCAATGTCAAATTCTTTGACTTTTGCTCCATCATAGTATGTTAAATTGTCCCGACTTAGTCAGTGTGATCGTTTATTATTTGCACAAAGTTATTCAGCAATTTAAGTTTATGATGAACAATCATATCTGGCCTCCATCTTGAAACAAACTGGCAATAAAATAATGAAAACAAAGCAACAAGTTGGACATATCCTGCCAGTGATTTGCAGCTTCGCCTGTGCTTGGTATTTCATCTGGTAATTGGCAGCTGAGCATATCCCAGCAGACGTCATTGAGTTTCAATGTATCTGATGTAATCCGAAGGCTGTTCACGACTGCAAATGACCAAATCAATTTTTTTAATCGTACATCAGATGCCTTCATTGTTCTAAATGCCTGCAAAATAAATCCAACCGTTTGCAGCTGTAATGACAATTTCAAAAAGGTTGTATGCGTCTGTTGTAATGCATCACCAGGAATTTCCCTCGGTAGACACAGAGCAAGTAGAATAAAAAAGACAACAGATGTAAAATTTCATGTCTCTTTATCAGCTAATATGAGCATTTTAGGTGCAAATCAGTTCACTTAAAATTTTATTCTTAAGTTTATTGTGCTGTTTACAAATTATCATTAATTCATGATGCTATCGTATTCTCTCATGCTGTTTTAGACCCGGTCTCAAATGGGGAGTTGCCGTTGGCGTCATAGTAACTTTTATCGTCTTCCTAACCGTGAGCTACACGATCCAGTTTTTCCGCGTGTGCGATCGATGTTATCATGAATGCCCAATCGTTGGAACCAATCTAGGTAAAGTTTCTTAAACGGACAAATAAGTAGGAACAATTTTGTGGTAATATTACACTTTATATCTTATTTTACTGCAATCTTGTTAGTGTTTTTCTAACATTCGGAACAGTCTCCGAGAACATAAAGGGACCGGTCAGTTTTACCCATTTTCTATGTTCTTCGTAAAGACGTTGACGACATGGTTGACCGGTTATCATCCAGGTTGAGTAGTATTCGAATGTACTAGTTAATTTAAGGTGAAAAATGTCAGCTTCTGACTAATCTTTTACCTCCAAAGGATTGTTTATTTTGTCGCATTTGTTCCTCACGAAAACAGTGGACCTACTTGATGCGGCATTGTAGCCCGTGCGCCTTGAACATAAATCATGTTTTAATAGGCAAGGGGCGATCCTAGATCCCGTGGTGAGCAAATGGGCAAAGAGTGACGTGCACGGGTTAAAATAGATGACTACCAACTTTACTGATGAACGGTAAGCTGCATCGTTTTCGCTTGGGCAGTCTACAAAAGCACTACAGACGGCAATTCTGTTGGCAAAATCTTTTTGTATATTTTTGTCCATATATACATCTTTGCGTAATCTAATTGCTGTTCCTGAAATTAGGTCTATGTTGGTTTAACCATGTACACTTTAAAATAACCTTATTTTGTCCTGCAAAATATACTCACAATGGATAAGCACCGATCAGGCGAGCAGGAAATATAACATTTTGATTTATGACGACAGTTATTTTAGATAACTTACATTGCAATATGGATTTTAGCATTTGAATCCTATCGATAACAAAGATTTTACGAGCACATTTAGAGATTAACAGTTCGAATGAACTGGTAGAAATATGTCACCGTTGTATGTCGCGCTCACGGTTTTTCCGGAAACTGATACAGTGCATCCGGTAGTCATTTATGGATTTTCTACACCAGTTCCCCACTCAGCACGTTCATACCATACAAGTTTCAATTCATGTTTCTTTATTTTTGTAATTTTCAGGGAACCAAGACTTTCAGATGGACACAAGTACGTTTTCTTCGATGTTCCACTGCCTGGAAAGAAAATGTTAAAGATTAATAATGGTACAGTATGTTTTTTGTTATGGAGGCACTACTAACAAAAACGATGCATTAAAAATTCCTATGTATGAATCACTTCTGCCGTTCTGTTTCTAAACAAAGAAAAACGAAACTAAAGTGTTTCAGAAGAGGCTTTCTATGGAAACTAATTCTTCCCTCATAATGGCACTTGGTAGATAATTAGGATAGGTCATGTGATCCACCTAATTGTGCTTGTGCTGTTATACGGGCATATGTTGCTTGAGATGGCGGTCGTGAACGCGATCGACCTAGTGCAAATGTCCCATTGTTGACTCTAGGCGCACACCGCATTTGGAATCGCAAGAGATAGAATTCTAATTGTGAGTTTTACAATCCTTCGTGTCACAGCCTTTCTTCTGTGAAATTCAATTCTCTATGCTAACTTAAATCGGCCTTGCAAAATTATAAAGTTTAGAGAGTATCGGTAGCAAAAGCGGAGCACGAAATTGATGGCTTTCGGTTGAAAATAAGCCTCCATGATGTAAACATTTTACTGTCTCCATCATCACATATTCTGCCCCGGAAAAAAATCTTTACCGACTATTATTGATGTGTTTTTTCTTTCTGTTTGTTGCTAAAACCTTCGATTGAATAAAGTAAACTATTGCTTTGATCTTTGCATTTTCCCTGAGGGTTTTTCATGATCCTATTTTTTATTCGTGTCAGGGTGGTATACCGTATCGCACGAAGGAAACCGCTACGGTGTCACGTTTCACAGTCGAATGTTCGCAAAACAATTCATGCAGTGTTTGGAAGAGAAATACGGTCGTTGGAACACTGCGAATATATTGAAAATACAACGGGACGCTCAAGATTTTGTTATTCTGAACATATTTTTTCATGATGTATTTACTCCTTGGTTCTACACTCAGGGACCAATAAAAAATGACGAAGAATGGATTCGGACAGATTTTCGAACCATGTGTCAAACCGTTCAAGGTATATTTGACCATATTTTGCCAATGATACTTAAAACATCGTTTAATTGTATTATACTCTTATGAACACCGCCGGCAGCAGAACCAAATTGAATGCTCAAAAGACACCACAATCCGACAAATAAACAATTCTTTGAACTGACAGTATATAACCACACTAGGCAGAGAAAATGACGAATTATCACCTTGTAAACTTTGCACTGTTTTTTTTCAAGTGAAAGTTTGTACATCTAAATGGATACAAAACCCCTAATTGCTGGTATCAAATAGAATTTGCAGTCGGCGCCTTTCAACGCCCATCAACCTTGCGAAAACGGTATAAGTTTCTACTAATGACGGCATTCCGGAGGCCCGAATACGAAGCGATCATTTTTACCAGTTTCGTTTTCAATTATTTTTCCATGCTTGTGAGTAGTCTGCAGTTCCTTATTATTTGGAGCTCGGACTCTATTCGGGTTATCCGGAAAACTGCGCTGCAGGCGACTGATGTCAATTGGCTTCCATTGGATATTCGAGCTTACTATCCATAGTGCCCGGAATTGCTTGCTTTTTGGGTAGAGTTCATTCTGCATAACTGTTCTTCTAGTTGGTAACAATCCATCTGAGCTTATGTTCCAGGGAACTCGTGTGCCCATTTGTCTTGTTGCTACGGCGCAATTCTGAATTGTACATTTCAGGTCAACTACGCATCCGAGTATGCACCTGTCTAAGGTCGAAACAGGACACATTAGCCGCCTCGGCCAACCAGGATCGTGGTGAAAATATTCAAATGGGATCTACTGCAGACACCGTTACCGTGGCTGGAAAAAATGACAATAACCATCAGTCCTGCAGTTCGGAAAAACTTGGTAGTGGTGCCAAAGTGATACACAAATGGGTACCATGGACCAAAGCTGGTTACACCCCTCCTCCTGCTATTCAAGACGAAACTTCAAATACGAAATCACTTAAACGGTCCTTGACGAGAGCTAAATCCTTGCGCAAGAGTGACAGAAGTGACGGTCAATCTCTTGTCAATGTCATAATTTTCGAAGACCTGATCGAATGCAATGGATTGGAGAAAGGAGT
Organism: Fasciolopsis buskii; assembly: GCA_008360955.1. Taxonomy (NCBI): domain Eukaryota; kingdom Metazoa; phylum Platyhelminthes; class Trematoda; order Plagiorchiida; family Fasciolidae; genus Fasciolopsis; species Fasciolopsis buskii. The sequence goes on from LUCM01005359.1 coordinate 119,418, forward strand.
GCAAACCAGACAGAAGCATATGCGAACGAAAAGAGACCGACTGGTCATTCCTGACGGTGGATATTCTCCCTTATCTCCTTCGTCCAAATAAACCAAACTAACATTTTACAGTAATATTGCCAGATGCGTTAGATGTATTTTGTACATATTCTCTATAAAATTAAAATCAAGCTAATTTTAGTGAAGAAACGTGCTATCGTTCTCACCCTGGTTTGAGTGTTATTTAAAGGTTGGGGACAATGGCCGACGTGTTATTTTGAAAAAAGGAAGGTGTATTGCATACAAATTCGAGAAGTACATTAGTAGCACAAGACTACTCTGACAGTAGATAGCAATTAGAACTATATTGCATCTTGCATGTTCCCTGCTAGAATCAGTTCAAAATATGTTTGTTGGTGGTTCCGTTTACGCGAAGTCGGCTTCCGGTGTAAGCGCAAAATCAACCTAATATGAGCAAATTTGTTTATTATTTATAAAATTCATACCCAATTAATGCTTGCAAAAGTCTGCACAATAAATTATTGGTTTCCGTATGGTGCTCCTTAATTTTCACATTCCTACTCAAGTACATGAACATCAGCACTTGTATGCATATCCCACTTCATTCCATCCAAAATAGAAAGATAAATTTCACGAAAAATAAATGCATTCGAAGGTTTCAAGTAGCCGGACGAACGGTGAAAACCATCAATTAGTATTGGGCGGCTGATGGCTTGATGCAAAAGGTTGATGAGATATTTGCTCGAGAGGTGTTTAGGGAGTGGACCAGAAAGAATGTTCTGTGGCCAAGCAGAAAGGCAGGCTGAAAGTCGGTCGAGTTCGTTTCCTTTCTTATTTTTAATAATGCGTCCAAGTCCATCACGTAGTACTCTCAAGACTTTCAGTAGAACCAGCAACCCGCTAGTTCACTTCGTACTCCTATTTTATGATACGATGTTCCATGTGAAATTGGTGGTCAGCTAGTGTTTACAATGGTCATTGAAAATGGTCATGTCCAGGTAGTGGTATCAGATTCTAGTAGTGAATAGTAGAGCTAAAACCTACTTGCCGGAACATTTCCCCAGATTCTATGAGCTTATGCTTGCCGTAATATCAAATAACCGTCTTGTCGGCTGGAGATGAACGAGAGTGCGTGCATTGCTCATTGAGATATTTCATTTCTTTAAAAAACGACGAAGGTTACTCTTTTCGTTAAACTAAGAAATTTCGTAGGCACATCAATTTCCTGTGGATCTAGGACGAAATTCGATCAAGCAACAATAGAAAGGTTACAATTTGCATATACTATAAACGTGAATAATAATGAGACGGAGATTTTCGTAGGACTGTTTACGGTAGTTAGTATAAAACTGAACAAAGTAAGGAAGCGAAAGGCAGAACATGATATCGTACCGGTAAAAATTCAAGATAGGATTGAATCCGGAGTGGGAGTAAAATTTTACATTATGTGTTCATTGGCAAAGATTTTGTGCGCACAAAACGACTTTCGTCGAGTAATATTAGCATTTGGTAAGAAAGTTGCGGAAAAATACTAGATAAGCGGCCTGTGATAAAAAAAACGTTTACCAGGTCAGCTCTGTTACCAGCGCCTGTTTTGAGATAATAATTTCCACTTCTTCAATGTGCTCGTTCAATCACATGACCGCATTAACTCAATGGTCAAAATTACTGGATTATCTTTCAAATGTAGCCACGCTGTTTGACCTTGAGGCCAAAATGGAATCAAAATTCTTGGTCTTGATAAATAATGTCCGTTACTAAGTCGGGTTATGGCAAACGTCCGTTTGCTATTGCCACGATGATTGACATTTCCAATTACTTTGGAGTTATTAGTAACAGTTCGTGGTAACAGAAATGCAGATCAGTCCAACTATCTATCAGAAAAGACATACAGACTTCCAGAGAAGACCCATTTGAAAGTAGGTGATCTATTTAGTAGGTGTTACTTGTGAATTGCATTTTAATCTCTATTCCGTTGCATATCGCCATCAGCTAGATTTAAGATAAAGAATATTGAAGAGCAAGAAAATGGGGCAAATGCACCTTCTGAAAACTTTATCACATTTTGATTTTCGTCTGATTACTCCCACGGTTTACTCAAGTGCCATCATTTCGATGTCGACCTGATCATTACATAGCTCACAATATTTAAGCATTGCAGCACCTTTCTGTAAGGTTTATTCACGGTCATTTGAATTCGTATTTAAGTTATGTTTGTTCCTAGCGTTCTGTAAGAATAAAAACGAATTTTCCCCTACTTGCTGACCTTATCGCACCCAATGCATCAAACGTCTTTACATAAGTGTTTGCATTCTGGTGTGTGTGTAATGGTCTAATTGAGTTAAAGGCTTTCATGGTACAGCGATAGCAACAGTCTCTCCAGTACACTGACCCTTGGGATGCTACGTTATCAGATTCAGTCAAAAACTAGCTCATTGAAATTAAATAGAATAAATTATTCTAATTTCCTATTCCCAATCATGAAATGCTAATCGACATCAAGTTGTGGAAACAACACCACGGCTATTTAGATCAGTGCTGATTAGTACGATGATTTCACTCAGAAATAAACATGTTCTGGCTAATAAATAGTTTAATTTAACAATTAATTTTTCCCCTCAAAGGAAAGAAGGAAAATGAAGCTAAGTCACGAAAAATACCATTTTCCTGAGTGTTCATCTCCGTGTTTCAAAGAGCAGAGTGCATGACAGTGTTAACTTGACTTCTTATGACTTGGTTTTGAAGATAACAACAGAAAACGTTCAGTTCGACAAGTCTAGATGAACTGCTGAAGATTGAATAATAAACGGTGCAATATAAACCGAACAACTGATCAATTTAATTTAACTGAATTATTGATTTCATCGAATGTTTATATACACATTTATATATGTAAGCATTTATATGTATATAAACCATTTATCAATGTCTTACTCTTGTATTTGAATCGACTGCCTTGTTTGTTCTATGTGCAATTCGGTCACGTATATTTCACTTGACTTCATCTCGAGTGTTTCTGTTTACTCAAACGGGAAAGCCAGTGCGATCACCGAATCAAACAGACTGCCTAGCCAGAAATGTGTCATCGATAAAGCGTGAACGCGTTTCATTTCTTCTCGACTTACACGAAACCATGAAATCGAAGGTACAAATCTAAAGAATACCGAAATTCAAAATGTGGTTTTTGTAACGAGACTGGCAAGCAATCCCCAAAAGAATAAGAATTCTTAGGTTAGCTAAATCCATTTTGTCCTAGTTCGAGTCAATGAAGCGTTGTCTAGCCTCGTCCAAATGTAAGTAAATTCGAAACGTGAACAGCCAGACAACACTTTTTTTGTAAAAATAAACTAGAACTTGAGTTAAGTCACGTAACGTCCCCGACACGGAATAATAGCTCTTCCACAAAAGCATCACGAATAACAAAACTGGTGCGTGTAAATCGTTTACTTTATAAAAATTTATTTTTTTTGCGTTCTGTATTCTCTTCTCTAGTTGGACAACGTTTACACTAAACTTTGATATTTTTCACATTCTTTTTTAGACCAGGTCCATTATTGCGTGAACTCCCGTATACCCTAGCTGCCCTTGTTCATCCTAAAAATGTAGAATTTCGTCGACCTAGGAAGGACGTTGTGAAAAACACGATCTTTAATTTTTCACACCAAATTTTACTGGAAAAATTGCAATACCTTTAGGTAGTGTGGAGTTATTGTGTCCAACCAATGAGAATGATATTCCGCGTGCGTGACAGACAGCAGAATGAATCCCGTTTGATATGCCTCTCGTCCAAACGTTATTCAGTATGGTTTGTAGTTTTTCTTGGCATCCCTTGGTGCACTTGTGCTCTAATGTATTTCACTGTGCTCGAAAATTTTCAACTGACTTAGAGATTTGTATTTTTCTTTCAATTAGACTTCACGTTCCTGTTCCGATCGTATTCGTTTGATAGGATCGCAAAATAATTATCAAGCATTGTGACAAAAACAAACAACTAAATTCCAACCGGGGACCAAAATGCCACATGCTTTTTTGGGCGGACTTGTCAAACAAACTACCGAAATTGGCATTAGACAAAAACCAACTAACCCAAAAGGAATAAGATATTCGCTAAGCTTTACGTCAAAGGCAATATTACTTTCAACTTAGGAGAACGATAATGAAATGTGTTATTAACCGTTCCGCTTTGTGCCTGGCCACATATTATCAAGGACTGCAACGTTTATTGCGTCGTGCGTCTCCAAACTGTTTTCACACTACACGCATTCCTAGCACTTTGTACACCTACCCCGTGGACCAAGAAATTTATTTCGATATCGGACTCATAGCAACTGCTACACTCCAGTTCATTTAGTACGCGTTATCCTTTCACAGTTTTACACCTACTATCTAGAGCCGCATATGTGAATAACTTAAGCCACAAATTAAAAAGAAATCAGCTTGATTTCATAGTGTTCTCATGATCCAGTGGGCATAAGTTGTACTCACCACAATGGTTTGTGTTCAACGGTACTGCCCTACTCGCTTCACATGATATACAACCAATTCATCCCAATCACTGACTTAAGTGGAATCACTGGATAAAATTTTTGGCAGTCGACGTCTTGTTTGCATTGGCTTTGATTTTCCAAATGGGACAAGTTAACGGGCGAAACGGGTATCCCGCAAGAAATGATTATCAGCCATTCTAAACTGACAAACCGTCTGCTTACAATTTGCTCACTGTTACTTCATTAGTTTCAATGAGGGTTACTGGGCTGTTTGGAATGACGTAATGCAACAGGAGAGCTATCAAAGAAAACATGTGTATGCATGATCAGAAGCGAACTGAATTTCCGTTGTTTTAATCCTACAGATAACCAGCTTTCGGAAGCCTGATTATTGAATGTTGTTTCGATAATTTTGCATTTATTTTCTACCTCAAGAATTGTGACCAGCTGAAAATCCCAAGGCTTAATAAACAGCGTACTATAACTGTTGGCCGAATCTGCCAAAAATACGTGTTCGAATTACCTGTCGTAACATATAGGCGATCCAGTCTGTGGAGGACATGAATTCAGAAATGAGCACCGTCAGATCTACAGCAGTTGGCGTCAACGAAATTGGCAACAAAAGTATATTCACTGACGGGAAACTAGAACGCCTGCTTGTTCTTAATATTGTGAACTTCAAAGTTTCGACTGAAGAAGACTGGTGTTCACCATTCTTTATGCTTTGAAAATGCTTTTACCACAACGGTTTATTCCAAAGTGTTTTCAACCTCGAAACTCGCAGAAAACGCGAACTCACTTTTGAAATTGTTGTCGGCTGTACTTATGTTAGGCTTATGTCAAGACGCCCCTAAAATATGGCATACATGATTACAAGACAGCAACTGAGATTAGCATTAGTTATTGAATTTTGGCAGCTAACTTCAGTATATATTTTAGTCAGCAACTATTGAGAGTGGCTGGGCCCAGAAACGTGGGTTGCGGGTTTCAGAACTCTCCGCCTTACTCAGATTGCACAAGCCACTAATGAAATTCCTTTCTATTGTTACATGTTCGTCATAAATACACCGATTCTGGTTAACGTATGCAGTTTATATATAAGTACTCACATCACTAACTTCGCCATTAAGTAAGTGAGTAATTGAATGTGCCAGGTTACAATTTATTGTCTCTGCGAGGGCAAAATGTCCAATAATTCTCTTTGTCTAGTAAAATCTCATCCATTATCATCGACTAGAACTATCCGAACCTGGGGTTAGATTTCGAATTACGTTTTATCGATACCGTTCTATTCCTAAGCATACAATGACTTTCGTAAATGGTTTGAAGAAGACGTAGAGATAAGATCTAATAATTTTGTATATATATATGTAAATATACATATAATGATCAGCATTACAGTCATGGTTATGATGGTATCAAGTGGAAGTGAATACCAGGAGTCCGACATATCCCACCACCGATGAATCCGCCGCTCGGAAACTCCAACCTAGCCGGTATCGAATTTCCGAAAAACTCCGTAACTGTTTTGTATCGTCACTACACAAGTAGTATCTGCGGCTCCAACAAAACAAAATAATCTTATTTGGCATGTATGGGTAGCACAAGTGACTACTGCCTGCATACTCACCAGGGATAGCCACATACGTTGATTATTCCTGCATTGGTAACCTGTTTGCCAATGCAAACCTTCAGATGGCCAGTTTTCGTGTTTCCAGAGCGGAGTGCAATTATATTTTATTCCGATTTTCAAAAATTTATAAGTTTAATTCGTTACTATGGTCAGTTCTATCTGGTTCATATTTTTAGGCCGTGTACACCGCTTGAGTAGTATTCTCAAAGGCATTTGTTTGATGTACACAAACTTAGCATATTAGCCTTTTTCAGATGTTTTGCGCAAAATATGCATTACTGCACCATCAAACTGGCAAGTTTACCGTATCACATTCCAAAGCAGCCCTTGTATGCAACGGATTAATTGATTTTCGTCCCTTTTTATTATACAGTTTCAGTGAAGCAAAATGAGGAAATACCTGCAACCGTGAAATTGCCGACTGGAAGTTTCTTTAGTTTACTTTCAAGTAGGTGAAGCTGACGATTTGATCTCTGGGAAATTTGCTTCAATCCAGAGAACTGAACCTACCCGGTTTCGGCTGGTAAGGGGTTGAGAAAAAAAATGATAGGAAACAATTCCAGATAACTCGTCCTTTTATAAGATCACTTCTCTTCTCTGATCAGATGACTATAGGGAACCGGAAGTAAGTAATACCCAAATTGTTTTAGATATTTGAAGAATACAGCTCCTTATCGCTTCACGTGTGGTTTTTGGACTAATCTAATTTGTTCATCCTCAAGGACCCGTGGTTGCCTTTGCAGTATTACCCATAAGTCAAAGCATATAAGGAGCTACGTATACTCAGCTGATCGAGGCAGTCAAACGACGGCACATGCAAGCTGCCGGAACTCCGGCTCCTACCTGCGCTGTTGTACAAGCATAAGAAAATTCACTTTTTTAGAGGAATAACCCATGCCTGCCATATGCTATGACGACGTTGACTGACTAACAGCAAAGCATGAAACAGCGGCAACAACTGTTCAACGATGACCGCTGGCCATGCTGGTTTGTAACAATGGCTGCAATGCAGCTGCTTTGACTTTTTAAGAAGGTTCTTCAGTTGCATGCCTAACCAGATCGCGTCCAGTCACCCGGATCTATTTAGTTTCATCTTGCAGCTTTAACCTATTGCTCCAACTGACCATAGAGCTCTCATAGTCCACACTGAACTGCAAACCAGTCTGGGGCATCTGCAGAAATACAATGTGCAATTGGTAGGATATACACTAGTGTTTCCCCTTGAATAAGTTGTCAGAGGTTTGTCATGTTTAGTGAATTACGTTTTTGGTCCCAAAACTTGGTTACTTGATCCTCGCGACACACAGTGAATACCAGCCATGGCGCCCATCAAGACACACGCTGTGAAAATTAAGCGAGCGTCAAAATTTATTGCTTAGGTGACAATTAGGGCTTAAAATTGTTGATTGCCTTCTCTCTGCTTTGTGAAACAAACGACTATCGCCCGGCGCGCCAATGAAATTTCCTTTTTTGACATAACTTCGGCACACCTGTCCCGTAGACGTTATGGTACTATGATTCGATTCAGTCGTAGTACCTTTTCTTCCCATATCGCCATCATAGTATCATATAATTCAAGCTGCGATGGTGCCTCGGGGGCTATATTTCCATTGGGCTTGGAGGGATGCAAAGCAGTGCTAGCGAAGGAATACACAAGCATACGTTGGGCGGTGCTTGGGAAAGTGACTTTCAAGCGTGGCTGTGGCACACAAAAGTCGGAAGTGTAAGACAACGTACCACTGGACTCCCGAAAACGAGCTTCTTTACAAATGTATGCCAACATACGAAAGTGGCAGCAAACCTAAAGCGATGCGTTTGTCGTTCAGGGGGCTACGTGGTTTGAAGATCATTCGACAGCCAAACTTGACCGATCGTGGTCAAACGGATAAGGTCTGGAAGTTTGAAGGTTGAGGTTGCGGCTTCGAATTTCCCCCTTCACCGGTCAACTTACCCATTTGGACAGCCTGTGTTGGCCGCGGCCCACCTGCTGAAAATGGTGCACGCTGTTAGTTCAACAGTGAAAGAGGTAAAGATAAAAGCTAACTGTTGCGCCCTTGAGTGAAAGGCAGGTTCAATAAAGATTCCTGGCTTAGTCCGATCGGTAACTGTCGAGGCTGAAAAACCATTACCTTAACGAAGTTTCAAATCATTCCATTTGTACAGTTCTGGTCAAGGACCAAGGATAGATGGAAGCACTATATCGACTGGAGACTAGTGAGGAGACTTGTTTAAATTTGTTTTGTATTTGGACTCTGAGCTGGTTTACTACAGATGTACAATCATGCTCTCTCTTACCAGTAACTCTCGGAGCAGAATCTCACTTCCAAGCGAAATTATGAAAGAGTCCCCATTGTTAAGTTTTAAGGCTAAATTTGCGACATATCCGTGGGAATGCCACAATCACTGGCCCGGATAAGTTGTGCACAACGCACGATTTCCGTAACCCACTGTAGTTCAATGCACTGCACCTCCGCATGCCAGACTTGAAAATGTATTCGCAAAAAGTGAGGTCAGATAATATTCCGATTGTTTCGCATTTGCCAACTATCAAGCATTAGAAGCATAGTAAAGAACCAAGGCAAACAAGAATAGAGTGCTGATTATCTTCGACTGACGGAAATAGACCTTTCAGGGATTCCGAGCCCAGCAAAATGGCCGGGACAATTCCTAGACCTCTCTGCTGCAGCAGCAATATCGCTTACTTTCACTGACCCATCAAAGACATCCTGTCACATTCTCACAGAATTTTATTTTTTGCCCTTGACGACGAAGATACGGTAGGTTAGCAACTCAGATTCATGACGTCAAGCTTCCTCATTAAGAATAACCAAATATGGTATCATTAGATTTCACTGCCATATGGATTCCAGATTCAAACGGATAGTGTAATAGCTTACTCTTGGGGTTTCATCTGGAACAGGAAAACTCTCTAGGGAATTATGACTTGTCTGACTTGTTTCCTTAGTGATTACATAATTTCGCGATTTGTAATCCCTTAAAAAAGTGCATGTAAGGGGCACAATGAAAATTTACAACGAAAAATAAACACCTGTCTAGGTCATTATTTTACACAAGTACAATAAAGAATAGTTCAATTCCCGTTATAGAGGCTCATTTAGTAATAACCAAAACCAGGCAGATAGTACTGGACATAATTAAGAAACCCCAGCTGGTGGCTAGGAAGTTACTAAGATGAGCTTAACAACATAAATGGAACAAACAGGACCCCAAAGAACTCGGAGGCAGTTTGCTCGGGGATTCTTTAGCCGAGTTCTAGTTGCCAAGTGGTTGAATACCGATGAGAGCCGTCTTGAAAGATAACGAAAGTTTGATACTTTCAAAGTAAGAGATATCCTGATGTGCAGTTAGTGACTGCCCAATAGTAGGTAGCTTTAATTTGAGCCAACATGACGGAGGTTTGAAGCTTTGGGATTATTGTAGTCATTTATGATGATGTGTTTTTTTTTCGAAAACGACATTTATGTTCAAATATAACATATTTATTAACCAGTACATTTGACGATTTGGAAAAGAGATAAATGACCTTTCATTCCTTCTCGGCAATAGAGTTCATTGCCAGAGAAATGCCGGATGCCACTACCATGAATAGAAAAGGACTTCCATGAACACAACGTTAGTTTCTCCGTTATTACCGCTCCTCAGGTGTGTATAACTAATTCTCGTTTATTGCTTTATTTATATAGTTGGACTACTCTGTTGGAACTTTATTAAGGACTTTCATATGCATTCAGCTGAACGAGGTTTTTCCGAACACGTGACTAGTGGTCTAGGCAAATTCGTCGGCTTCGTTGGTTCATTGTCAATACACTTCCATTGACTGACGTTACAGTCATCTCTTTAGGCTGCTCTGACTCCAATAAGCTACCTGTTATCGCAGCTGCTATTTTTGGACAGTGCGCAGAGTTCTCCATAGATTTCTATTGTTTAAATGTTTGCTTCTGTTACCCATTAGCACATGTGAGATCACTGGGATAACAGTCACTGAAGTTAGTGGAAAATAAATTAAAATAACACTATACATGAAGTTTGAGATGATTTCCGAATACTAAAACGAAATCCGTTGAGGATACAAGTATTCCTGTTTATTCTCACGCTACATGCATAAGGGAGGCACAGATGTCTCGCAGGTTGCGGACAACAGACCTACGGGAATATTCATTCCCCTGACTCTCTACAGAGCAATAATTAAACAGACCAACTAGCCTCTTCTGTTGACTACGAAGAAAGAAAAACAATCTCATAAATATCTGACCACATGTATGTGTTTCGAGCGTGGACAATTTCCCACGAATCTGTACACGCATCCCGATTACCAAGTGATAGCCTGGCATTCCATAGCAGAAATGCATGCGTTGATTTTGCTAGCCCTAGTTGTCTTGCAGAAATCGGCAATACAGCTATCCACTCCACCGTCTAATTTTAAAGAAGTAAAAACGAGAATATTGGAAATGATTGTGAAGGACACAATTTTGGAATAAACGATTATTTTGGACAGTCGTTTCACTTGGTTGATATCTCTGATTTTCAATAACCACGGAAATGGATCTCACGTTAATAAACATTCACAGAAAAGTCCAAATTCATTACGCATACAAGTGTCCTTGAAGGTCGTTTCATTAAGTCAAAGTGGACACGCCAACTAAAAAAGGTTTATCCGTGACTAACGAATGCGGCTTATTCCAATCTGCCTCCAAATGCTTCAACTTTTGTTATACACACACAGCTTGACCCATTATTATTCTTCAGTGAGAGGCGCCAATAGCTCCTTAAACTGGAAGATCCAGGGATAGTAATGTCAAGGCCACAAGAGAGGCACCAATGCTCATTCGCACATATTCGTTGGTCACTCATTAGTTGTACCTCTAAATTGGCCCAATAAAATTATACCCCGCTTAGTCAGATTCCTTTTGCAAGCACACCGAGACTAGCTCGACTGATTCGAGCGTGTCATGCGATCCAAACGCAACGTACTGATTGTTCTGGAAGAACCAAATAACAACATACCCAGGAGCAACAAAGGCTGTTCGTGTTTGCTTGCCACAAGAAATCTGCTTGTGATGATTCACCGTTCGATTGAGATATATTCAAATGTGGACCGGTGAACTGGATTCCTTGTCTCGACTAACCCATTTCTGTTTCATT